>CM076581.1:222245639-222768139 GCA_034641835.2 Pinus albicaulis
AATTTTAAATAAATTTGGAATTGAGAGGGAAATGAAAATTCAAATTTTAAATTTTAAATGTGGCAAGACTCAAGATGGAATATCATTGAAGAGGTAATCCGCTAGCCTCTATATTAGTGGTTTCTTTCTCTCTGGTTCTGTAAAGTTTTCTTAAATTTTAGTCCGAAAAAATGGTTTACCAAATGTTGGAGGATACAAATGGTCTGCTCTACTCATGGCAGAAGCCTGCAGGAATGTTATCGATGCAATGATTGGCATGATACTTGTGTTGGAAATGTTGTCATTGATGGCAAAGGAGCTGGCCAAGGAGGAGCATTTGAAACAGAGACAGCATAGAGGAGGCAGAGGCAGCATAGAAGGAACAAAGGTAGCAGGAGACAGATGAGGTGGTGCTGCAAAGTAGTGAGGACAGCAGAAGAGGGTTTGGATATGGTCCTGGTTGAATTGATGGCAATCAGAGCAAACCCTGTATGTAGAGGACTCTGGAAATTGGTTTAAGGGTCGATCTATAGGAATAGGATTTGAATTCCAGTAGATAAATGTATGAGCAATGCGGCGCTGAATTGCCCTCTGTGTGTCGGTGGAGAAATTGACTTCATGTCGATATTGTGCTTGAATGCGCTGAGAACTGTAATCGAATTCTATGTATTATGTATGAAAGAAGACTTTGTGGCGGGCTTTAGATGGAGTTCAATTTTGAATAAATCCTGTGACAATGGCTCATATTTGAGGTTCTGGATTGTAATCGAAAGCATCAGTCTCTACGCAGAAAGTTCTTTTGCTAATGCAGAACCATAGAAACCCCTTTGAAACTGAATCCCACATAAGTTTCCATTGTCCTATATTCTGTTCAGGGTAACCAAATATGTTTGAGAATAAGCCTTCATTCTCGTTAAAATCGACTTATTTAAGGAAGAAATGAGTCCGTTGTGAGCCATGCTCTGAAACAAGAAGTTGTGGATCGATCACAGTTGCAGTGAGTATCGTGGTCATCATAGAAGTCAATGTGGTCGAATAATCCATGGGGGTTACTATAAGTCGTGTTATTCTGCAATGAATGCAGACTCTTGAACTACAACCAATAGTTGGATGATTGATAAGGAATGAAGCGTTAATAGTGAGGCAGAGTTAAACAAAAGAAAGGATAGAACCTAGAGTAAGAGTAACTGGAACCACGAAGGAATGAACAGTAATGACGGTTTGGAACACTAGATGGTTTTCATCGCACTATTTTTGTACGATAAGTGGTATTCCCAATTCAAACGCGAACAATGTCATCGGCTGACACGTGGCCTTAAGCAGTTTGGAGATACCACTCTCATCGCGAGTTAAAGTCCATGCATCTAACTCGTGCGATTGCCATAGGATCGTAGGGTTGAAGCGCAATAAGACAATGACCGTTGGATGTGAGCGAAAGTTAACCACTGGGCCCCAGTTCATCGCTTAAGTTCGGAGGACTAAACTTCGTGCGATCTAACAGTGTCACTACCGTTGATCTGCCATAGGGGAACGCGATAATACCACAGTCGTTGATTGAGGAGGCACTGTTATGAGAAGTCCAAATTATATGTGTTATGTGTGAATTGTGACGGACCCGATGTGTTTATGAACGGTGAAGAAGTCTTCATGGCAGGGATTTGTAAGAGGAGATTCCACGTAATACAATTTGATGTTATAAAGGTTATAAAACCGCGACCATGCTTATGTTGGGCGCTAAATAAAAGCCACGGTTTATTAATAGTTTGAATGCTTGACTCGGGGAATATGCATACATGGTGATATATCTATATATTGTGCTAAAGTCGAAACCTATATGAAATGACGTGCGTGCTCGGCATACGTTAAAGTGAATACATGGGTCTTCACATTTGGTTGGGTAATATATATATATATATATATGCTGATATATATACTATGCTGGTATTCAATATAGTGGGTTTTATAAAATTCACAGATTGGGTTGAGCCTTTGAGGTGAGAAGCTTTGGGGTGTTGAAATAGTAAAAGTCGAAGTCCCAACCAAACCTTAATATCTGCCAGAGTATTAATAAAGTTCAAAGTTTATTAAATGTTTCATAACCTTGATTTGGGGCCAAATTTAATTCGAATTAGTCAATTCAAATACATACGAGTGGGCTGTAATATAGCTCCGAAATTGAATTAAAACATTGATTGGGTTTATTACAAGAGAATATTATGTATTTTATCGGTTTTATAATCATGAGTATAAGAAGCCTCCGCAGTTAATTGATTTGCTAGCCCAAGAGATTAGAACCTTGAGAGTTTTCCCAGATTTAAAATCAGCAGTTATATTAAAAGACAGTTATATGTGCAGTGGTTACACAACTGCAACGAAAGAGAGAGACATCGGTCGAAAAATGTGCAGTAATCCAAAAAGGCTGAAGGGGGTTGATTTGAAAATATATTATGGACAGAGAGTGTGTAAGTAGGTAGCCCGAGCACAGAGATTGATAATGAACATACATTGCTCAGATCTATATCTATTTGAGGATACACTTGAAAAGCAGCTATATATGCAGCAGGTGCACACAAGTACAGTGAACATGTGAATAAACATAGGGATGAAAATGTGGACCTGACAGAGGTAAACAGAGAATGTAGAAACTAAAAAAGTCACAGGGCATTTTACAGACATGATGAACAGAGGAAGGCAGAACAGTTACCTGACAACAGCAGAAAAGACAAATCCAGCAAAGCCAAAGGCCAAAAAATGGGCTGAGTGAAATTTTCTTTATGTAACTGAAAATGTGATTGTAAATGTTGTAATTGATTTTATATTGTTTGTGATGCATTGGCAGGTCTCCGGTAGGAAAATAAAACTCCCATTGTAATATTGAAATTAATGCATATTGTTATATTTCTTTAATGAGGTGGTAAAAGAAATAAGGAGGCAGAAGGCAAAAAGTCAAGACTATTCACTTCAAGTTCCCTGAGGAATGTAAAGATTCATGTGATGAACTCTATATATAATATCAACTTGATATTCATAGAGAGGTTGGAGAGAGTGAGGTCAGAGAATGCAGAGTATAGAAGATTGAGGCAGAAAATATAAGAAGAAGGAGGAGCAGAACGAGATGCAGAGAGGTTGGAGAATGCAGAAATAAAGCAGTGAGGTAGAGAAGAAGGAGGAGCTGATAGTGAATATAAGAAGATGCAAAAATGATATAAGGCAGATATGAAGACAGATGCACAACAGTGAAGATGGTACATAACAGAGCTGATATCCAAGGTAAATCAGCAAGTGTTTTTCTTTTGAAAGAGTAAGGAAGTTGGAGCTTCCCTATCAAGTTGTTGCTTGATAGATGTCAGTTGTAGTTGACTGAGGTAGGAGCCTCATGTAGGTTTGTTCCTGCAAAAAATAGATGGGAGTTGGTGTTTCCACATCAAGTTGTAGCTTGATAAAATTTCAGTTGTAGCTGACTGAGGTTGGAGCCTCCTGTAGGTTGGTGCCTGCAGAAAATAGATGGGAGTTGACGCTTCCACATCAAGTTGTAGCTTGATAAAATGTTAGTTGTAGCTGACTGAGGTTGGAGCCTCCTGTAGGTTGGTGCCTGCAGAAAATTGATGGGAGTTGGAGCTTCCTTGCAAGTTGTAGCTTGCATAATTGAGGTAGGAGCCTCCTATGGGTTGGAGCCTACAGAAAATCAATGGTGAGAGGGAGTTGGAGCTTGCCTTTGCATCACAACAATAATAAGATGTGGTTTTCTCCCTTTCTAGGTTTCCACTTATATTTGGTGTCTCTGTGCATGATTTCTATGTGTTGATGTGGTTTATCTAACCTGCTTAATACTTGTTGCTCACATATTAAGACTGTTGTTACATTAAAAAATCTGTTTGATATTTACTGCTCACATATTAAGATTTCTCACATATTAAGTTGACCTTGAAGTGAAGGTGTAAATTAGTTTAATGAAATTTTTTAAAAGTCCATGAATGTGTTAAACATATTCACCCCCCCCTTTCAGTCTAACTAAGGGTTCAACAATTGGTATCAGAGCCAAGTTCCTTTGGTGTAAGCTTAAAGGCTTGAAGGAGATCTAGTTAAGTCATGGACTATCAAAATGTACATGTTTTAAATACAAAAAACTTTCCTGAATGGAGAGATAAGGTAAAAACATGATTACTAGCTTATGAACCTGAGGTATGGAAGCTTGTATGTGATGGTTACTTCATAGACTCTCCCATGGTGCAAGAACAACATAGGAATGTCAAGGAAAAATGTGTGATATTAAATAGCCTTCATAACAAGGACCTTGAGTTGATAATGGATTTAACCTCTGCAAAAGAGATCTGGGAAAGACTGCATTTCATGCATGGAGTAGACCCAGAGGACTGCATTGTCAAGAAGGAGAAGAGAATTAAGAAGAAGAAAAATTCGTGTCAACAATAAAATGTTCAATCAAATGAGGTACCTGCTAGTGTGAATGGAAGTAAGAACCATGAAGAAATTGCAGCTGAAGAAAAAGCCAAACTTGACACTGATTTGACTGAAATAGAAAGATTGAAGAATGAAAACAAAGATCTTAAGACAGTGGTGCAAATATGTGATGAGAGAGAATATGAAGATAAGAAAGAAATTATTGGCTTGAAGACATACCTTGAAGAAGCAAGGAAAATAGAAGACACTCTGCTGCAACAAATGAGAGAGAAAACTAAAAAATGTGAAAGATTGGAAGAAGAAGTAGTGAGCTTGAGAAAGAATTTAGAAAAAACTCAAAGAGAACTATTAATGAATACACCTCTAATGAAAAGCACTGAACAATTGGACAAAATGCTAAATGCTCAAAGACCTCCTCTCATAAAGGCTGGGATAGGGTATGAAGGAGAAACTAGTAAGCTCAAGGTAGAAGATAGCAAGAAAATCATCTTTGTAAAATTTGTAAAGGAAAATGAAGCAGCTCAGAATATTTTCATAGAAGAAGAACCCAGCAACAACAAGATTTGTAAAGAAATAGACAGAATCAAGCAGCAACATGAAAGAACAGAGAATGAGAGGATGAAACAATCAACTGCTAAAGGCTCATATGCTCCTAAGAATGAATTGAACAAATTCGGAAGATGTCAAACGAGGTTCTTCCCTCCTATGAAAAATAGCACATGTATCTCTTGTCATAAACCAGGACATATTGCAGCACAATGTAAGACAAGGCCTATCAACTTCAACCAGCAAAATATGCAGCAATTGAGAAGACTACCTCAAGCAAGCAAATGGAAAATACAATCTTCCACCAGGTACAAAAACTATTTCCATGGCTACTGTTATGCATGCAATAATTTTGGACATAAATATGCTGAATTTAAATTGTATTCAAAAAGGGGAACAAAGTATTGTACATCAGCTCAAACATACCTTGGTAGAATAAGATGTTATGTATGCCTCAAGCTTGGTCACAAAGCAAAGGACTGTAAACTGCCATATATATTAAAGAACTCTAGACAGATGATGAAATCCAATCCAATCAAACAAAACTATAAATCTAAAAGGAGTGCAGACATTATGAAGAACCCCAATAGAGTATGGAAGGAAAAGAGAAAATGGGAGCCTATCATCTCAATAACATAATGAATCTAGCATAGTCTCAAGGGGAGCTGCCCTAGAAAACAAAACAAATATCCAAACAGTGACAAATATGAAGCAACATCCCAGGGGGAGAGCAGTTCATTTATAGACCCCATAAAAGTAGTATAAGAAGAGCACCTTATAATGAGAACGACTATGAGATCAGGAAAGAAAAAGAAAATTTCTCTAACAAAGAATTATTGAGGAAGAAGATCACCTGAAGCACACAATAGCTAGCAGGTTGATGGAAGGAGAGAAAGCAGCAAACAGACATGATGATAGAATAAGACTTTAGCACATTAAAGTGATGATCACACTGTACCTCAAACTGCTAGAATTAACAATGAGTCACATTAAGAAGGATTAGCAGGAGAAGTGCTTATCATCATTATGTCATGTCTTCAATCATCTATGAAAAGTCCTCTTGGATGAATACAGTTAAGTGAGTGATATTTCTCTGAGTGATCTTCCCATGAAGAGTCCAAGAAAAGAAATTGAATATGTCTTCCAGAATATCATCATGTCAGAATAGTTGAATTGGTAGATAAAGCAATATAAAGCAACAATGATTCTGGAAATGTCATAGAAAAGAAAATCCAGTGACATTATTTTTCAGAATGACAGACTAAGCAACATGTTAAATAATGACAAGATCAGACTGAGGATATTGATGACTGTTAATGTGAACAGTGGAAAGCTCAATAGAATAATTTATGAAGGATGTCTTAAATTATGGGTAAATGTGCTAGCTAAAGTGAAATCTCTGCATATTTTATCAAGGTAATATCATTTGGTACTTGGAGCAGGCAACATGTCTATCAACAGAATTTCAAGTGTTATCATGGAGCAGCGATAAGGTACAGGTCCTCAGGATCAAAGGTTATGGCAAGAGTACATCCAGCATAAAAGGGTCAATGAAAAGGCTAAATGATCAACATTTTGTTTACTCTTGAAACATGATATTGAGCATTGAAACAATTTTTTTTTGGATGCCTTCCTGAAGTCAGTACATATACATATCAGGCCTCTTCTCTTAAGATCATTCATAACATTGTGTGAAGTCTTTTTGCTGAGTTTTCAATTAAACATCTTGAATATGCTTCTGTGGAAGATCATCCTGATAGAATATTCAAAGTATCTGAAGCATAAAGGTCTAGTTGTGATTACCATTTGAAGCTCAAAAGTCTTTTATTAATTCATCTAAATCCTTCTTCTACACAAGGGATTTTCTGGTAATTCACCTTTAAAGAGATATTTATCATTGACATACATACCTTCTCATGTCATAAATAAAAATGCATGATTGATAAGTAAGACTGACCAATACATTGAAGGGTTTGTTTTTAAAGTACATTATGCAAGTAGTAAAGGCATTTGATCTCTTAGATCAAATTCTGGTTGATTCATTGATCACATCAGTAACAAGGACCTACAACTATTAAGGGTAATATCATTATCAACATCCTAGCTCACATCATCACCAATAGGCAAGAAAGATTTACCACAACAATAAAAGATATACTGACTTCATCACAGTTGAACAGATGTTGTACTGCTGATGTGTATTGTAGAAGAAGACTTATTCCATCTACAATCTTCCTCAACAGCTTTATACTAGTGAAAGGAGACCGTGCTTTGGATTGTATCTATTTACAGTGTATATTCAAGTTCAATAATCCTCAAAGTGTTCTCTCAACAACTCTTGTACACCATTTTGGAGTAGCAGGGTACAAAGTCAGAAAAGGAAGGCCTAAACATATTTCAGAGAGAAGAAATGCAAAGATAGAATCCAACCCTTTGCCATTGATGTCAAAGGGGGAGGAAAAGAAAGCAAAACAAGGAGCAGAAGTTGCATTGGATTATTGGTGGATGTGTTGCCATCAATGCCAAAGGGGGACACTGTTTGAAATGTTTTCATTGATGGCAAAGGAGCTGGCCAAGGAGGAGCATCTGAAACAGAGGCAGCAGAGAGGAGGCAGAGGCGGCATAGAAGGAACAAAGGCAGTAGGAGATAGATGAGGTGGTGCTGCAGAGTAGTGAGGACAGTAGAAGAAGGTTCAGATATGGTCCTGGTTGAATTGATGGCAATCAGAGCAAACCCTGTACGTAGAGGACTCTGGAAGTCAGTTTAAGAGTCGATCTTTAGGAATAGGCTTTGAATTCCAGTAGATAAATGTATGAGCAATGCAGGGCTGAATTTCCCTCTATGTGTCAATGGAGAAATCAACTTCATGTCGATATTTTGCTTGAATGTGCTGAGAACTGTAATCAAATTCTGTGTATTATGTATGAAAGAAGACTCTGTGTCGAGCTTTAGATGGAGTTCAATTTTGGATAAATCCTGTGATAATGGCTCATATTTGAGTATTGGATTATAATCGAATGCATCAGTCTCTGTGCAGAAAGTTCTTTTGCTAATGCAGAACCATAGAAACCCCTTTGAAATTGAATCCCACATAAGTTGCCATTGTCTTATATTCTGTTCAGGGTAACTGATTTTTTTTTAGAATAAGCCTTCATTCTCATTAGAATCGACTTATTTAAGGAAGAAATGAGTCTGTTGTGAGCCACGCTCTGAAACAGGAAGTTGTGGATCGATCACGGTTGCAGTGAGTATCGTGGTCATTGCAAAACTCAATGCGGTTGAATAATACATGGGGGTTACTATAAGTCGTGTTCTTCTGCAACAAATGCAGACTTTTGAACTACAACCAATAGTTGGATGATCGATATGGAATGGAGCATTAATGGTACGGCGGAGTTAAACAAAAGAAAGGATGAAACCTGGAGTAAGAGTAATCGAAACCATGAAGGAATGAACAGTAACGACGGTTTGGAACACCAGACAGTTTTCATCGCACCACTTTTGTACAATAAGCGGTATTCCCAATTCGAACGTGATCAATGTCATCGGCTGACATGTGGCCTTAAGCGGTTTGGAGATATCGCTCTCATCGCGAGTTAAAGTCTGTGCATCTAACTCGTGCGATTGCCGTAGGATCAGAGGGTTGAAGCGCAATAAGACAGCGACCGTTGGATGTGAGTGAAATTTAACCACTAGGCCCCAGTTCATCACTTAAGTTCGGAGGACTAAACTTCATGCGATCTAACTGCACGAATTCCGTTGATCTGCTAGAGGGTAATGTGATAAGACCACAGTTGTTGATTGAGGAGGCACTGTTATGTGAAGTCGGAATTATATGTGTTATGTGTGAATTGTGGTGGACCCGATGTGTTTATGAACAGTGAAGAAATCTTCATGGCAGGGATTTTTAAGAGGATATTCGACGTAATACATTTTGATGTTATAAAGGTTATAAAACCGCGACCATGCTTATGTTGGGCGCTAAATAAAAGCCACGGTTTATTAATAGTTTGAACGCTTGACTCAGGGAATATGCATACAGGGTGATATATTTATATATTGTGCTAAAGTCGAAACCTATATGAAATGAGGTGTGTGCTGGGCATAGGTTAAAGTGAATACATGGGTCTTCACATTTGGTTGGGGAATATATATATATATATATATATATATATATATATATATATATATATATGCTGATATATATACTACGTTGGTATTTAATATTGTGGGTTTCATAAAATTCACAGACTGGGTTGAGCCTTTGAGGTGAGAAGCTTTGGGGTGTTGAAATAGTAAAAGTCGAAGTCCCAACCAAACCTTAATATCTGCCGGAGTATTAATAAATTTCAAATTTTATTAAATTTTTCATAACCTTGATTTGGGGCCAAATGTGATTCGAATTAGGCAATTCGAATACATACGAGTGGGCTGTAATACAACTCCGAAATTGAATTAAAACATTATTGGGTTTATTACAAGAGCATATTATGTATTTTATGGGTTTTATAATCATGAGTATAAGAAGCCTCCGCAGTTAATTAAATTTACAGCCCAAGAGATTAGAACCTTGAGAGTTTGCCCAGATTTAAAATCAGCAGTTATATTAAAAGACAGTTATATGTGCAGTGGTTACACAACTGCAACGAAAGAGAGAGACAACTGCAGAAAAATGTGCAGTAATCCAAAAAGGCTGAAGGGGGTTTATTTGAAAATATATTATGGACAGAGAGTGTGTAAGCAGGTAGCCTGAGCATAGAGATTGATAATGAACATACATTGCCTAGATCTATATCTATTTGAGGATACACTTGAAAAGCAGCTATATATGCAGCAAGTGCACACAAGTACAGTGAACAACTGAATAAACATAGGGATGAAAATGTGGGCCTGACAGAGGTAAACAGAGAATGTAGAAACTGAAAAAGTCACAAGGATTTTTATAGACATGATGAACAGAGGAAGGCAGAACAGTTACCTGACAACAACAGAAAAGAAAAATCCAGCAAAGCCAAAGGCTAGAAAATGGGCTGAGTGAAATTGTAAGTTATGTAACTGAAAATGTGATTGTAAATGTTGTAATTGATTTTATATTGTTTGTGATGCATTGGCAAGTCTCCGATAGGAAAACAAAACTCCCACTGTAATATTGAAATTAATGCATATTTTTATATTTCTTTAATGAGCTGGTAAAAGAAATAAGGAGGCAGAAGGCAAAAAGTCAGGACTATTCAGTTCAAGTTCCCTAAGGAATGTAAAGAGTCATGTGATGAACTCTATATATAATATCAACTTGATATGCATAAATAGGTTAGAGATAGTGAGGTTAGAGAAGGCAGAGTACAGAAGATTGAGGTAGAAAATATAAGAAGAAGGAAGAGCAGAACGAGATGCAGAGAAGTTAGAGAATGCGGAAATAAAGCAGTGAGGAAGAGAAGAAGGAGGAGCTGAGAAAAGAAGAAGGAGCTGATAGTGAATCTGAGAATATGCAGAAATGATATAAGGCAGATATGAAGACTGATGCACAACAGTGAAGATGGTACAAAATAGAGATGATATCCAAGGTAAATCAGCAAGTGTTTTTCTTTTGAAAGAGTAAGGAAGTTGGAGCTTCCCTATCAAGTTGTTGCTTGATAGATGTCAGTTGTAGCTGACTAAGGTAGGAGCCTCATGTAGGTTTGTTCCTGTAGAAAATAGATGGGAGTTGGTGTTTCCACGTCAAGTTGTAGCTTGATAAAATGTCAGTTGTAGCTGACTGAGGTTGGAGCCTCCTGTAGGTTGGTGCCTGCAGAAAATAGATGGGAGTTGACGCTTCCACATCAAGTTGTATCTTGAGAAAATGTTAGTTGTAGCTGACTGAGGTTGGAGCCTCCTGTAGGTTGGTGCCTGCAGAAAATTGATGGGATTTGGAGCTTCCTTGCAAGTTGTAGCTTGCAAAATTGAGGTAGGAGCCTCCTGTGGGTTGGAGCCTACAGAAAATCAATGGTGAGAGGGAGTTGGAGCTTGCCTTTGCATCACAACAATAATAAGATGTGGTTTTCTCCCTTTATGGGTTTCCACTTATATCTGGTGTCTATGTGCATGATTTCTATGTTTTGATATGGTATATCTATTCTGCTAATACTTGCTGCTCACATATTAAGACTGCTAATACAGTGTCTAATCTGCTTATTAATTGCTGCTCACAAATAAAGATTGCTCACACATTATGTTGATCATGAAATGAAGGTGTTAATAAAGTTTAATGAAAAAGTTTAAAAGTCCATGAATGTGTTAAATTGATTCAGCCCCCCCCCCCCCCTTAATTTAACTAAGGGTTCAACAACTTCACCGGAGGAGAAAGCATCATCGTTAACCTAGCCCAGTCCAGAAGAAACGGGGCCGGTAGCTCCAATGGGGGCAGCAGTGGTGGTGGTTATGGTGGCAGATTTGGCTACGACAGTGATTTTGAAGGTGGTATCTAGAGGAGATAGGTAATATGATGTTTTGCTGTCATTTTTTTATTTCTGGAGTAAAGCATAGTCTGATTGGGATAAAGCTTAAAAAGCGGCATAAGAACAATCTATATTGTTGTAAATACTTCTACAGGAATAGAAGCTCTGAAACT
Source organism: Pinus albicaulis (assembly GCA_034641835.2). NCBI lineage: Eukaryota > Viridiplantae > Streptophyta > Pinopsida > Pinales > Pinaceae > Pinus > Pinus albicaulis. Next base: position 222,257,192 of record CM076581.1, read on the forward strand.
TCATTTTCATTGACATTGTTGTAAATACCTCTACGGGAATAAAAGCTTTGAAACCTCATTTCATTTAAATTGTCCGAGGTCATTCGATTTTGAAGGTTGTATTTGTATGTTAAAAACGTAACATTGCCAAAGTATTCTGAGAGTATTATGTGCCAAAAAAAACATACAGTAAAAACAATTGTGATGTTTAAAGAAACTTGAAAAATTACAAAAAAAAAATAAACACAATTAATTACTTCACCATTCTCATGAAAAATCCTGCACTAATAACTCACACAAACCAATTATATATATATATATATATATAGAAGTGAGAATACTCAATGGAACAACCTGGCATGGATAATGAAGAAAAATGATGCCTGGGGCTAGTTAGACTAGGAGTGGTCTGGAGTAGTGTAACTAACCGGTAGAATTTCCTGGAAGGTCCCATCGGTCGGAAAAGAATATATCTCCTTTAACAGAGAACGAATAGGACATTTTTGGCACCTCAAAATTTGGATCATGTCGGCAGAAACTTTTCCGGCAAGTTGGCGACCATCTACTCCGGGTCCATTTAGCTTCATTCTCTGCCAGTCTATTTCTTTGGTCACCTCTATCTGAAAAAGTGCGTGGGATTGAGAGGGAAATGAAAATTCAAATTTTAAATTTTAAATGTAGCAAGATTCAGGATGAAATATCATTGAAGCGCTAATCCACTAGACTCTGTGTTAGTGGTTTCTTGCTCTCTCTGGTTCTGTAAAGTTTTCTTAAATTTAAATCCAAGAATATGGTTTAGCAGATGTTGGAGGACAGAGATGGTCTGGTCTACGCATGACAGAAGCCTACAGGATTTCCATCGATGCAATGAATGGAAAGATGCTTGACTAGAGGAGCAAGCATCATCGTTAACCCAGCCCAGTCTAGAAGAAAGAAGGTCGGTAGCTCCCTTGGGGGTAGTGGTGGTGGTGATTATGGTGGAGGATTTGGCTATGGCAGTGATTCTGATGGTGGTATTTGGAAGAGATAAGTAATATGATGTTGGGCTGTCATTTTTCTATTTCTGGAGTAAAGCATAGTTTGATTGGGATAAAGCTTAAAAAGGGGCATAAGCACAATTTATATTGTTGTAAATACTTCTTCATGAATAAAAGCTCTGAAACCTCATTTTTGTTGACACTGTTGTAAATACTTCTACGGGAATAGAAGCTTTGAAACCTCATTTCGTTGAAATTGTCTGAGGTCATGCGATTTTGAAGGTTATACTTGTATGTTAAAAACGTAACATGGCTAGAGTATTCTGAGAGTATTATGTGCAAAAAAAAAATACAGTAAAAGCAAGTGTGATGTTTAAAGAAACTTGAAAAATTACAAGAAAAAATAAACACAATTAATTACTTCACCATTCTCGTGAAAAATCCTGCACTATCAACTCACACAAACCACTTATATATATATAAGTGAGAATACTCAATGGAACAATTTGGCATGGATAATGAAAAAACATGACGCCCTAGGGCAAAGCAACAAATTATTACTTTTACATATTTTGGAGATGGATATCCTAAAGTTTGGAATTGTCACCATTATTTTTAAATGATATGAGTTCGTTAGAAATTGTCATCTTTTTTTAAAATGTTATGAGGCTTTTAAGAGCTCTATTTTTTAATTTTTTTAAATTTATCTAACTATTTGTGATATGAATATCCATAACTAATATTTTTACACATTTTATAAATTAAAAATATATTATACGTTAATATATTTTTTATTCAATTTTTATGTTATATTTTTATGATATTTAATAATTATTTTATGATAATATTGATGCATTATAATTTATCATATATTTATATAATTTTATAATATTAGTGCTTTTGATTTAATGTTTTTTTATTAATGTGATTGTATTGTGGATACTTATTTTTATATTCTTAATATTTTTTATAAGTTTAAGTTTTATAATTTGAGATAGATTCTAAGGTCTAGATAAGTTTCAATTAGATATATAGTTTTTTTCAAGAATTATATTCATTTTCCATTTAAAAATATATTTTAAATAATAATAAAAATACCATCTCACTAAAACAACTTGAAAAAACAAAATATTTAATAATTCAATTGATTTAAATTTAATTATAAATTGAAACTAATTTAAATAATAAAAGAAAAATTATTCTTTGATATAATTTATATCTTATTTATAATATATTTATTTGAATTAAATATAATAGAATACCATTGATTTCAATTTAATCTTTATATTATATATTAAAATAAACATATAATTTCCAGATGTGGATGCTCATCTTGGTTGATGGGACGTCAGTCCCTTGGTGACTCCCGATGGAGCTCATGTGGGGTGGCCATATGGCCCTCTGTAGCTCCATAATCAGGACATTTATTTCACTAGCTCACATGGCATTAACTCAATCTGCCCGGATTTTTCACCACCCTGCTCCGCTCGTCTGGTTTGCGATGGCATTTGTCTTGGGTAGCTCGGCTTGCTCCTGTGTCGATTGTAGCTCTTCGCCTCCTCTGTGTGGAGGTTGCCCTCCTGCTTGTGCTGATCCAAGTGCTCGCACTTAGACAGGGCACCGCTGCACGCTCCTTGGTTGTCTGGAGATGCTGTCGGGCCATCACTTCACCTAGAGTGCTTTCTGTTGTTCGAATTCTTATTTGCATGCTCAGACTACCGATTCCTGTTGGTTTCCTTCGCTTTATACCTGCTCTTCTTGTCTCAAGCATTACCAACTCACCTCTATGACCATGCCACAACTTCGTCATAGGATGCAGTGCCATCGTGGGGCAAGTAGAGGTCATGTGACTTGCTCTCGGCCTTCTACAAGCTCTGCCTCTGATTCCTCCTCTGAGGATGTCACGTGGTGTCATTACCTGAATACTCGTAGTCGAAGGGGCCACGCTCACCAATTTGGAAATGTTAATTTCATCCATCCCACCCCTCCTCCCTCTATTGACCCTCCCATGCCCGTCTCCCCTACCTCCCATGCATCTGCCAGTCATTCCCTTCGCCAGTCCTCCCAGAAAGCGAAATTTTTCTTCGAATGCTCTCTCGATAAGCCTGTAATTACTGCTTTTTTCACCGTAACCCTTAGAGAAGAGTCGACTAGCCTTTTTCCCTCCCCTGTGCCCTACCCTAATCCCACTATGCTCGGTCGTAATCACTCTCTGGCTAAGAATGAAGCCTTGAATCCTAATGCGCCCATTGTAATTGTGCATTCCGACCTGGGCAAGGAACACATGTAGGTGGACGTCACTAACAAGGATAGCGTGCCAAAGGAAGACAATGAAGATAGAAGGTACGAGTACTAGTGTAGAATTGTGGAGGAACTGCCCTCCCCAGCTCATGAACAGTGAATTTCGCACCCCTTGGCTTACCATGGTACAGTTGCTCAATCATCTTGGGAGAATTTTCTATTTTCTGTATTCCTCTTCAGCTGGAAAAGATGAATGCTACTTTAGTATGTTTTTTTCTGTTATGTTAAATGGCATGGATAATGGGCCGGTTTCCCTTCCAACGGCGGTGAAACTTTTTCCAAAAGAACTGGTTTCCCACTCAGGGAAATTTAGAATTTTTGTTAAGCATGGCTATCAAGCCCAGTTTTTAGGCTCACACAGCTGAAACTGAGGCAGTTTTGTACTAGTATGTTTTATAAATAGAAGTAGTATTATTCAAAAAATAAATAAATAAATAAATAAACATATAATTGAAAGAGAAACCCCTGAAATTCTTTACTTATTTCATTATTATTTTTAACATTGTAAAATACAAATGCATTATAATCCATACAATAATTTATAAACAAAAAAATAAATTACAAATAAGAAATCATAATGCTTTAGTTTTAATAAAAGAATAAAAAGTAATATATTTTCATAGGAATTTTACTCGTGATATTTAAGTTGATTCTTAGCATTAAATATATATTTAATATTTTATTTGTTTATGTGTTTGAAATATCCATATTTCCAAGTAATCTCACATAGATAAATACATATTTATCTTTGCTTTGCTGACAATCTTAAAGTAGTGATACATGTTTAGTTTGCAGTGTAAATAGAAACTCAAAAGTTTATTTTTTAGTTTAATTACAATTAAGAATATTTTGGTTTTTTCCCAGATGCGGGTGTTGAATAGCGGGCCGTCGGTGGAGGCGTTGGAGAGCGACAAGTGGTACTGCCACTTGCAAGCACCTAATCGCTATGCTCCTCCCATAAATTCGATAGCAGGCGATGATACGATGTATTCTCCTCCCTCGAGCTGCAATTACTCTGTGTGCTTGCTAGCTTCCATGGATTTCATGCTTGCCAGCTTCCATTATGCTGCTACTACCTTTAATTCTCCTACGCACCCGCACTCTACTCCTTATCTTCATCTCTTCTCCCACATTGTTCTCCAGACCAACATTCGAGCTACCCATTCCTCACCCTGCAGTGACACAGAGATCACCGCTCCGCATGACCATTTTTCAGCCCTCTCCGCTCTTTGCCTAGAATTTGTTGCCTACCTGCCCAGCCTTCTCCTCTTTTCCATCTCAATCCTCCGACAATTCAGGTTATCACTCAGCATTCCACAGGCAGACCATGATGCGTAGGCAATGCATGCGTTGCAGGTGTGGGGGCGGTGGTATAGGCGGTGAAGGAAGGAGTAGTAGTTGTTCTCGCGATGGTAGAGGCGGTGCAGGAAGGGGCAGTAGCAGTAGCAGAGTCGATTGGGCTTATTCACGATCAACAAGCAATGAGGCCAGTTTTCAGTTCAGTAGCACCTTGGACAAGCTGCGAATCATAGCAAATATTACAGTGGTATTTCAGGAAGAGCCCTCTGACGCTAGTAGCTCTAGCTCCCAGAAGCGTAGGAAGAATTCAACTATCTCGATACAGTATTCCCCTGCTACCAGAAATTCCACCGCCCTTTTGGTGAAGCGAAGCCCTAGAACGTCTAGTAGTGTAGGGACAAGCAGCGGCAGCTCTGCAAGTGAGGACTCAGAATGGAAACATTCCAGTTCTCCCTCCGCTTCAGAACACTCAACCTCGGATGATGAAAAAAATGTTGTGGATGCCCCAGATGAAGAATACAACTGCCCTATCATTGAATAAAATACACCACCTGATGGCAAACAAGTTGACAACTAGTAGGTTCACGGGTCTCCTTAACTCTTTTTGGTTTTTTGGCTTCAACATCAAAGTAGCTATGGAAAAGTTGTTTGTTTTTTACCTTGGTTATGCTAGCTCTTTCTGTACTTTCAGTTTCTTGTTTAGAAAAATGTATGCTGGTTTCCCGCTTATGGGCAGAAATTTTGAGTCAGTTTCCCGATCACAGGTGACTTATATTTTGGATTTTCTGAATTTGCTTCCCTCCAGCATTTGCTAGTTTTTCAATCTGGAGGAGAATCCAACTATGTCAATTATGTGCCATTATAATAGATTAAACTTTCTTAGAAAATAAAAAAAGAATATTTTTGTTTTAGATAGCTTCATAATATAAAATTTGCAAAACTAGCACCATTGTGCAAATTGTGTGAAGCTACATAGAGAAAAGAATCACTTATTTTGTAAAGATGAACAAATAAAGCAAGGGACAATTAAAATAAAATGTGTTCATTATAAAAATTTAATCATTAAACAAGTTCGTATCAATGTCATGTATAGTGTATACGTGTGTTGGGAGATAAATGAAGAATCACAACTATATTGTTGGTAGTGTTAACTATCATTATATCCAATAATAAATTCTTACTTAATGTATCATTTATTGAAAATTTTTCTTAACATATAGTTCATTCACAAATCTAATAATAGTACAAATATTAGACTAAGCTAGTTTGAAGTATGCTTCCATGCATCCATTAAAATCCTAAGTGCTGATGGTAAAGTAGATTATATATAGGGAATCTTGGGTATTTTTGTCTTCGGAAATTGTATTAGTCATTGCAGTGAAGCACCTTGATGAGCAAAATACTAACAACATTATGAGAAAAATACCAACAACACTATGTTGTTTTGTTTCAAACTTCAACACTTTTAAGCTTATTAAGAATATAAGGTCATTCTTGTTGATTTTGACATTAAAATTTTATTATTTTGAGATGTAATATTTAGTAGTTGAATCCTTTTTGGTTGGGGTAGGTATATTCAAATTTAAAATTGAATATAAAATCGTATGGGAAAAAAATTATAATTTCCCTAGTATTATATAAACTAAATTTTCAATAAAATGGTTATAATTACTTTATTCAATATACTTAGCTTAATCATATAAAATAAGTTGTTAGTAAATGTTTTTTAGGTGATAGATATTATAATACTTGTATTATCGTACAATTCTCATAAGATAAAGTAGTATTAAATAATGTGCATCAATTATCAACATATTTTATCACTATTTTATCCACAAAACTATATGCATACAATTCAACTATACAAAGAATAGTGACATGCCACCAAGTGGCTCTTGTTTTAAATGATCCATTTAGATTGCACCATTTCTTTGGCTAATGAAGAGGTCAAATATATTTTAATGGCCAAAAAATATTTTAATTGATGCATTAAGATTTTATCATTACTTAGGTGAATGAAGAGGTCATATTTATAAAAATTGATCTTATTAATTAGTATCAATGTGCCAATTAATCTTTCTTTTTCTAAAGTAACTTTTTCTTTCTTTCATTTAAGTTTTTATTTTTCTATAAATCATTTTTTTAAGTTCACTGATTTTTTTTTTAGATAAGGGAATAATTTTACTATATGTCCATGACTATTAACTTAAGAAAAATGGTATAGATGACTTCGCTAATACAAATTTGATATGCATTTTGAAAATAAACTTCCTTGGATCTAGAGAGGAATTGGAATTTGTCATAATGCCTTATAAAATGATATATAGGCTTACAAAGATACCCCGAAGGCCCCTTTAGGAACATCATAATTTCTAGCCTATAGGAAAGAACATGTTATGTCTCCAAACACATTATTGCCTCCTTCCAATTAGTCCAATATTTAATGGGGAAGAACTTGAATAATTGTGGATTAAAAGAGAAGGAACAAGAAATTTTATTTCCATAAGAAGATAATTAAGAAATGGTATCACAGTAAATATGTTGGAGAAAAGAAATTCTAGGTGGGAGACTTTTCTTTAAAGAGGGAGAAGTGACATGAAAGGAAAGAAAAAAAAACTAAAATACAACATATATGTCTTGGTCCTTACATATGGTAGAAAAACATGTGTATACTACATAAATTAGGAGAATTATACCTCCATTCTCTGTATGGTCAAACGATTAAGTGATGTTTTAATGAGCTATATCCCAAACAATTAGCTTGTATATAAGCATATTTATTTTCATTTTACTTTTATATTTATGGCCTTTGAATTTTTCTATCTTTCTCTATTTGACATAAATTTCTCATTATTTTCTTTACTTTAACCATTCCTTTTCTTTGGTAGTTTCTTTAAAAGAAATTTTATTTTCAATCATTTTCTAGTAGTTGATTGATGATATATTATAAAAAAAATTAACGCTTTAGGATCCTTGGGTACAACTATAACCATATCCTTGATTATTACCCCAGTAGAAGATATAAGCTATCAACTTGATAGCAGAACCATGCTTGAATGATTAGGAGTAGCTAATTTCTATATCTAGCTAGCTTACTAGTTATCTCAAAGATTTCACCCATATGAAGTTAGTTTAGTTTCTAAGGTTTACTTTTAAGAACAATGTTTATAATTAAAATATACATATTTGCAAGAGCTCTTAGATCACAGGTGCCATCCCACATGCCATCAAAGAGTGATTGAAATCCCCCTTCCACCTCTTTTTTGGACATAAAATCAAAAGGTAAAGGTATGGAAAATGCATTTAACATTGTACGAGACTTCCTAGTATGTCCACTAGGTATATGGATGTTGTTTAGCAACAATGCATGGCCTATGATACTCCTGTGACTTTATCAAGGATACGGATATTATATATTAGTAGAGCTACACCAGGAGAACATGAAAAAGTTAGCTTGAATATTCAACTTATATTGTCTATAATAAACTCATGGAATTACATTGGCATCTAAGGAAGAGCTAATTAGAAAATAATCCATACCTTAGCCTTCTATCTATGACAAATAAGTGGGTCGGGCTAGAAATGAATACTCATTTCATAATCTTAAATGCAAGGTATAGTGGGAATCCATTGAGGTAAAACAACAATGTTTCACCAAAGATAAAATTTTATCTTAATAAATCTTATGACTATCTAAGAGCTTAGTCCAAAAATTCATGGTTTTGTATACTATTTTATTAATTAATTTCTTGAATAACCCAAATCCGTCTTGAATAATATAATAAATATTCAATGCAAATTCCTTTAGGGGGGCACCAAAAGAGATTGAAAATGGCTCTATTTTCATGGGAGAAAATCTGTTGTCCAAAAAAAGGAGGCCTTAGTCTCCATGATCAAGATATACTTAGCAGATGCTTACATGCTAAAACTTGTTGGAGATGGATCAAAAGCCTAGATAATTTATGGAGAAAAATGTGGAAACTTAAGTATGACACCAATACCTAAATATCTCACCTCATTAGAATGAATTGCCACATTTTGGGAAATAAAAAAGGGGAACAGTGCACTGTGTTTTGGGATTTCTCCTACTTGGAAAAAAAGTCTCCCACTTAGAATTTCATTTCTCCAACACATTTTTTGTGATACAATTTCTTAATTATCTTTTGATGGACATAAAATTTCTTGTTTTCTTCTCTTTTTATCCACAGTTATTCAAATTCTTCCCCATTGAAGCTTGGCATAATTGGAAAGAGGAAATAATATGTTTGGAGGAACCACAGATTCTTTCCCATAGGCTAGAAAATATGATGTTCCTAAAGGTGCATTGTGGGTACCTTTGTAAGACTATATATCATTTGATAAGGCATTATGTCAAATTTCAATTCCTCTCTAGATCAAAGGAAATTTAGTTTCAAAATGCATATCAAATTTTATTATTGAAGTCACTTGGAATTTTTTTATCTATGTGAGATCACTTGGAAATATGGATATGTCAAAATCATAAACACATAAACTATTAAATATATATTTAATGCTAAGAAACAACTTAAATATCACGAGTAAAACCGTTGTAAGAGTATATTACTAAAGCATTATGATTTGAAATTTGTAATTTATTTGGTTGTTTATAACTTATTGTATGGATTATAATGCATTTGTATTTTACAATGTTAAAAATGATAATGAAATAAGTAAAGAATTTCAGGAATGGGTTTCTCTTTCAATTATATGTTTATTTTAATTTATAATATAAAGGTTAAATTGAAATCAATGATAATTTATTATATTTAATTCAAATAAATATACTATAAATAAGACATAAAGTATAGTAAAGAATATTTTTATTATTATTATTTAAATTAGTTTCAATTGATAATTAAATTTAAATCAATTTAATTATCAAACATTTTAGTTTTTCAATTTGTTTCAGTGAGATGGTATTTTTTTAATTATTTAAAATATATTTTTAAATGAAAAATGAATATAAATCTTGAAAAACCCTTCATATCTAATTAAAACTTAATTAGACCTTTGAATCTATCTCAAATGATAAGACTTAAACTTATAAAAAATATAAAAAATATTAAAAACCTTTGAATCTATCTCAAATTATAAAACTTAAACTTAGAAAAATATTAATAACATTAAAAATATAAAATATAATTATCCACAATACAATCACATTAATAAGAAACATCAAATCAAAAGCACTAATATTATAAAATTATATAAATATATTGTAAATTATAATACATCAATATTATTAAACATAGAAATTGAATAAAAAATATATTAATGTATAATATATTTTTAATTTATAAAATGTGTGAAAATATTACTAATGGATATTTATATCACAAATACTTGAATAAATTTAAAATATTTAAAAATAAAACTCATAAAAAACTCATATCACTTTAAAAAAATATGATAATTCTAAACTCACTCATATCATTTAAATAATGATGATATTTACAAACTTTAAGATATCCATCTCCAAAATATGTAAAAGTAATAATCTGTTGCTTTGCGCCAGGCCGTCATGTTTCTTCATTATCCATGCCAAATTGTTCCATTGAGTATTCTCACTTATATATATCTTTTCTTTTTAAAAAAGTGATTTGTGTGAGTTGTGAGTGTAGGAATTTTCACGAGAATGGTGGAGTAATTAATTGAATGGTGGAGTAATTAATTGGAATAATTAATTGTGTTTATTTTTTTTAATTTTTCAATAGGTTTTTTTAAACATCACAATTATTTTTAGTCTATGTTTTTTGGCACATAATATTATTAGTGGCTATGTTAAGTTTTTAACATACAAATACAACCTTCAAAATTGCATGACCTACAATTTCAATGAAATGAGGTTTCAAAGATTTTATTCTCGTAGAGGTATTTACACCAATGTCAATGAAAATGAAGTTTTAGAGCTTCTATTTCTGTAGAAGTATTTAGAACAATATAGATTGTGCTTATTCTGCTTTTTAAGCTTTATCCCAATCAGACTATGCTTTACTCCAAAAATAAAAAAATGACAACACAACATCATATTTCCTATCTCCTTTATCTCCTCTAAATACCACGTTCAAAATCACTGTCGTAGCCAAATCTGCCACCATAACCACCATCACTGCTGCCCCCACGGTGCTACCACCTCATTTCTTCTAGACTGGGCTAGGTTAACGATGATGCTTGCTCCTCCAATCAAGTATCTTGCCGGTCATAGCATTGATGGCATTGCTGTAGGCTTCTGCCATGAGTAGACCAAACCATCCGTGTCCTCTAACATCTGCTAAACCATTCTTTTGGACTAAAATTTAAGAAAACTTTACAAAATCAGAGAGAACAAGAAACCAATAACACAAAGACTAGCGGATTAGTGCTTCAATTGTATTCCATCCCGAGCCTTGCCACATTTAAAATTTGAATTTTCATTTTCCTCTCAATTCCAAATTTATTTAAAATTTGAATTTTCATATCCCACGTCCTTTTTGTAGATGGAGGTGCCCAAAGGAACGGAGCGAAACGGACTAGGAGGATATGGTGGCCAACGTATCGGAAAAGTTTTTCTGCCAACGTGATCCAAATTTCGAGGTGCCAAAAACTTTTGAGTCATTCTCTGTCAACGGAGATAGATTCTTTTCTGATCGATTGGCACCTTCCGGGTAATTCTACCAGCTAGTTAGACTACTCCTTTATATATCTCTCCCAGGCCATATAAAGCCAATAATCCAATCCCAATTATACCAATTATTCTTCCGCACTTGAAAAAAACTGCCACCAAAACTAGTAGGCTTGAAACCCTAGAAAATGTATGATATTGTTGCCATTTATTTATACTTCCTACTGAGTTGTCAGATATCACACATGTGAATATTTCATCCATGTCGTCCAACTCCCAAATTTTAGTGTCTATATAAACCATCTTGGTTGCCCTTCCCATTGCAGCCCATAATTGTCTCTCCATCTTTATGTTGTCAAACATGGACGGAACTCATTTGGGCATGATTCTTATCTTCATCGCAACCTTATGCATGGACGCATATAGCAGTGGCGCTACTTACTCCCCACTATTGATAGTAATTTCGCCTCCACCTTCTAACTCTCCACCCAAACCGAGAGGATTCACTCCTCCGGTTCACAAGTCTCCTCCCAAGAAAAATGTATTTCCTCCTCTGGGGCACAAAATTCTTCCTAAGCACATCAAGTTTTCTCACCCAGTTTACAAGTCTCCACCCAAACCAATAGTATTCCCTCCTCCTGTGCACAAAACTACTCCCAAGTTGATAGCATTCCCTCCTCCCATTCACAATGCTCCCCCTAGCCGATAGTAATCCCCCCTCCAGTTCACAGAACTACTCGGAAATCGATAGTATTTCCTCCTCTGGTGCACAAAAATTCTCCCAAACTGATACTCTTCCCCCCTCCAGTTCACAAAACTCCTCCAAAACTGATAGTATTTCCTGCTCCCGTTCACAAAATTCCTCCCAAACCAATAGTATTTCCTCATCCCATTCAGAAAATTCTGCCAAGCCAATACTATTTCCCCCTCCCATTGACAAAACTCCTCCCATGTCCATATTATATCCTTCTCCGTTGCACAAACCTCCTCCTAAGCCAATAGCATTACCTCTGGTTTACAAGTCTCCTCCCGAGCCAATAATATTTCTTCCAACCCCGTATAAATCGCCTAAGCCAATCAATTTTCCTCATCCAGTTTATAATTTGCCACCCAAACCAATAGTATTTCCATCCCCTCTACTCAAAGCTCCTCTCAAGATGATAATATCTCATCCGCCTTTTAAAAAATCCCCAACTAATAAAATAACAGTGCCTCCTCCATCCCATCAGTCTCCTCCCATTAACAATTTCCCCCCACCCTACATGGTCCCTCCAAATCATACGATTTACTGATAATTAAGGTGCATATCTCTGATCCATTTCTTTCATTAATCTCTTCTATATTTTTTATGCTCTTTGAATTACATTAATGTTTCTCGGATGACAATAAATAATTGTCATTTTATTCAATCTATTTGGCTTGCAGGATCAATATTATGAAGTTGTTTTTCGAATAATAGCAACTCTACAAGAGTACATTATGTATGGCTTGGATGTTAGGAAATCTATATCATAATGAACGTTTTGGAACCAGTCATTTCTTAATAATATTCTTAGATCTTTTCATTTGCAATGAGTCAAGTCTTACCATTCTGCTTGTTGAAGTGTTAACTTCAACTGCCCTGCAGAGCTGCACCGCTTTCTTATTTTTTTTTGACAAACACTGTCAAACGTCACTTGCTATTCTTGCTGAACAACCATTTTAAAGCCTTACAGTCCTTCACAAATGAAAAATAGAGAATTTTTTTTTATACACAGCAGAGCTTTTGTTTTTCTACGCGGGAAGTGATTTTTGTTTAAATTTTGGTGGTCCCCGTAGGCCATGATAGTAGCCGACATTGTCAGCCATCACATAGGTCCCACGGACCACGTCACAACAACACGTCGAGGCAGGTTATTGGCTCGCATTATTTTTTGGAGTAGGCTCGCAAGGTCAGTTTCGGACCGGAAGATGTTATAAGCCGAAATGCATAAAGTTTTGGGTTTTTCTAGGGCCCGTTCGCAGAGCTCATTTCCAGACCCCAAGACTTTATAAACTACAGTCAATAAATTTTTCGGATATTTTTTTTTCCCTATGTTAGCATTCAATTTTGTGATGCGAAGTTCTTTTGCAATTCAGCTTTATTGTTTGAAGTCCGAAAGGTTGTGAGGGTTAATGTTTTTTGATATAATGTTTTTCTATATATCGCGCATTGTACATTTGTTATAAAACTTTGGTCATATATATATATATATATGTTTTAATACATATTAAAACATATGCGCATTATTGTAAGGTGGACCCCATAGGCATATACGGAGGTTATAAAATAGATTTAACTTTCGGTTAGTTTTTATGTTATTTCCTTTTAGTTATATTTTTTGTTATTACATACGTTGTGTCTTACATATATGTAAAGGCTCGAGAGGCAATGTAATAAAAAATAAGAAGGAATACACAACAGTGTATTGAAAAGATAGATGAGCGCATTTTTAAGACAGACAAAGAGTGTGTTAAGACAGAGCACAGTTTAGTGCGAAGTTTTTTGTAACAAATATAGAGAGTATTTTTGGCACTGTGTTTGCCGTAGTCCATTTTGTAATCCCTCTAAGGAGGAAGTTCAAATTTTTGTAATAGATCTCTACAATTAATGGAATAAAAAGTTTTAACCAATCTCTGTCTACCAGCAAGCAAAATTTTTTTAATTCTCTGTGTTAGAAGGAGAGTATTACTCTCTCTGTATTGTTCTGGAATTCTCAGAAATTCCAACATGGTATCGAAGCTATTCCAGGCTCTTTGAAGGTGTCAAAGAAGCCGAAGGAATGATTTTTTGTTACAGCAGCTTCTCCAGCAGTGTGAAAGCTCAGTTAAAAAGAATCTAAGGTATTCTCAAGAAATCTTTTTGTGTTACTGTTTGAAGACAGTCAGTTTATTTTATAAATTCATAGTCAAGTGTTTGAATCATAGTTCAGAGTGCTAGGCATGGCAAGAGCTAGCACAAGCATAAGTATTGGTAATGCTCAAATCCCACAATTTAATGGGAAAAGCTATGATTATTGGAAAAACACCATGAGAGCCTTGTTTGCTTCTCAAGACTTATGAGAACTTGTTGAGGATAGTTTTGAAGAGCCAGTAGATGAAAATGAGTTTAATGATTTAACACAGGTAGAGAAGGATTTGTTGAAGAGAAATGAAAAGAAGGACTCTAAAGCCCTCTTCTATTTGTATCAAGTAGTACACAAGAGTGTGTTTCCAAGGATAGATGCAGCTAAGAAATCCAAAGAAGCATGGGAAAATCTCAAGACAGCCTATCAATGCATGGAGAAAGTGAAGACAACAAAACTACAATTGTTGAGGAGAGATTTTAAGACTCTCTGCATGAAGGAGTCTGATAACATAGACTCATTCTTCACACATGATATTGGTATGGTCACACAGATAAGGTCTCATGGAGAGACACCTGAAGAAAGAAGGATTGTGGAGAAAATTTTGAGGAGCTTACCGTCAAGGTTTGATGTTATAGTCACCACCATAGAAGAGACAAATGATCTCTCAAAATTTTTAGTTGACGAGCTTCATGCATCACTGATGACACATGAACAGAGATTGGGTAGAAATTAAAACTCATCCTTGGAGCATGCCTTCAAGACCCAAATGTCCTTTGGAAGAGGAAGAGGTCAAGTCAGAGGAAACAAGAGAGGAGGCAGAAGCCAAAACAGATGAGGAAGAAACATCCCAGCAAATGCTCAAGGAAGGGGCAGTAATCAAAATTAGAACCAAGGCAAAAGCAGCAGCCAGAAAAGTGGACAACAACATGCTCATGGACAAAGGTATGACAAATCCAATGTCTAGTGTCATTATTGTAAAAAATAGGGGCATTATGCAAATGAATGTAGGAAGGAGCAGAATGATATGGGTAATAGACCCAGTGCAAATTTCACTAGAGAAAATATCATCCCATATAATTTTTTTTTAGTATGTAATATGGCTGAGGAAAAGAGTGAAGATTTATGGTTTCTAGATTCAAGATGTAGTAACCATATGACATGAAACATTGCTATGTTTTCTATGTTATATGAAAATGTGAAGTCTCAAGTCAAATTGGGAACAGATAGTAAGATTTCTATCACAGGAAAATGCACAGTAAATGTCTTGAAAAAGAAAGGAGAAAATAAGAGCATACCTGATCTATATTATGTGCCAGGTATGAAATGTGATTTGCTAAGCATTTGACAACTCATTCAAAATGGCTACAATTTTTTCTTTGAAGATGATGTATGCATCATCATGGATAAACTTCCAAGCAAACAATGTATTGCTGAAATAAGGATGACAAGGAAGAGAATGTTCCCTCTCAGGATGAGGGCAAATTTGAAGAATGGAGAAGAAATGGCAGTAGTGACACAAAAGGCTTTCCAAAGAGAAGCAAAAGATGAGAATTGGTTATGGCACTTGAGATTTGGACATCTCAACTTTGGAGGTCTTAATTTGTTACATAGGGAAGGAATGGTAAGAGGATTGTCATTGATTGAGAAACCAGACAGCCTATGTGAAGGTTGTATCTTGGGAAAACAACACAGAGAAAGTTTTCCATGTGGAAAAATCATCAGGGCAAATTCACCCTTAGAAATTGTCCACTCAGATTTATCTGGACCAATGTAAACACCATCACTTGCAAGCAGCCACTATATGTTAACTTTTATTGATGATTTTACAAGAAAAACTTAGGTTTATTTTTTAAAAAATAAAAGTGAAGTGTTTGAAAAATTATGCAATTTTAAAGCACTTGTGGGGAACCAAAGTGGGCAGCATATCAAATTCCTTATGACTCATAGAGGAGGTGAGTACATCTTTAAATAATTTCTACATTTTTGCAGAGAAAATGGCATACACAAGCAATTTACAACAAGCTACACTCCGCAGCAAAATGGAGTTTCTGAAAGAAAAAATAGGACAATCATGCATATGGTAGGGAGTATGCTAAAGGCAAAAAAAATTCCAAACGATTATTGAGCTGAAGTTGTACATTGTGCAGCGTATATTTTGAATAGATGCCCAATAAAAGAAATAATGAATAAAGTTCCAGAAGAATCATGGAGTGGGACAAAACAAGGAGTCACCCACATGAAATTTTTTTGTTGTGTGGCTTATGCACACATTCCAGATCAGCTAAGGAAGACGTTGGACAGCAAGGGGGAGAAATGTATTTTTATTGGATACAGTGAGGAATCCAAAGCTTATAGGTTGTATAACCCATCCACCAAGAAATTTATTGTGAGAAGAGATGTTCAGTTTATTGAATAAGAAGCTTGGGATGGAAGCATTGAGAAAACATTGAATGTTAAAAACTATTTGTCTCATGATGAAAATGATGAAGAGATGGCTGAAATACATCCCTCAATAGCGGCACTAACACAAGGACAACAAATAACACCCTTGAGAGGTAATGAGAGTGCTTCTCCAAGCACACCACAAGGAGCAGATTTGAGTGCTACTTCAAGCACATGTACACCAAATGAAAGAGGAACAAAGTTCAGAAATTTAAATGACATTTATGAGAAAGAGGCAGCAAATGAATATATGAACTCTTTATTTGCTTTATATTTTCATGTTGATGATCCTATTCATTTTGAGGAAGCTATAAAAGATAGGAAATGGATAGAAGCTATGAATGAAGAAATTAATTCCATAGAAAGAAATAAAACATGGGATTTGGTTGAACTCTCAAAAGGTAAGGAAGTCATTGGAGTTAAATGGGTCTACAAGACTAAAAGCAATGTTGAAGGTAAGATTGAAAGACACAAGGCCAGACTTTTTGTCAAAGGGTATAAGCAGCAGCATGGGAGGGACTATGAGGAAACTTTCACATCGGTTGCAAGAATGGAAACCGTGGGAATAGTGTTGTTTATTGCAGCACAAAACAAGTGGAAAGTTTACCAAATGGATGTGAAATCAGCATTCCTAAATGGAGTGTTAATGGAAGAGGTTTATATTGAAGAACCTCTAGGCTATGAGAAGAAAGGCCAAGAGCACAAATTTTGTATATTGAAGAAAACTCTTTATGGGCTGAAACAAGCACCAAAAGCATGGTACAATATGATAGATTCATATCTATTAGAGAATGGGCTTGAAAAATGTGAGGGAGAACCCACCTTATACATCAAGGAGAAAGATGGTAAGATGTTGATTGTTGTCTTATATGTTGACGATGTGATATTCACAGGTAATGATAATTACCTTGTTGAAAATTTTAAGAAGGTCATCAAAGATGAATTTGAAATGAATGATATGGGCTTGCTGAAATACTTCTTAGGAATAGAAGTAAAAAAAATGAAAATAAAATTTTTATTTCTCAAGAAAAGTATGTGAATGAAGTTTTGGAAAGATTTAACATGTAGGATTGCAAGGCAGCAATAACACCCACAATAATGAGATTAAAACTCAGTAAATAGGACAGTAGCAAGGATTTTGATCCTAGTTTGTACAAGAGCATAGTTGGCAGCCTCATGTATTTGACTGCAACTAGGCCGGATATTATGCATGTTGTTAGTTTAATTTTCAGATTTATGGAGAGGCCAAAAGAAGCACATTGACAGGTAGCAAAAAGAATTCTGAGGTATGTTAAAGGAAGTAAAAGGTATGGAATTTTATATACTACTTCAAAAAATTCAGAATTAATTGGATACGCTGACAGTGATTGGGCTAGAAGTGTATATGACCGGAAAAGTACCTATGGTTATGTTTTTCACATGGGTTTAGGAGCCATTTCATGGGCTTCTAAGAAACATCCTATTGTAGCATTATCTACAGCAGAGACAGAGTATGTAGCAGCTACAACAGCATCATGTCAAGCAGTGTGGATGAGAAGGATGTTGAGGAGCTTATGTCAAGAACAGGTAAAAGACAAAGTGATTTATTGTGACAATAGCTCAGCCATAGCATTGTCCAAAACTTCTGTGTTTCACAACAGAACTAAGCACATAGATGTTAAGTTTCACTACATCAGGGAGCTAGTGAACAATGGAGAAATTATTTTGAAACACTGCAGAACTCAGGAGCAGTTCGTTGATATACTTACAAAGCCAATGGGGCAAAAGAGTTTTGAATATTTGAGAAAATGCATGGGTATGACTGATAACCCAGTAGTTGAACTTTGAGGGGGAGTGTTGAAGTGTTAACTTCAATTGCCCTGCAGAATTGCGTCGTTTTCTTATTTTGTTTTGACAAACCCTGTCAAACGCTGCTTGCTATTCTTTTTGAACAGCCAGTTTAAAACCTTATAGTCCTTCACAAATGAAAAACAAAGCTTTTTTTTTTTTTAATACACAACAGAGTTTTTGTTTTTGTACACAGGAACTGATTTTTGTTTAAAGTTTGGTGGTCACCGCAGGCCACGATAGCAGCCGACATCATCAGCCATCGCATAGGTCCCACAAACCACATCACAACAACACGTGGAGACATGTTATTCGCTCGCATTATTTTTTGGAGAGGGCTCGCAAGGTTAGTTTCAGACCCGAAGATGTTATAAGCCGAAATGCATAAAGTTTCGGGTTTTTTTTTGGGCCCGTTCGCAGAGCTCATTTCCAGACAGACCCGAAGACTTTATAAACTCCAATCAATAAATTTTTCAGATAACATTTTTTCCCTACGTCAGCATTTAATTTTGTGATGCAAAGTTCTTTTGCAATTCAGCTTTATCGTTTGAAGTCCGGAAGATTGCGAGGGTTAATGTTTTATGATATAATGTTTTTTTATATATCACGCATTGAACTTTTATTATAAAAATTTGGTCATATATATATATATATATATATATGTTTTAATACATATTAAAACATATGCAAATAGATTTAACTTTCGGTTAGTTGTTATGTTTGTTATGTTATTTCCTTTTAGTTATATTTTTTGTTATTACATAGGTTGTGTCTTACGTATATGTAAAAGGCCCTAGAGACAATCTAATAAAAAAAGAAGAAGGAATATACAACAGTGTATTGAAAAGACAGAGCAGCGCATTTTTAAGACAGAAGAGAGTGTGCTGAGACAGAGCACAGTTTAGTGCGAAGTTTTTTGTAATAGAGACAGACAGTCTTTTTGGCACTGTGTTTGCAGCAGTCCATTTTGTAATCTTGTTAAGGAGGAAGTTCAAATTTTTGTAATAGATCTCTACAGTTAATGGAATAGAAAGTTTTATGCAATCTCTATCTACCAATAAGAATTTTTTTTTAATTCTCTGTATTAAAAGGAAAATATTACTCTCTATATTGTCCTCGAATTCTCAAAAATTCCAACACTGCTCACACCTTTTAGTGTGCAACCATTGGCATACTATGCTTAAAAATATATCTACTCATGTATCACATTGCGTTTCACGCTTTATTTTTCTCTCGAACGAACACCTGCTAAATGAAAGGGTCACCTAGGCGCAAATAATAATAACGTGACTTATGATAAAAATTTATGGCCTTTGCTGTGTAACGTAACCTACAATGAGACTTAATGGCCGTTGATGTTTATGCATTTATTACAATGGTATATTTCGAAAATCTTCTTGGCCGTTTATGTATTTATTATAATGTATCTATATATTTATTATAATGATAAATGGTTATAGTTAAATTTAGCTTTATTATATTTTTATTTCAAAATTTGATATACACGATCCAAATGAATAGTAAGTTATTTAACCTTGCTCCGATAAAAAATATCCAGTAATACCACTTCCTGCTCAGATCGAATGTATGAATATGAGATACTAATATTATTTTCCACCGCCTCCTCAGATTGACTGTATGAAAATGAGATACTAATATTATTTTCATCATGATAGCGTTTCCCAATGCTTTAAATGCAAATTCATCGCCGAAATGTATGATACAATTAATTAGGCAAAATCCTGTGCAATCACTGTATAACCTTCCTAATTTTATAAAACCTTCCCGGAGTTGGTACCTAAGAGAATTATCATAATCAGTCTATGTTTCTTGGCACTGATCATCAGACTGCATAGACGATCAAACTGCAGTACCTCAACTCCAATTAAATTGTTGTGGTTAACGAAATAGAAATGTTGTGAATGTACCATTGAGATTCCGTACTTTCTCAATAACCAACGGTAATATAAATCTCATATCTGTTGCAACAGGTGAAGTATTGCGTATGGTAGCCCTACATATTTAACGTAAATTGTAGCAAACTATTTCGGAAATAGCAGCAAAGAAACAAAGACTAATCCAAATGATTGCAATATGTATAAAAGGTTTCTTATATTCAACTTAAAATCAAAATATACTGACTAAAAATTGCATCGTTGTCTCCGTTTCTGAATAATAAATTTTGAGAGACATCAAAAGCAAACTTTTCACACAAGAAATTGAAAGATAAATAGAATAGATGACATCATGTGAGCTAATACCTGTAACTATTAGTGAGTCTTCAATATCTTTTGTGTATTGTGGGCGGGAGTTTATCGTCATAGGGATATGGTTAACTCATACTTTTGGTGGATCAACGAATGGCAAGATCTCAATATTTATATTTTTTATATATTTAATTATCATTGTAATTAGTTTTTGTTAAATAATATGTTTTTTTTAATTTGGTAGGATTACATCTTTATCATGTCTAATATTTTTTTATATGAAGTAGAAATCAAGTAAGTAACTTAAGACAGCACCTTCACATTAAAAAGTATCTCAAAAGAACACTTGATATCTGTAGACTTTTACTAAATAATATTAATAGTAAAATAATATTGATTTTTTTAAAATTGTATAAATTTGTCTCAATAATTTTATTAATTTTCCATTACGAAATATATATATATATATATATATATATATATATATATATATATAATGTGATGTATTCAAAATAAAATATTTAACTTAAAAAATGAAAATTATTCAATGATATCTTGTTTGTGTTGAAATGACAAAAGCCACTGGCTTGGCATAACACCGTTAGAAAACACATCAATAAGAAAATCAATAGACACAAGTGTACTAGCTAGTTGTACAAAGAGGTACTTCAGCAATTCAGTATGACAGATATATTATGTAGATTCAAGAACTCAATATGAGGGAGACGTTTAATTTTCTTTAATTTCTAGTTGACAAGTATCTTTTTTTAAATTTAAAATTAATTATTTTATGAATAAATAAATAAAACAAAGTTAATTGAACAAAACAATATATATATACATGTTTGTAGGAGAAAAATGTAATAAAAATATTTCACTTTCACTCTTAGTCATAAATAAAATATTTTAATAGAAATTTGAAATAACATAATTTTACATTAACTTTTTAAAGAGATAAAATAACTAAAATTATTTAAATAATCAATTTATTTTAGAATCACATTCATTTTCATATATAGATATATAGATGCAAAGTGGGGCCAATAAATATTTTAATGTTGCTATAATAAAATATCTCAATGTATAAAAATAAAAGTAATTAAAAATCAAAAAAATATAATTACTTTCTACAAATAACAAAAAAAAAAAGAAGATTTATAATTCATTCAATTTTAAATATAAAATTAATACGAGGCATTTAAAAAATATTTAATGTGAGTTATGAGTAAAATATTTCAATGTCTATGTTAAGTAAAATATTTCAATATTAACTATACATATGGTTAAACAAAAAAAACCTTGTATATATTATACAAATCAATCTAAAAAATTAAAAATATTATGGTTAATACATTTAGAAGGTCACTAGTGACTATTCTATATTTTGGTATCTTTTGAGATATACTTTTGCAATCTTGTATGAAATGCAAAAAAGAATTGTTGGAACCACAAGTAGCCAAAGAGAATTTTTAAGGCATTGAATCTATTTATGCATTCAAAATAATGAAAAATTATATATATAGATATGTTTTGAGATATATTTTTGTTTCAACCTTGTATGAAATCTAATAAAATTTTGTTTGTTGGAATTGCAAGTACCCAAAGAGAATTTTCAAGTAGTGGAATCCATTTATGCATTCAAAATAAGGAATATATATATATATATATATATATATACACACACACACATTTTAACTAGAGAATCTTTGCACTCTAAATTTTTTTTTTACAGTTTTCACTTGAAAAGATTTGATCCTTTTAAGACTTAGTAGAATGAATTAGATTGATTACCTCTAAGACCTATTAGCTAACTATGCTTTGCCAAATTAGTGATTAAAATGAATTTATATTGATGATTAACTATAATATAATGTCAGAGGATCAACAACCCAACACTTCTACTAAGATATTATTTATAGTTCGATGTATTGCACCAGGAGCAGCAACAACAACAGTAGGCTTTACAACATCAAGGGAGCATTAGCATTAGGATTAATATTAGCAGCCCTTCCTCTTCCTGCACCTCTCCTAGAGCCTTTGCTCGGAACCTGTTCCACTAAAACCTGTCTAGTAAGTTCCAAATTGTCTGCTTGAACCTAAACTTGTTTTTTGATTTCACACGAGTTTAGTGAACTCTGCTATGCATTTCTGGCATCATTTCCCCATGCAATTCACCCTTATATCAAATATATCATCGTGACCCGGTCCCAACTACAATATGATCAAAGCCCTCTCCTACCTTACTTCACAACCTTCCTGACGTTTCCCGAAAGTTCTTGCTTAAATCAAAATCTGCCCCTTTATTCCGTGGGAACTGATTAAATGGCTTTAGAGATGCGTAGGGATTAAAGCTGGAGAGGTTGCAAGAAGGAAGAGATTCAATATCAGTTACAACAGAATGCTCGCAAATATGCAAAATTCACATGATATGGGCTTGAACACGTTTTCGAGCGCATTGGCCCTGCAATTTGTGGTCTTGAAACTGTTCACTACTGCATTCTTCACCGCCTTCAGAATTATTGCCTCGCTGGTACTAGAAATAAATTCTAATATGATATATCATAGAGATATATAATGCAAATCCACTGTTTGCTTGAACAGGTGAACGCTGGTCCATATTGATACCGTTGATCTTGCAACCCCGGATCCAAGGTGATCTCTCTCCAGGTGATCATAAAATTCCTACCAACGTATCTGAAATATTTATCTGAAATATCAATGGAATCCACAGAGATTGTTAAACTAATCCCGTGGCTTGCCGCAGATTCGTTGGTGCTGTAAAATTTAGTTTTTAATTTTTCCTTCAAAAACTATTTGCTAACACAGATACATGTGTTGCTACTGGCATGCTCAGTCCCCTTCTTCACGGTCTTTGGAAGATCTGCAGCTTTGCCAGTCCATGTGTTATGTTTTGGGCCATATTGAACTTGATCCAAGCAACCCATTAAATATAACTGGTTCCAAGCTTCACCTCTCTGCAAGGTAATATTACTGAAGTAATGCAAATTATGTTAATATTTTAACACAAAATTTTGAAGAAAGCCCTATTATATACAATCTGCAATCACCAGGCAGAATTTTGATCCAGCTCATTCGGCTTGCAAACATCATGGTGTTTCCTTAACTACCTGTAGATCCTATTTCACAACCAATCTACATATCCATATAGGGATTCAACGCTTTGCTCAAGATAATACAAGATTCATACGAACAAATATGTTCACAAATTCAATTATACGACAGAGTACTAAGCTTTTCTTTCATTGGGTAGCGCAGAGCTTGATAACGGACTCATAGATTTCATATACACAAAAATCAAATTCAAATTCTTGAACAAAGACAATTTCCAGTTATGCAGAGATACTCATTCTAAAAGCACTGACCTCATTCATATGATAGATTTATTTTAAATCATCATCACTTCCACATAGACATACAACTGGAATTCATCATATGATAGATGAATCAAACTGTATATATACTCACAATCCTCTTTTAATTCATTTATGTCTTCATGGTATGGTCTTTGTTCATTTAGCCATTTCTCTCCTTTCATCTTCATGCCAGTAGGCTTACAATTATGGTAAAAATTACATAGTTATGGATCATTTTGGATCCATGATCTTCTCCATAGATTACTCAATTAATTTTTAAAATCTCTAATGCCACTTTTAACTAAAATAATCCTTTATTATAGGATCCCTAAGATCTCTATGAGATCTTCACAAGTCAAAAAACTCTCGCATTCTCACATAATTTATTAAAAATATACAAATTTCTTATTAATAAATTAAAGGCATCACACCCCTTAAGTCAACCAAATATAAAATGATTTTTTGAGCAGGATGCTGCTACATCATACTCCCAAAGTTGAAAGAAATCATAATATCCAGATCACGTGTCTCCAATTGCTAATCCCAAACTTTGTTTTGTAGTGATCTCTTTGTTTATTTTAACTGTTGTTCATGTACTCTATTGTCTTTTGTTGCTTCTCCTGGTTTCCATATATTTGTCCTGGTTTCCATATATTTGTTTGTAGTTGTCCATTGAATTTTTCCTTCAACAATTGTTACAGTCCAGCCTTTCATACAATTGACTATTTTTCTTCTCTTTATGCAGCTCCTTTCGTTATGTTTCTTACTAATAATCTTCATCAAATTTTATGTTTCTTTATCCAAATAAATTTGTTGTTGCGCTTTAATTTCACTCTCACTGATATAAACATCTTAGTAATATTTCATACTTTCATCTTCAAGTTGCTGTTTTTTCTCTCCAATTTTGTTTTCTTTTACCACCCATACATCCTTAATGTCTTTGAAGACATCTCCCTCTGCAATATTCATTTTATGCTTCTCATTCTCAATTTTATTTTCAAGAAGTAAATTACCTTTCAACTTATTAGTAACAGACCTACCCTTCACTTCTCCTATTCTAGCCAAGGCATTAGGAACTTTGATACTAAAATATTTCTATGTCTCAATAAAATTTTGAGACTCTTCTTCATCGCGGTTTGCAATCACATCTTCGTATTCATATTCCTCCAGAAAGTATTCCAATAACTCCTCTTTTGCTTGATAATCTTCAAGTACGTCATCACAATGCTTCTCATCATCTTCAACATGTCTTTTTTCTTCGTTGACGACCATCAATAGTTGCCCTTCATTTCCTTCACTAATTCTGATAGTCAAATCAGCTATGTTCAGTTCTAAAACTGAATTTTATTTAGTATGAGTCATATTTGTCCCATATTCCTTTACATCATTGTTACATAACACTTCCATCTGTCCTTCTAGGCTGACTGAATCTTCCTCATTGACATCTCAACCTATGCATTCCTCAAGAAACCTCATTTCTTCATAAATATTACTAAAACTTAAATCATTTACCTGAGGTCTCAATCCATGGCTTGACTTAGACTTGCTTAACAAATTTTCTAAAAATAAAATCTCTCTATTAGCTTCCTCAACTGTTAAATTTGTATGTTGGATATCTTCCTTCTCTTCTTCTTGCTTTTGGCTACCCATTTAAGCCAAACTCCCTTTTCTTATAGCTTTAGTTGTATCCTAAAAAGTAATATTTTCCTCCAAGTGTGTATGAGCTTCCTCATGAGACCTAACTATCTCATCCTTCTTTAAAATAGAATTGAAATTATGTCACTCTACTTCCTCTTCTTTAACAATACCCAAAGATTGTCCATGATCATGTATTATACCTGAAAACATACACAAATTGTTAATTTCAAAATCATAAGGCTCAATAGCTTCAATTGATGTTTTAGATATCATTTTTCCATCTTCAAACTCATAAGGAACTTGTTCTTCTCCAACAAATTTTTTGTTGTTGTAGCTCAACTCCTTAGAGCTTCTCCAACCTCAATTAAACATCCATTATATGCTCAAGCTTCTGAAGCTCCTCTATTAATTGAGTATTCACCTGATGCTCTCTCTTCTCTTGTAGCATGTGCCATTTCACCTTCTTTCTCATTATATAACCATACCTCTGGTCTTCTTTACTTCTTTGGAACAACACCATCAACCAACTATGATGGATTATTATCTGAGTCTTTTCTTTGTCATACTCTTCATCATTCATCTTGCTTCCCATGTCATTTTATTTGGCATATTCCTTCTCTCTTATCTTGGCATGGCTTCTCTCTAAACCTCTTCTATGACTATCAGTAGTCATCTTCTTCAAGTCATCTCCATGTGTTTCCTCATACTTACTATGAGCTTCATTAAGCCTCTACAATAGTAGTTCTCTTACACCCTGTTACAACTACCTTGCCAAGATTCTATTCAATACTTGGTATTTTGGTAATAATTGATCTGAAATGACTGTATTAGTTTTTTTGTGCTAAGGGTCTTTCAGTTTTAAAAACATGTGAATAATTTGTTTATTGATTGAGTTATAGATTAAGAGTTCACACAGTACAGATGAACTTTACTGATTAAGAAGCATAAAATAATTCTAAAACCTTTAAAAATAATTTATAAAGAAATAGATGCCACAGCAGAGTTTGCACATCGAGCATGATGAAGCAATTTCACCCCTCTAGGTTACGTTGTTTGATCCAACCACGATGGCTTGTCCATATTTCATTATCTTTTAAGTTGCTATTAAATGTAGTTACAGTGCTAATAATATTCTTTGTCTTTGCCAATGACCAGAATGCTCCAGATTAATCCGAATGACTCTTCATTCACTCAGCATGGTCGAAAATTGAGCCTCTTACACTTTTTCCCAATATCTCCTAGGAAAACTCCACTAAATGTGGAGAACTCCAGTTAACTAGAGTTAAATTAGGGTTGAACAACAAATTTGGCACGCCCCTATCCACTCCACCAATAAAGCCGCGCAATTAATATTATGGTTAGGGTGATGGCCACATGCACACTCCAATTGTTAATGTCTTGACAGTTAGCACAACCTCCGCTCCTGACTGCAGTTTAACGTGGATTGTGGTTTGTTGGCGTCGGTTAGGCTCTGATCGTGGCTCACATAAAATATTTAACGCAAAATGGCCATAATACTTAGAAACTAGTAAATGTTATAATATATCATTCAAACATGTCTCAGATCGCAGAGTCTGCGACATCGCAGATCGGGAAAAATACAATTTCGCATATCGCATGCTTTAACAAATAGCTTTAACAGCTTAACAATGAGACTGTAGACATGTGAAGTTGCGATGGTAGTATTGCATCGAATATTTCGCAAGTTCCAATTATGACATATTAGCCTCCCACAAATTTACCATTAAAGACTAACCAATATTGTTTCGAAAAGTGTGATAACACTCGAACCTTCGCCGAAACGTGGTCCTCCTGGTACGTTTCGCATGTTATATAATTTAATTTTCGAGACTCTTTAATGGTAAACTCTGTTCTGTGTGATGTGCGATGTTTATCAACTGTGATGAGATCTCTCTCTTTGATCTCCCACTATTGCTTCTGCGATCTAATCACCACTGTTCATCCTTCAGTCTTTTCTTTGTCATACTCTTCATCATTCATCTTGCTTCCCATGTCATTTTATTTGGCATATTCCTTCTCTCTTATCTTGGCATGGCTTCTCTCTGAAACTCTTCTATGACTATCAGTAGTCATCTTCTTCAAGTCATCTCCATGTGTTTCCTCATAATTACTATGAGCTTCATTAAGCCTCTACAATAGTAGTTCTCTTACACCCTGTTACAACTACCTTGCCAAGATTCTATTCAATACTTGGTATTTTGGTAATAATTGATCTGAAATGACTGTATTAGTTTTTTTGTGCTAAGGGTCTTTCAGTTTTAAAAACATGTGAATAATTTGTTTATTCGTTTTCATAATGATTAAGGAGTTTTTCCATGAATTATAGATGAACTTTACTAAATTAGAAGCATAAAATAAGTCTAAAAAACACTGAAAAATAGTGTAAAAAAGAGAAATAAGTCACCACATGAAGTTTACACATCAAACATGATGAAGCAATTCACCCCTCCTAGGTTACATTTGGTGGTCCAACTACCAATGGCTTGTCCATATTTCATTATGCTGAAAATTTTGCTATTAAATGTAGTTACAGTGCTCTAATAATATTTTTTATCTGCACCAATGGCTTCAGAATGCTCCAATTAGTCAAGAATGACTCTTCATTCACTCAGAATGGTCGAAAATTGAGCCTCTTACACTTTTTCCCAATATCTCCTAGGAAAACTCCACTAAATGTGGAAAACTCTAGTAAACTAGAGTTAAATTAGGGCTGACCGCAAAATTTGGTGCACCCCTATCCACTCTGCCAATAAATCTATGCAATTAATATTATGGTTAGGGTGATGGCCACATGTGCAACCCAACCGTTAATGTCTTTAGTTAGCGGAACCTCCGCTCCTGACTGCAGTTTTACGTGGATTGTGGTTTGTTGGCGTCGGTTAGGCTCTGATCGTGGCTCACATAAAATATTTAACGCAAAATGGCCATAATACTTAGAAACTAGTAAATGTTATAATATATCATTCAAACATGTCTCAGATCGCAGAGTCTGCGACATCGCAGATCGGGAAAAATACAATTTCGCATATCGCATGCTTTAACAAATAGCTTTAACAGTTTAACAATATATCTGCAGATGTGAAGTTGCGATGGTAGTGTTGCATCGAATATTTCGCAAGTTCCAATTATGACATATTAGCCTCCCACAAATTTACCATTAAAGACTAACCAATATTGCTTGAAAAGTGTGATAACACTCGAACCTCTGCTGAAACGTGGTCCTCCTAGTCGCTTCGCATGTTATATAATTTAATTTTCGAGACTCTTTAATGGTAAACTCTGTTCTGTGTGATGTGCGATGTTTATCAACTGTGATGAGATCTCTCTCTTTGATCTCCCACTATTGCTTCTGCGATCTAATCACCACTGTTCATCCTTCAGTCTTTTCTTTGTCATACTCTTCATCATTCATCTTGCTTCCCATGTCATTTTATTTGGCATATTCCTTCTCTCTTATCTTGGCATGGCTTCTCTCTGAAACTCTTCTATGACTATCAGTAGTCATCTTCTTCAAGTCATCTCCATGTGTTTCCTCATAATTACTATGAGCTTCATTAAGCCTCTACAATAGTAGTTCTCTTACACCCTGTTACAACTACCTTGCCAAGATTCTATTCAATACTTGGTATTTTGGTAATAATTGATCTGAAATGACTGTATTAGTTTTTTTGTGCTAAGGGTCTTTCAGTTTTAAAAACATGTGAATAATTTGTTTATTCGTTTTCATAATGATTAAGGAGTTTTTCCAAGAATACATGAACTTACTTAATTGTAGCCATAAAATAAGTCTAAAAACATCAAAAGAAAGTAGAAATAAGTCACCATGATGAAGTTTACATCAAGACATGTTAACTGCCCTCCTAGGTTACATTTGGTGGTCCAACTGTCATTGTCCATATTTCATTATGCTGAAAATTTTGCTATTAAATGTAGTTACAAAAGCTCTAATAATATTTTTATCCGCACCAATGGCTTCATAATGCTCCAATTAGTCAAGAATGACTCTTCATTCACTCGTAATGGTCGAAAATCGAGTCCACTTTTTCCCAATATCTCCCTAGGAAAACTCCACTAATGTGAAAACTCTAGTAACCATTAGAGTTAAATTAGGCCGAATCTAAAATCATGCACCCCTATCCACTCCGCCAATAAATCTATGCAATGACATATGTTATAAGGCATGGCCACATGTGCAACTCCAACTTGGCTGTCTTTAGTCCCCTGAACCTCCGCTCCCGATCTTAGCTTAATGTGGATTGTGGTTTGTTGGCGTCGGTTAGGCTCTGATCGTGGCTCACATAAAATATTTAACGCAAAATGGCCATAATACTTAGAAACTAGTAAATGTTATAATATATCATTCAAACATGTCTCAGATCGCAGAGTCTGCGACATCGCAGATCGGGAAAAATACAATTTCGCATATCGCATGCTTTAACAAATAGCTTTAACAGTTTAACAATATATCTGCAGATGTGAAGTTGCGATGGTAGTGTTGCATCAAATATTTCGCAAGTTCCAATTATGACATATTAGCCTCCCACAAATTTACCATTAAAGACTAACCAATATTGCTTGAAAAGTGTGATAACACTCGAACCTCTGCTGAAACGTGGTCCTCCTAGTCGCTTCGCATGTTATATAATTTAATTTTCGAGACTCTTTAATGGTAAACTCTGTTCTGTGTGATGTGCGATGTTTATCAACTGTGATGAGATCTCTCTCTTTGATCTCCCACTATTGCTTCTGCGATCTAATCACCACTGTTCATCCTTCAGTCTGATACTTGTTATCTATTGAAAGAATCACATCTCCATAACTCTGGCTTCTTCCATATTTGATCAAAACACGATATATTCCTCATACGACACCGATATTTTGAACCGTTAATGGTGTCAGAATAAAAAAGAAAAGATCTACACAACCATCTCGGTTTCAATCTAATCTTGTACCTTGAATTTTAAGAAAAATTTATGAACTCCTGATCATTCCTCCCCATCAAGAAGCTTTTGGACCCCAAAATACTTTATTACCTCTTTAGTAGATGAGGGTAAAACTCCGTCACCTTTCCAATCTCCATCCATTTTTCCTTGCTTGGTTTAGTGCCTCTGAACCCAAGTTGAAGGTAGTCAACACTTCCCCTCTTTGATGCTCTTGTCCTTCTGTCAAGAATTATATCTTCTTTGAGCTCATCCAGAAATTCTGACGAGAAATATTCAATAGAAGGTAGTTGAATATCACTTCCTTGATCATCGACCAAAGGAGGTAATACAAGCATAATTTTTCGACATTAATGACTGAATACATTTTCATGTAAGAAGGAAAATCAAGTTGGAATGCATTATTACCAACTTTTTTTATGATCCTGAAAGGACCATAGCAAATGGGTTTGATTTTTTTACCTTCCTCTTGCATCCTTTCTTTACTAATCTGCAAACATACCTCATCTCCCTCTTGAAACTTGTGATCAACCAGGTGTTTTTCATGCCTCTCTTTGTATTTTCTTTGAATTTTCTCAAGCTATTCTTAAACTTGTTGATGTATCATCTTAATTTTCTCAATGAACTTTCGAGCCTTATCAATATCACTATGGCCATCAATTGCAACATCCTTCCCAAAGATGATGTCTAATGGAGATTTTGGAAAATACCTAAAGCATGCTTCAAAATGTGAGGTTTGTGTTAAAGAGTGATTTTCCCAACTGTAAGCGTGTTGAATGCAATGCAATTTTTCATCCCGCAACTTAGGATGTTTTCTAAAATATCCTCTTAATAGATGCACAACTGTTTTCTTCACCACTTCGGTTTGTTCATCTTTTTTTGGATTAAAAAAGGTATTCTTTTTCAATTTTATGTCCATAATTCTCCATATATTTGCTAAAAAATTCCCAATGAACCTGGAATCCCTATCACTAACAATAAAAGTGGGAAATCCAAAATGAACCCAAACATTTTGAAAATAAATTTCAGCAGTAATGGTCTTCTTGCATGACGTAAGTATACACATTTTACTAAATCTATCCATGAATACAAAAAGATAATCATGTTGCTTTCTTGACATAGGTAGACCTCAAACATATTCCATGGAGACTCTCTCCCATGGCCTTGATGGTACCGGTAGTTGTGTGTACAATCCAAGCTTCCTATTACTAGGCTTACTTGTTGCACACATAGAACAACCTCTTATAAAATGTGACACACTGTATATCATGCGAGGCCAATAAAAGTACCTCTGTAGATGTGCCATTGTTTTTCTTACCTCAAATTTTAAAGCAATAAAAGAAGGATGAGCTTCTCTCGTGACACTTAGCCTCTCTCCTTGTGGAATACATAGCTTTCCCAAATGAAACAACAAATTGTTATGCATGTGATAATCTCTTTCTTCAACTTGATTCTCTTCAATCAAAATAGCATACACATATTTGAAATCAATGTCATGTGAATATTGTTCTATTTAACTCTCATGTACAAAATAATCATTTTTGAGTAAAGTATAAGCACTAATGATTGGTCTCGAAATCATATTTGCAACTTTAATGAATATAAATTTTTTGTACCTTATAACCAAGTGAAAATTTTGAAGAAATCCCATCCACCTAAAATGTATTGATTTTTGCAATTTTGTTTATGATTGCAAGTACTATAATGGTTGGTGATCAATGTCTACAATAGTCTCTTTACCCATCAAGTAGTGTTTCCACTTCTTGACACTTTGTACCAATGCATATAGTTCTTTGTCACATGTAGGATAATTAGTCACAACACCATTAAAATTTTATGAATGAAAGGAGATAGGCTTACCATACTGCAAAAGGACTGCGCCCATGGCATAACCACTAGCATCGGTTTGTATGTCGAATGGTTGTCTCAAATTTGGTAGTGTAAGGAAAGGAGATGAACTAATCTTGTATTTTAAAGCTTCGAAAGCTTTCTGTTTTTTTCGTCCCCATTGGAAGCCTTTCTTTACACTTGTCATTGCATGCATAGCAGCTGTGATGGAAGAGAAGTTAGCAATAAATTTCCTCCAATATTGATCTACACCTAAGAAAATTCTTACCTCGGTAACTGTTTTGGTTGTGGGCTAATTCACAATGGCCTCCACTTTAGAAGGATCAATCCTAAATTCTCCTTTTCCTACAATATGTACCAAATAGACCAAATAAGTATTTCCAAACACACATTTTGACATCTTAAGACACAATTTCTCTTTCTTCAAAATATCAAGCACTCTATTTACATGCAAGACATGATCTTCTCTCATTTTGATGAAAATAAAAATATCATATAATTACACAATAAAAAATTCATCAAGGAATGGTCGCAAAAAATTATCCGTAACCCCCATTAAAGTTTCTGGTGCATTACATAAACCAAAAGGCATAACTAGCCACTCAAAGAGTCCTTGTTTGGTTTTGAATGCATTTTTTCATATATCACTTTCTGCAATTCTTACTTGATGATATCCACTTCGTAGATCTAACTTAGTGAAAAAATATGCTTCTTTCAGCTGATCAAACAAATGATCTATTATTGGGAGTGATTAACGATGTTTACTGTAATTTTGTTCAAAACTCGAAAATCTACAGACATGCACCAAGTCCCATCTTTCTTTGGTATCAAGACCATGGGTGAACCTCATGGCGAGGTGATTGGCCTTATGATACCTTTATCCAACATCTCTTTGATTTGCCCCTTTATTTCAACATTCTCCATTATCAACATGCGATACATACTAATGTTTGGAAGAGGACAATCCTGCTGCAACTGAATCTCATGTTCATTTCCTTTTTGGAGGCAATCCCGTTGGCTCCTGAAACATCTCATGATGCCCATTAATCACATCATATAATTCTGATCTCAACTTAGGATCACATCCCTCAGAATATTAATGATTAATATCAGCGTTGGGCTTAATAATAAGAATAACAAAATTCTTACTTGAATTTACCACCCTCTTTACCTGTCCAACATTTACCAAAGAAATATTTGTTTTCTTGCGGTGTGCTCTAATCATGAACTCCTTGCCATCTTTGAATAACTGATACTTTTTCTCATGGCGATAGAATATCGCTTTCCTATCATAGAAGTAAGTACTCCCTAATACAATACGAGTTATGTCAAGTGGAACCATATCTAATTCAACTATGTCAACAAAGCTTGCAGTGATTGCAAACCTCAATATACATTTCCTTCTAACCTGTAGATTTGGATCCTTAAAAATCCAACCCAATGGATATGGTTTTATATGTGGTATGGTCTCAATGTTAATTTTTTTGATTCAGATATTAAGTTTTCTTGTGTCCCACTGTCAAATAGTGTGTCAATCTTGGTATTCTTGGATATGACCCTCACATGAAATAGTTTTATTCTTTATTCTTCATTTGGAGTGTTTATGTGATAGTTTGATGTGTTGGTACTGGGTTTAATTTCAATTTATTTTCCCTTCATGTTTTTCAATCCCATGGCTGTAATTTTAGTCTCGTCGCTTGAATCAAACCCTAAGTCATGTTGAGTTGTAGCAACAGTTTTTTGTTTCCCTTTGTTATTGGTCTTCTTTGGCCTCAATTTTGGATGTACTTTCCAACAATGAGTTTCATCATGGCCTTCTTTTGAAAAATGTTTACAAGTCACTTTTTCTCCCTATTTCTTATCAGATGCATTCTTTTTTTTTTTACCTTTTGGGGTTTTCTCCTTGGCTTTACCCTTAAAAGGTTTCTTCCTACCCTCTTCAGGAATGTTCTTCCCTCTAGCTTCTATATGTGTGACCTGAACACAAACTTCATATAGACTGGTGGGGTTAAACATGATAATAATATGTTTTAGGTATGTATGTAAGCCTCCTATGTACTTTGGCAAAGTGTCTTGGCTCTATAAATCCACCCCTATTAAAAGAGCTCTTCTCCTAAATTCCTGTGTGCATTCTTGCACATTTTGTCCCTTTAAATAACTAAAGTTCCGCCATTTCATGATCAATTTTTTCATATGAGCTAATGGATAAAACTGTTATTTAATAGCAGCAGTAAAATTTGACCATGATAGAATAATCTTACCATGTTTCTTGATTTCCTCCCATGTCTTGGCTTCCCACAAAACAAGTGCTGCATCTTCCGTTCTCAAAGAAGCTAATTTAATTTTTGTATCATCATCTTGAAGGTTCTTTATTCTTAAATATACCTCCAATTGTCGAATCCAATTATCTAGCTTGTTTGCATTTACTTCACCATTAAACATTGACAATTCGAACTTAACATCAATTATTAATAAAGGGGATTTATGAGTGCTCTTGGACTTGTTTGGCTAATGTACTGAACAAGAGGTAGAAGATGATGATGATGATGATGATGAGGGTTAAGATGGTGGATCTCCATTACCTCCATTGCCCTTCTTTGACTTGTCTTGATTATGTTGACCTCCCGAAGATCCTTTTCCTTCATTTTGGAGTTTATATCTTTCTCCTTCCAGTCTCTTATTCCTTTCTTGATAAATAATTCTAACCATCTCAGTCAAGAAATTCTTTCCAAAAAACTATTTCTTCTTCCTTAGAGTCAACTTCTTCATGAATGTCTCCTTCATCATGAGGCATGCTTAATGGAGCTTCTGCTTCTTTAGGAAGAGAGATAGGTGGTGGATATTGTGGCAATATTACTCTCCTTTTCTTTGCCTCTTGTTGAGACCCTCCACTTCCAAAAGTTTTCTTTCTCCCCTTTTGAGCTTGAGCCTTGTAAGCATATAAAATTTGCAAACAATTCAAAAATTATTTGCACTAAACAAAACCAGAAAAAAGCTCTATCTCTGATACCATCTAATATGAAATGACTTTATTATTTTATTGGTGCTAAGGGTCTTTCAATTTTAAAAACATGTGCATAATTGGTTCATTAGTTTGCATAAGAATTAAGGAGTTTTTCCATCAATTATAGATGAAATTTAATGAATTACAAGCATAAAATAAATCTAAATAACACTGCAAAACAGTGTAAAACTAAGAAATAAGTCATCACATGAAGTTTACACAGTAGGCATGATGAAGTAGTTCACCCCTCGTGGGCTACATCTGCTATTCCAACTCCTAATGGCTTGTCCATTTTTCATTATGCTCAAAATTTTTCTATTACATGTAGTTACATTTATCTAATGGATATTGTCTCTACACCAATGGCTTTAGAATCCTCCAATTAGTCAAGAATGACTCTTCATTCACTTAGAATGGTCAAAATTGAGCCTCCTGCACTTTTTCCCAATATCTCCTAGGAAAAATCCACTAAATGTGGAGAACTCTAGTTAATTGGATTAAATTATGGTTGACCGCCAAATTTGGCGTACCCGTATCTACTCCCCCAATAAAGCCATGTATTTTATGTTATGGTTAGGGTGATGGCCACATGCTCACCCCAACCGTTGATGTCTTGGCAGTTAGCGGAACCTCTGCTCCTGACTGCAATTTAACATGGACTATGGTTTTTTGACGTCAGTTAGGCTCTAGCTGTGGCCCACATAAACTCTTTAACGCACAGCAAACATAATAATTAAAACCTAGGAAATGTCAAAATATGTCATTCAGACATATCGCAGATAGCAGAGTATGCAACATCGCAGATCGAGAAACATACAATTTCGTAGATCACATGGTTTAACAAATAAATTTAACGGTTTAACAATATATCCGCCAATGCGAAAGTTGCGATGGTAATGTCACATTGAATATTTCACAAGTTCCACTTATTTCATATCGGCCTCCTGCACTTTTACCATTAAAGACTAAACCATATCGCTTTCGAACTTTGATAGTGCTCGAACCTTCGCTGACACGTGGTCCACCTCGTTGCATCGCGAGTTATATAATAGAACTTGCGAAACTCTTTAACTGTAAACTCTATTCTATGCGATGTGTAATGTTTCTCAACTGCGATGAGATATTGCTCGTTGATCTCCCACTGCTTCTTCTACGATATAATCACCACCGTCTATCTTTCACTCTGATATTTGTTATCTATTGAAATAATCATATCTCCATAACTCCCATTTCTGCCATATTTGATCAAAAACACAATTTATCTTCCTCACACGACATCTATTTTTTGAACAGTTCACGGCACCAGAATCAGGAAGAAAAGATCTACGCAACCATCCTAGTTTCAATCCAATCCTGTGACTTTTAATTTTGAGAAAAATTTACGAACTCCTGATCAGTACTGGTTCTTTATTTGGAACCCTGTGAAATTTTTTCTCTACTCCTTCTAGGCTTCTACCCTTCAACTCATCTTCTCTTGAGAACACTCAACTGTTCTCTTATATTCCAATCATCAGTTGGAACAATCAGGTTCTTCCATAGTGTTCTTTCTCAAGAATTCTTTGCCACTTCTTTCATCACTACTTCAAAGTTGTGATTTACTTGTTGTTACTATCCTCAATTTATACTACCTACACATCAAATAATGTTAAAAATAAAGACCATTAGCATATTATATCTCAACAGACCTGCTCCTAGATATCAAGATTTCGAAAGATTTCCACTGCCAAATTTTCACGGCCACTTTAAAATGCCTCTACTCAGCTTCGATCTCTGGTTGATCTAACCTCTTTCCCTGGCATGTAACTAATTCTCCTAAAGTAGCTTTTCGGTTCCTCCTTAAGCTCTAAGCTTCTTCTTATCAAGCATATAAAATCTATTAATTCACAAAACCTCCTCGACAAACATTTTTTTCTGTCTCCAAAAGAGTGTTCCTGCTCTGATACCAAAAATGATGTCAAGCATCAACAACACAACACTTCTGCTAAGAAATTATTCATAGTTATTTGTATTTCGCTAAGAACAACATCAAGGGTAGGCTTTACAACACCAAATTTTAGAAGAGGGGGAGCATTATCTTTAGGATTAATATTAACAACCCTTCCTCTTCCTGCACTTCTCCTAGTAGCTTTTCTCAGAACCTGTTCCACTAAAGCCTATCCAATAGGTTCCAAATTATGTGCTTGAACTTGAACTTGTTGTTTTGATTTCACGTGAGGTTGGTGAACTCTACTATGCAGTCTGTCATTCGTTCCCCATCCAATTCACCCTTATATCAAATATCTCATCACGACCTAGTCCCAACTACAACATTATCAAAGCCCTCTCCTACCTCACTTCAAAAACTTCTCGACGTTTCCCTGAAGTTCTTGATTAAATCAAAATATGCCCCTTTATGATGTGGGAATAGATTAGATGGCTTTAGAGATGCACAGGGATTAAAGCTGGTGAGGTTGCAAGAAGGAAGAGATTCAATATTAGTAACAATAGAATGCTCACAAATATTCAAAGTTCACACAATCTGGGATTAACCACATTTTCGTGTGCATTTTTGTGAAACCATCTCCAAAAATAGAAGAAAAGAGATATCAATGCCTTAGAAATAAGCCACTTCGAAGGGGAAACCTCCAATACATTACATTAATGAAAAATTCTTGGATGAAACAAATTACAAAACCTCATTTCTATATATAGGAGTCCATGGGGCCATAATGTAATCCTAGAGGGGCCAAAATGTAATCTTAGAAAACCTAAAAATAATAATTTAAGGGCACAATAATAACAATATGGGGGCTACAGGGGTACAATAATAATAATAAGGGGGTTACACTAACAATAATAAGGGACTATACTAGTAATATAGAGACCTAACATGCCCCTCTCCTTCAAAAAAGTGTTGTCCTCAACGCTTGAGTAGCTCTGGGTGCTTCTGTATAAAATTCTCATCCTCCCATGTAGAATCTTCAGTGGGTAAGTTCTTCCACTTGATGAGATACTCTGAAATTGATCGATTCCGTAGCTTTCGAGTTCTTGTTTTCGTGACCACTTCAGGTTCCAATATGATTTTTCCTTCCTCATCAAGTTCTGGCAATATTGTTTGAACTGGAAGATTTTCACCTATAACCTTCTTTAAGCATGAAACATGGAAAACTGGATGTACTCGCGAAGAAGCAGAAAGCTCCAATTTGTATGCCATAGAACCAATCTTTTGCAACACCTTGTAAGGACCATAGTACTTTGGTGATAATTTATTATCCTTCTTAGCTTACTTGAGGGAAATTTGTTTGTATGGTTGTAGCCGTAAAAATACCCAATCTCCTACATCAAAACTTCTCTCGCTGCGATGTTGATCTGCCTGTTGTTTCATTCGATTTTGTGCCAAATTCAGGTTATCCTTTAAGAGTTGGAGAACTTCTTGCTGATGCTCGATGTGATCTTCCACCGCTTGAACCTTCGAATTTTCCCTTAAAGATGATGTGATCGATGGTGGATGATATCCATAAAGTGCCATAAATGGGGTCATTTTTGCTGCAGTATGGAAGGAAGTGTTATACCACCATTCAGCGAGAGGTAACCACTCGACCCATTGTGTTTGTTTATCAGATACAAAACAACGAAGATATCCTTCCAAACATTTATTTACTATCTCAATTTGACCATCAGATTGAGGATGATAAGATGAGCTATGAGCTAATTGAGTACCCAAACAAGAAAATAACTTCATCCAAAAATTTCCAGTAAAAATGGGATCTCTGTCGCTCACAATAACCCTTGGGTTTCCATGTAGCTTTTGAATTGTGTCCATAAATGTAGTAGCAACTGTACTTGCTTTAAATGGATGAGATAATGTACAAAAGTGTGCATACTTGGTAAGTCTATCAACTACCACCATGATGACATTCTTGCCTTCGGACTTCGGTAAACCTGTGATAAAATCCATTGAAATCTCCTCCCAACGTTGACTTG
Source organism: Pinus albicaulis (assembly GCA_034641835.2). NCBI lineage: Eukaryota > Viridiplantae > Streptophyta > Pinopsida > Pinales > Pinaceae > Pinus > Pinus albicaulis. The sequence continues at coordinate 222,296,501 of CM076581.1, forward strand.
GAATGGATAAAGGTTGTAGAAGTCCCGGGGTCCTAATTGTCTCCACTTTATTCTGCTGGAAAACCAAACATTCTTCCACAAACTTTTGAATATCAGATTTAAGGCCATCCCAAAAAAAATCTTTCTTCACCCTGTGGTAAGTTTTTAAAAATCCTGAGTGTCCTCCTAAAGGAGAAGTGTGCAATTCCAGAAGAATATTTTGTTTTAGTTGGGAATTATTACAAAGATATAAGCGATCTTTGTACCATAAGGAATCATTTTTCCAACTAAATGTATCAGATGTACTAGGATCTTGCTGCAACTTTTGAATGAGTATCCATACATCTTTGTCCTTTTTCCATTCATCTCTTGCTTCAGTTATCCAATCTGGTTGGATAATAGAAATGGCACAAAGCAATGCTTCCACCTCTTCATTCTTTCTTGAGAGTGCATCTGCAACAACATTAAGCTTTCCTTTTTTGTAGATTATTTCAAAGTCATAACCCAACATCTTTGTGACCCATTTTTGCTGCTCTTCTGAAGATAGTTTTTGTTCCAAAAAGTGTTTAAGACTATCATGATCAGTTTTTACCTTGAAGTGTCTTCCCATTAGGTAAGTTCTCCATTTCTTTAGTGCATGCAGTATTGCTAACATTTCCTTCTCATAAATAGGTTTTTGTAAATACTTTTCTTTGATTGGACGACTTTCAAAAGCAATGGGTCTTCCTTCCTGCATTAAAACTGCACCAATGCCATTTCCTGAGGCATCACATTCCACAATAAAGGTTTTTGTGAAGTCTGGCGTAGCTAAGACCGGTGCTAGGCACATTGCCTCTTTAAGATGTTCAAAGGCCTTAGTTGCTTCAAGATTCCATGAAAATGCATCTTTCTTCAATAATGTTGTTAGAGGTGCTGCTATTCTCCCATAATTCTTAACAAACTTGCGATAATACCCTGTTAACCCGAGAAATCCTCGCAACTGCTTTATGGTTGTGGGGACTTTCCATTCCTTAATGGCTTTAATTTTGTTAGGGTCTACCTTAATACCCTCGTGAGATACAATATGACCCAGATATTCCACCTCTTGTACTCCAAAGAAACATTTGGATGTTTTTGCATATAATTGTTTCTCCTGCAATTGTTTGAGCACCCCGTCAACATGTTCAATGTGATCCTTCCAAGACTATTGTAGATCAAGGCAACTATTTGCCACCTCCAAAATTTTTTTTTTTTCAAGATTTCAAATTATATGTAGTTATTCATTTATTCCACGACCACCAATTCATTTTAGGTTCCTACCTTCACAACTAATTAAACATTAATTTGAATAAGAGGTAACAACCCCTATTATTATTATTTGAATAAGAGGTAACAACCCCTATTATTATTATTATGTTAATCCCTTAAACCTTTTTACTATCATGTTCGACCCTCTTATATACAAAATATATGTATCAATTGTAACATCAACAATCCACGTTAAATAACCCTATACACTTAATAGTGTCACCATAGTCTATTTGGGGCGCTCGTATATATCTAAAATCGTGCACTACGATTATACCGGCATGGTATATGTTTTGGGGTATTAACCACGGAGTTACATTTAACTTTTCGGATATCGGTGATATGAGAAGATACGCATAGGTATGATTCTCCAATTATGAAATCAACGTCATACTTACCAATCATTAGTGATAGTAGTCAGTGATAATACATTATGTGATTAATGTAATAGTTCCCGGCACGCTGAAGTAGTTCGGTTCCATTCCAATGTTTATAGTTCCGAACCCTAATATGTGTTTAACTTTAATCTGAATGATCTTTGGTGAAATTTTACACGTAACTCTCATCTGTTGACATTACACTGTGCAGGTAGGTATTGCTGGGCCGCGTTTCACGCATGGTTATGGAGAAATTTGTACACAGGAATCCATCGTTTGGCTGAGGGAGGGCACACGTCCTACCCTTCCTCGCTACCAGGTTACAGAATCCAGACTTGCGTGTTCCTAGTTCACGCTACGGGAGATTTTCTATCCAGAAATTTGTACTATTACCGGCGCGCCTGGCATGTTTCAACCACAGCTGGAGGAGCAGTGGGTAAGAGGTCCTATCGGCCGGAAGAATTCATTACTTCGCCAAATTTTAGTTTTCCAGGTACATTGATAAGGGATTAAATAATATTAACCCTTACAGACTGGTACCCAGGTTTCTGTCCGACGAAATTGTTATAATCCCCCTCGAGATTTTGTCAAGCTCGAGATCTTCGAGTGTTAATGCATAAACTCCTGTGCTGGATTTTACAATTTCTTTTATAGGTTTTATCCTAGACTCCTGAACTCCTATTATTTAATCTTCCATTGGCCGGCTGTTCTACTATTCATCTCGCCTGATTTCTATTCTTCCGCGTTTATTTAATTGTGGCTTCTCTGTGCGTAGAACGGATCCTTTCATTCGATTCCGCCCAGAGATTTGTTTTTTTTCTTTTCTAAATTGTTGTAAGCCATTCATATGATACATTTCAGTGTTTATGGCGCAGTTACGTTACGTGTTATAGATTTTAACTCGGGTGTTATGTGTTCTGCTAGGTCACGAGTCACGACACTAAAATAGGAGGAAAAACGTTATTTATCTGCTGTTTGACAACCAGTCTTTTCCCAGGCCTTTCGATTCCATTCATGGCGAGATATCATGTTCTCACTCGACGGTTACCCTTGCGACTTGGTAAATCTGCCTACAATTTTCTCAGTTTCTTTTTATGGTACATCTGTGTTTATTTTAGGTGTTATATAACTAATGCTCGACGTTTACCTTCACGTCTCGTTACTCAGGTTTCAGGTGGTCCCGATGTGCGAGTTTCCCCCCTTTCCCATTTTCCCAAAGGGACGATGGAGATACAACTCTGGTTGCCGAATAAAATCGTGCCATTGTTTGTTCCAGTAATGTGTTGAGTTCTGGCGTTCGCGTCTGCGTGAGAGGGGTGAAAGGTCGACGTTAATTTATTGCTGTACTCCCATAGTTTGGCTGTTTTATCGTTTCAATCCCCATATACTCGCATATCTTTATTTCGTTGAGGGAAATATGGTTAATATAATTCTACAGGAAAACGTTTCTCATTTGATTTAATACATCTGTCAGTAGCTGGTCGTTTTACACAGCTCAGTTTAAATAGATTGTTATAGGAGTATTCGGCAACTGCCCAACCTGGTTGCGTATATATATATCTCCGCCCTTATTACTCTGGTTATGTTTGCGTTTCCATACTAAATTAAATCTTGTTTCGTCCTTCCCACATAAGCTAAGATGATGTTATGAATTTACGCGCTATGGTTGAATGCTAAGGGAACCCAACCAATCTCAGCGCTATTGTCTGTGTTTATTGTCGCAAGAAGATTTATATGCCGCAGAACTGAATAGTCTCGTTCTTATGTGTAGCATTTTACATAAGTTTTATAAACGTAATTATGTCGGTCTCTGTTCAACTTCGAAGATTTTTTCCGCTTATCAATTACTGTTTCATACCTACGTTTAATTATTTTCTCGTGTATCTACTGCCGTCTCATTCAGGTTTAAGAAAATTTATCAATTAACTCTTATGGAAACTCTGATAAGTTTCTTTGCTTCCTGTTTACTTAAACGTTCGTTTCCGCATTTTAATCATGGTTTTTCTGAATGATATTACTCTGCGCACGATTTGAATCTACTGACAGTAGAACCCGTGACCTATTCGTAGTATGAAAGGTGTAAATTTTTTGTCTCCTTCGCAGCATAATTGTTTTGCCTCGGCGCTCAACAGATTTTAGGGTTGACACGATGGTATGGGTTTGACATAAGCCAGTATAACTATAGATAGTTTTCACTGTTGACTGTCATTTACGCTCAAAACCCTTATTCACTGTTGAATATCATTATGGTCAAAACCCTTAATTGCAATGGCCCGAGTTTTATTTACTTATTGTACATAAAGTTTGTTTTTATTTTATAGTAAGGTGCGAATAGGGAATAGAGTTACGTATACATAAGGGTAGTTTTTATTTGTTTTATCACGGCTTCCCTTCATAAGTCGTGTTGTTTATCATCATTATAACATATGTGACTCAAATTTATGTCCTCGGCTGTTAAGATGGTTTCTATTTAAATAGGAGGAATATATGAGCTCTTTTAACAGTGGTGCATTTGTAACAGTGGTGCATTTCTATTCTAGCTACTCGCATGCACTTTTAGTATTAACTTATCTATGGCTATTTTCACTATAGTATAAGAACCTTAGATTATTTTGCTTTCCTATATCGGCATATATTCACATTATTTTATAGAACAGAAGTAGATTTGAAACTAAATCATCACATTCTCTTGTGGAGATAAGTATCTTTAGATTTAAACCAGTTGTGGTTTAGAATATCTATAATATTCTACTCTACATATTGATACTCTACAAAAATGCATAAGGCCAAGGGTATAACCCCTTATGGCTCATTCTGGTAAATGTAGAACTGATATCAAATCTATAACAAAATAAATAATTGTTTTATATGTAGCCAATTCATACTGATTCAAGTAGATGAAAAATTTCATTAAAGACATACCATTCATGCAGTAGACCAACCTCCCAACCGTAGAGTTCTGTTTTCCTCCTAGAACTCACCCCCGAGCTGAGACCACCTCCACCACAGATCAACCCCTTGATCTGCTTAGGAGCAGCTTATTTAAGCTATTTTCCCCAAGCCTGTTTCTAATTCTGCGTCCAGAATAGTAGGATGCTTTTCTTCCTGTTTGCCTAGGCTTCCCATTCTTGGGATTCTTTAAAGCTGATTTATGCTTTTCCTCAGCTTTTCCAGCTTTTCACCTCTTCCCAACTACTTTCCTCATCATTGGGGAAATTTAGATTTTTTCCTCAAATCTAAATTAGAAATAATTCCTTCCAAGGATTTCTGAAGTATTTTAGGGGAATACTTGCCTTATCCATCCTCATGGATTTAGCAAATGGTTTCTAAATCTCATTCTTGGTCTATATGCACATCAGAAATTTTATTTATTTCTTCAACTAAAATATTGAATTACATCCATATTTTTATTTATCCTTTGGGGTCCACTCCCCTTAGGACTAAAGTTCAAATGTCAAACTTCAAAATTTCAACACATAAATTGGGGGTGTTACATATTCCCCCTCTGAAAATAAACACCGTCCTTGGTGTTGTTATTCAACTACTAGAATTCAATTAAACAAAAATGGATATTGTTCCATCATTGCATCTTCCTTTTCCCAGGTGGCTTCTTCAGCAGTAAAGTGCTTCCACTGCACTTTTACTCTGGCCACTGTTCTGTTTCTCAATTCAATTTCTTCCCGCTCCAATATTTGAAGCGTTTCTGGCAGAAACTCCCCTTCTGGTTCCACCTGTACAACATTCCAATCAACTATGTGAGAAGCATCATGCACATATCTTTTTAATAATGAAACATGAAACACATTATGCACTCTAACATGGGGGGGTAAGGCCAGCTTTTAAGCCACTGGTCCCACCCTCTCTAATACTTCAAAAGGACCACAATATCTAGGAGCCAGTTTCGCACAACTTCCAGCATAAAGTGTGCTATTTTTTGGTTTAATACACAAATACACATGGTCTCCCACTTTGAATTCTCGGTGTACTCGTTTCTTATCAGCATAATTTTTCTGGTGATCTTGTGCTGTCTTAATGTTACTTTGTATCTGTTTGACAATTCTTTCCATCTCTTGTAGTGCATCTAGTCCCAACACCAGTTTATCCTCTGGTTGACTCCAGCTCAAGGGAGTACGACACTTTCTCCCATAGAGTGCCTCAAACGGACTCATCTTAATAGAGGATTGGTAGCTATTATTATAGGCGAACTCAGCTAGATGCAGATACTCTTCCCACTTTGATGGCCTATCCATCACATACATTCTCAACATATCCTCTAAATTTGATTAGTCCTTTCTGTTTGCCCGTCAGTTTGAGGGTGATAGGCAGTACTAAAATTCAGCTTAGTACCCATCCCTCCAAACAATCCTTTCCAAAATGCTGCTGTAAACTTAGCATCCCGATCTGAGACAATTACCTTGGGAACTCCATGAAGCCTTACTATCTCCTTTAGGAAAACATTTTCTACTTGAGCTGTTCCAAAGGTAGATTTCACTGGTATAAAGTGGGCAGCTTTTGTGAGAGTGTCTACTACTACCATTACAGAATCATGCTGATACTTATTTTTGGGTAATCCTGTGATAAAGTCCATGGAAACTGTATCGCATTTCCATTCTGCAATTGGCAAAGGGTTCAAAAGTCCTGCTGGATGTTGATGCTCCACTTTGACTAATTGACATTCCATGCATCTACTTAAATATTCTGCTACATCTCTCTTCATTCCTGGCTAGAACAATTTCTTTTTCAGTGCGGTTAGCATTTTCTGATATCCTGGATGTCCTGCATATGGCTGTTTATGATACTCATCCAGAATCTCTCTTTTCAGGGACTCTACCTGGGGAACATACAACCTATTTTTATAACATATCAGCCCTTGTTGGTTTTGAGTGAAATCAGCTTTCTCCTTTTTCTGTAATTTCACTAAGAGAGTTTCATAGTTTTGATCCTGACTTGTTTCCTTTCTCACCAACTCTTCTATTTCGATTTGAGCACTACTTCCAAGGTGGTTTATATTCGAACAAGCATTCCTGCTTAATGCATCAGCAACTTTATTCTCTTTTCCCTTGATATGTTTTATATCCATATCAAATTCACTTAAAAAAGACAGCCATCTGGCTTGTCTTACATTCAGATCAGTTTGAGAGAAGAAATATTTGAGACTAATGTGATCAGTCATCAATGTAAACTTTTTCCCAAGAAGATAGTGCCGCCACATTTTCAAAGCATGGATAACAGCTGCTAATTCTAGATCATAGGCACTATAATTCTGTTCATGAGTTTTCAATTTTCTAGATTCATAGGCAATAACTGCATTTTCCTGAAATAGGACTCCTCCCAATCCTTCTTTACAAGCATCTGTACATATCACAAATTCATTTTCAGGATCTGCAATTTTCAGGATAGGGGCTGAAATGAGTTTTTGTTTTAATTTCTCAAAACTGTTTTGGCATTTTTCAGTCCACACAAACTTAACACCCTTCCTTTGTAATGAGGTTATGGGATTTGCTATAGCAGAAAATCTCTCCACAAATCTGCGATAATAGCCTGCAATACCCATAAATGATCTTACTGCTGAAACATCAGTTGGGACTGGCCATTCTTTAATGGCTTTTATCTTTTCAGGGTCAACTACCAGCCCTTTTTCAGAAATAATATGACCCAGATATTGAATTTTATGTTTATAAAATTCACATTTGCTGAACTTGGCATATAGCTGGTTTTCTTTTAAGGTCTGCAACACTATTCTCAGGTGTTCCTTATGTTCGTCCTCATTTTTGGAGTAAACTAAGATATCATCTATGAACACAAGAACAAATTTATCCAACTACTTATTCAACACACTGTTCATCAGGCACATAAATGTGGCAGGGGCATTCGTCAAACCAAAAGGTAGGACTACAAATTCGTAATGCCCATACCTGGTTCGAAATGTTGTTTTGCTGATGTCTTCTTCTTTAATTCTAAGCTGGTGATAACCAGTCCTTAGGTCTATCTTGGAAAAGACTGAAGCTCCTCTCACTTGATCAAAAAGATCGTCAATTCTCGGCAAAGGGTATCTATTCTTAATGGTTAACTTATTCAGTTGATGATAGTCAATGCACATCCTAAAAGTTCCATCTTTCTTTTTCACAAATAAAATCGGGGCTCCCCAAGGAGACACACTTGGTCTTATATACCCTTTATCTAACAATTCCTGTAATTTCATTTTCAGTTCCATTAGTTCAGGGGGACTCATTCGATAAGGTGCTCGGGAAACAGGGGCTGCTCCTAGTACTAGATCGATTGAAAAATCAATCTCTCTTTTGGGGGGGAGATGAGGGATTTCCCTGGGAAAGACTTCCTTAAATTCTCTGATTACTGGTACAGCATCCAGTAACTCTTCCTCAGTTTTTTGTTCTATTTCTTCTACATGCACTGCATAAACTTGGTATCCCTTCCTAGCTGCTCTTTTCAATTGCAAGGCTGAAATTTGTCTTACAGAAATAGGTTTTTGTTTCCCTTTGAGGATAAAAGGTTTCCCTTCCTCATCTACACAATGCAGAGTCTTATCCCAGCAATTCATCAAGGCTTTATTCTTTTCCAGCCAGTCCATTCCTATCAACAAATCATATGACCCCAAGGGCAGAATATTCAAATTTACCTCTGTTTGAAAGTCATTTGACTTAAATTATGTGCGAGGCAGTTTATGTGTTACTTTTCTCTTAGTTCCAGTGGCTAGCTGGACCAACCATGATTGTTGGAATTTCTCAGACTTAAGATTACATTGTTCTACAATTTTTGGACTAATGTAACTCAAAGAAGCACCTGGATCAATCAGAACAGTAACAGATAAGTCAGAAATCTTACCCTCTATTTACACCATGGTTGCTTGATGTTCTGCTTGTCGATTTTCCAGGGCTGCACTTATAGTTGGTATGTTTCTGGCTACATCATTTACTGTTGTCGCCTCTCGATCTCCCATGAGCATATGAATGTTTCTATGAGGGCAGTCTCTCAAAATATGGGGCCCTCCACAGCCCCAACACTTCAAGGGTTCCTTCATTCTGGCTGCCCCTTCCTTTTTACTGTCTCCCTCCATTTGTTTTGAGGCCACTTGGGATTGAGCAGTTTGATTTTCTCTGGGTTTATTAAACTTTTTCCGCTGATGATCTCTGCCAAAATTCTTCAGATAGGCTGGTTTCTGTTTCCTCCCTTTGAATTCATTTTTCTGTACCCAGTTTTTTCCTTGTTGAATTTTTCCTTTGAACTGTTGGTAGCATAATCTGGCTTTTCTAACAGCTTCATCCATAGTTTTTGGGTTGTCAAACTCAATTTTCTCCTTGTATGCAGTAGGCAAACAATTCAAAAATCTTTGAACTTTTGCCTTCTCTTCCCTATATAGGGTACATATCTTAGTAAATTTATAAACTTAGTAACAAATTCATCAATAGTGAGCTGTCCCAGCCTAAGTTCATGAAATTATTTTGCTTTGTCATCATAGTAACGCTCATTCAAGTAGCGATTTTTGAACTTAATCTGGAAATCTTCCCAAGTAACTGTCTTCTCATCAATGGCATGGACCATTTTTGTCTCCTCCCACCACAATGTAGCTTTTCCTTGTAACTGGTAAACAGCTAATCTGGCCTTCAGATTACTTTCATATTCATAGACCTGGAAATACTTGATCATGTTCAACAACCAAGCTTCTGCATCCTCCTCTTTTTCTCCATCATAGGAGGGAGGTTTGATCTTTCTGAACTCTCCCTGTAGTTCCTTTTTCTGCTTTTGCTGTTGTCTAGTAGCTTCCTCATCATCAGACTCATCCATCTTTCTCTTTCCGGAACCTTCGCCTTCTTGGCTGTTCCCGGAAGTTAATTCTCTGATGAGTTTTTCCTGTTCCTTGCTGGCCGATGACAACCTGTCATTCTGGCTTCTTAGCTCAGCCAATTCTCGTTGCACCCTGTGCAACATAGCCATCATCGCAGCGTTGGGATCTGGTGTAGCAAACTCATCCCGCAGATCCACATAAATCCCCTCACCTTCAGCCATTTCAACTGTTCACACTCATAACACAGATTAGCAAAATTTTATAAAAATAAAAATTTCAAACAAAAACACATGTAACAACAGTGAGCACAATATGACAGCCTAAATTTTTGTAACTGGTGCTCCGATACCATTTGTCACACCTCCCAAATTTTTATTTTTTTTTCTGGTGATTTCACTTGTATGTATTTGTCTATTTATTCAACCAATTCATTTTAGGTTCCTACCTTCACAACTAATTAAACATTAATTTGAATAAGAGGTAACAACCCCTATTATTATTATTTGAATAAGAGGTAACAACCCCTATTATTATTATTATGTTAATCCCTTAAACCTTTTTACTATCATGTTCGACCCTCTTATATACAAAATATATGTATCAATTGTAACATCAACAATCCACGTTAAATAACCCTATACACTTAATAGTGTCACCATAGTCTATTTGGGGCGCTCGTATATATATAAAATCGTGCACTACGATTATACCGGCATGGTATATGTTTTGGGGTATTAACCACGGAGTTACATTTAACTTTTCGGATATCGGTCATATGAGCAGATACGCGTAGGTATGATTCTCCAATTATGAAATCAACGTCATACTTACCAATCGTTAGTGACAGTAGTCAGTGATAATACATTATGTGATTAATGTAATAGTTCCCGGCACGCTGAAGTAGTTCGGTTCCATTCCAATGTTTATAGTTCTGAACCCTAATATGCGTTTAACTTTAATCAGAATGATCTTTGGTGAAATTTTACACGTAACTCTCATCTGTTGACATTACACTGTGCAGGTAGGTATTGTCGGGCTGCGTTTCATGCATGGTTATGGAGAAATTTGTACACAGCAATCCGTCGTTTGGCTGAGGGAGGGCACGCGTCCTACCCTTCCTCGCTACAAGGTTACGGAATCCAGACTTGCATGTTCCTAGTTCACGCTACGAGAGATTTTCTGTCCAGAAATTTGTACTATTACCGCCGCGCCTGGCATGTTTCAACCACAGCTGGAGGAGCAGTGGGTAAGAGGTCCTATCGGCCGGAATAATTCATTACTTTGCCGAATTTTAGTTTTCCAGGTACATTGATAAGGGATTAAATAATATTAACCCTTACAGACTGGTACCCAAGTTTCTGTCCGACGAAATTGTTATAATCCCCCTCGGGATTTTGTCAAGCTCGAGATCTTCGAGTGTTAATGCATAAACTCCTGTGTTGGATTTTACAATTTCTTTTATAGGTTTTATCCTAGACTCCTGAACTCCTATTATTTAATCTTCCATTGGCCGGTTGTTCTACTATTCATCTCGCCTGATTTCTATTCTTCCGCGTTTATTTAATTGTGGCTTCTCTGTGCGTAGAACGGATCCTTTCATTCGATTCCGCCCATAGATTTGTTTTTTTTTTTTCTAATTTGTTGTAAGCCATTCATATGATACATTTCAGTGTTTATGGCGCAGTTACGTTACGTGTTCTAGATTTTAACTCGGGTGTTATGTGTTCTGCCAGGTCACGAGTCACGGCGCTAAAATAGGAGGAAAAACGTTATTTCTCTGTTGTTTGACAACCAGTCTTTTCCCAGACCTTTCGATTCCATTCATGGCGAGATATCATGTTCTCACTCGATGGTTACCCTTGCGACTTGGTAAATCTGCCTACAATTTTCTCAGTTTCTTTTTATGGTACATCTGTGTTTATTTTAGGTGTTATATAACTAATGCTCGGCGTTTACCTTCACGTCTCGTTACTCAGGTTTCAGGTGGTCCCGATGTGCGAGTTTCCCCCCTTTCCCATTTTCCCAAAGGGACGATGGAGATACAGCTCTGGTTGCCGAATAAAATCATGCCATTGTTTGTTCCAGTAACGTGTTGAGTTCTGGCGTTCGCGTCTGCGTGAGAGGGGTGAAAGGTTGACGTTAATTTATTGCTGTACTCCCATAGTTTGGCTGTTTTATCGTTTCAATCCCCATATACTCGCATATCTTTATTTCGTTGAGGGAAATCTGGTTAATATAATTCTACAGGAAAACGTTTCTCATTTGATTTAATACATCTGTCAGTAGCTGGTCGTTTTACACAGCTCAGTTTAAATAGATTGTTATAGGAGTATTCGGCAACTGCCCAACCTGGTTGCGTATATATATATCTCCGCCCTTATTACTCTGGTTATGTTTGCGTTTCCATACTAAATTAAATCTTGTTTTGTCCTTCCCACATAAGCTAAGATGATGTTATGAGTTTACGCGCTCCGGTTGAATGGTAAGGGAACCCAACCAATCTCAGTGCTATTGTCTGTGTTTATTGTCGCAAGAAGATTTATATGCCGCAGAACTGAATAGTCTCGTTCTTATGTCTAGCATTTTACATAAGTTTTATAAACGTAATTATGTCGGTCTCTGTTCAACTTCGAAAATTTTTTCCGCTTATCAATTACTGTTTCATACCTACGTTTAATTATTTTCTCGTGTATCTACTACCGTCTCATTCAGGTTTAAGAAAATTTATCAATTAACTCTTATGGAAACTCTGATAAGTTTCTTTGCTTCCTGTTTACTTAAACGTTCATTTCCGCTTTTTAATCATGGTTTTTCTGAATGATATTACTCTGCGCACGATTTGAATCTACTGACAGTAGAACCTGTGACCTATTCGTAGTATGAAAGGTGTAAATGTTTTGTCTCCTTCGCAGCATAATTGTTTTGCCTCGGCGCTCAACAGATTTTAGGGTTGACACGATGGTATGGGTTTGACATAAGCCAGTATAACTATAGATAGTTTTCATTGTTGACTGTCATTTACGCTCAAAACCCTTATTCACTGTTGAATATCATTACGGTCAAAACCCTTAATTGCAATGGCCCGAGTTTTATTTACTTATTGTACATAAAGTTTGTTTTTATTTTATAGTAAGGTGCGAATAGGGAATAGAGTTACGTATACATAAGGGTAGTTTTTATTTGTTTTATCACGGCTTCCCTTCATAAGTCATGTTGTTTATCATCATTATAACATATGTGACTCAAATTTATGTCCTCGGCTGTTAAGATGGTTTCTATTTAAATAGGAGGAATATATGAGCTCTTCTAACAGTGGTGCATTTGTAACAGTGGTGCATTTCTATTCTAGCTACTCGCATGCACTTTTAGTATTAACTTATCTATGGCTATTTTCACTATAGTATAAGAACCTTAGACTATTTTGCTTTCCTATATAGGCATATATTCACATTATTTTATAGAACAGAAGTAGATTTGAAACTAAATCATCACATTCTCTTGTGGAGATAAGTATCTTTAGATTTAAACCAGTTGTGGTTTAGAATATCTATAATATTCTACTCTACATATTGATACTCTACAACAATGCATAAGGCCAAGGGTATAACCCCTTATGGCTCATTCTGCTAAATGTAGAACTGATATCAAATCTATAACAAAATAAATAATTTTTTTATATGTAGCCAATTCATACTGATTCAAGTAGATGAAAAATTTCATTAAAGACATACCATTCATGCAGTAGACCAACCTCCCAACCATAGAGTTCTGTTTTCCTCCTAGAACTCACCCCCGAGCTGAGACCACCTCCACCATAGATCAACCCCTTGATCTGCTTAGGAGCAGCTTATTTAAGCTATTTTCCCCAAGCCTGTTTCTAATTCTGCGTCGAATATAGCAGGATGCTTTTCTTCCTGTTTGCCTAGGCTTCCCATTCTTGGGATTCTTCAAAGCTGATTTATGCTTTTCCTCAGCTTTTCCAGCTTTTCACCTCTTCCCAACTACTTTCCTCATCATTGGGGAAATTTAGATTTTTTCCTCAAATCTAAATTAGAAATAATTCCTTCCAAGGATTTCTGAAGGATTTTAGGGGAATACTTGCCTTATCCATCCTCATGGATTTAGCAAATGGTCTCTAAATCTCATTCTTCGTCTATATGCACATCAGAAATTTTATTTATTTCTTCAACTAAAATATTGAATTACATCCATATTTTTATTTATCCTTTGGGGTCCACTCCCCTTAGGACTAAAGTTCAAATGTCAAACTTCAAAATTTTAACACATAAATTGGGGGTGTTACAATCATCAAAAAATACTAGCACAAATTTTCTAAGGAAGGGTTTGAAAATGGAATTCATCAACCTTTGAAATGTATAAGGTGCATTGGTAAGGCAAAAAGGCATGACTAAAAATTCATAATGACCCTCATGAGCTCGAAATGTTGTAATTGGAATATCTTTAGTCTACATTCTAATTTGATGATATCCTGAAAAAAGATCCAACTTGTTAAAATAAATTGCTCCGTGTAATTCATCCAATAATTCATCAATCACAGGAATGGGAAATTTATATTTAATGGTGAACTTATTGAGCTCCCTATAATCTGGACACATACGCCATGATCCATCCTTCTTGTGTACCAATACTACAGGAGCAGAGAAAGAACTGTGACTAGGTTGAATTATACCCACCTCTAACATTTCTGCAATCATACATTCAATTTCGCTCTTTTAGACATAAGGATATCTATAAGGCCTGATGCTTGGAGGAACACTTCCTGGAATCAAATTAATAGCATGATAATAATAACGAATAGGTGGGAGTCCTTTGGGAGTTTCAAGCACCTTGGAATGATTGTCCAAGACTTGTTGGAGATCTGCAGAAATAGATGATTTTGATGTTGGAACTTCTAGTGAGCATAATTCTGCAATTACACCTTGTTTTTATTTCTTTAGAAGATTTTTTATGACATTATAGCTTATTATCTTTCCTGGATTCCCTGCAATACCCCATAATTCGACTTCCTTTCCTTTTGAAAAAAAATTCAAGAAAATTTCTTGAAAATTAAAAGCTACCATCCCCAAAGATTGTAACCATTGTACGCCTAGTACAACATCAACACTCCCATAGGAATGGAAAGCATTGGACTATTCAATACATATTCCCCCATGGCTATCTTGATATTATGGCATTTTCCAGAGCAATTTATAGTTCCTCCATTTGCCACCATCACTTGACATTCTAGTGCTGGGTATAGGAAACAATTCAATTTCTTGGATACCTTACAATGAATAAAATTATGGGTGCTGCCTAAATCAATCAACACTATTTCCTTTTTCTTCTTGATATGTCCTTCTATCTTGAGAGTTTGAGGAGTGGTAACTTCTGCCAATGCATTACAAGATATGGTCAGACTCATTTCTTCCTCTTCTAGGGTTGGTTCCTGGTGTATATCCTCTTCTTGTTCATTTTCTTCTTCCTCTTCACAATATATGGAAAATAATTTCTTCTCAGCACACTTATGACCTTTAGTGTATTTGCTATCAAAATTGTAGCAAGGCCCTTTTTCTCTTTTTTTCTTCCATTTTTTGTGTTGTCAAACTTGTAGGTTGTGGAAATCTAGGCGTAGCAGCACTTCCTTATTTATAGAAGTGAGTGGTAGGCTTCCTCGTCGCCATAATTTTACATTCAATTTTTCTTACCAACCCGATTGCCTTCTACAATGAATCAGGTTCCAAAATGCGAACTTCATGTTGGATGTTATCCTTTAAAGTACCTATGAAGAGATCAATCCTGTGTTCCTCTGGAATATTAGTTACCCTTATATTCAATTTTTGGAAGTCCTCAATGTGCTCCCCCACTAAGCCCTTTTGTTTGAGACTTATCAATTGGCTAAAGAAGGTGTTGCTCTTTGTATCCTGATAATGTTCTATCATTTCCTCTGTAAAACTTGACCAAGTGAATTTTTTTTTACGGGAGAAAAGTCATCGATACCATACAAATTTATTTTGTTCTAAATGTAAAGTTGCAATGCGTACTTTTGTGTGTTTTTCCAATTATGGAGATCAAAATATTGCTCCATCTATAGTATCCATGTTACATGATCCTTTCCATCAAACTTCCTCATATTCATTTTTGGAATATGGTGGTTCTTCCTGCCAACATTAGAGTTTATGACGTCACTATTAACATTTATTTTTTTCTCATCATGAGTTTCCTTTATAATATTTTTACCATTAGGAAACATTTCTTGTATCAACTTTGTCGAACCTTCCATGTCTGATTTTAGATCATTCTTCACATTTTCAATGTTGTCTTTCATTTTTTCATTGATATTAGCTTCCATTTCATTCATCTTAGATTCCATGCCATCTATCTTAGATTCCACACCTTTCTTCAAAAAATCGATTTCATTTTTTGTTGCTCTTTGCGAGAGAGAAATTTGGTGCACTTGCTCTTGTAATTTTGATAGATCATGTTGCAATTATTCATCTTCATGAGTCATAGTAGAGCATTCTGAAGGCTTAATGGGTGTTGAATTATTTTTATGGGGAATTTTTTTTTAACCCAATACTGATATATATTCTACAATATGCCCTTCGAATCAATTCAAATTGATTCTTCAAACAAGACTTATGCAATTCGTAAAAAAAAATATGCACCTTTTTCTTGATTTTGAGGAGCTTGATATTGAAATTAGATTATCTCTGTAATTGTGGCTCTTCAATATATTAAATTGGCCATTGTGGTAGCCTTCTAAATTATCTTTCGAATGCCATAGGTCTGACTTGATTTGGATTCTCCAGGGAAAAGTTATGTCCAATCTCCCACAATGAACTAATTATAGATTAGTTCAGTAGAGAGAACTTGTATGACTTTCCACGTCTCAGTGTTTTTTCTTTTAGCTCTGTGTACTTGTGACCACCTTTTATGGCACTCCAATCCGATGCTCAGAGAGAGAGTTATGAATCTTTTCCCACGATCACCTCTTTGAGATGAAATTCAGGAGCCTGAAAAAGCACTACCTTGCACAGATAATATCTCCGAAAATATTGCGAACCAAGATCTGAAATATTTTGACGAGTTTCCTTAGGATTTCAAATTCGCGGTATAAAAATTTCAGATTCTAAACCTTCGTAGAAAAAAAAATTATAACGAAAATTCCACGATGACTTGTTTAGATTAAATTGAGGAGCCTGCAAAAAGACATAACTTCCACAGATCATATCTCCGAAAATGTTGCGAACCAAGCTCTGAAATTTTTTGACGACGTTCCTCAGGATTTCGGCTTCGCACCCTAACAATTTCAGCTTTTGAAACTTTATATAAAAAACGTTATAGTAAAAATTCCACGATGACCTGTTTGGAGCAGCGAAACCCTAGAATCCAAAGCTCTGATACCAAATGTTGTGAAACCAACTCCAAAAATAGAAGAAAAGATATATAAATGCCTTAGAAATAAGCCACTTCAAGGGAGAAACCTCCAATACATTACATTAATGAACAATTCTTGGATGATACAAATTACAAAACCTCCTTTCTATATATAGGAGTCCATGGGGCCATAATGTAATCCTAGCCGACCTAACAATAATAATTTAAGGGCACAATAATAACAATATGGGGGTTACAAGGGTACAATAATAATAATAAGGGGGTTACACTAACAACAATAATGGACTATACTAGTAATATAGGGACCTAAAACGCATTGACCCTGCAATTTGTGGTCTTGAAACTGACCACTTCCGAATTCTTCACAGCCTGCAAAATTATTGCCTTGTTGGTACTAGAAAAAAATTCTAATATGAAACGTTGTAGAGATATATAATTAAAACCCACTATTTTCTTGAACAGGTGAATTTTGGTCCATATTGACATCGTTGCTCTGGAAACCTCGGATCTCAGGTGATCTCTGTCTAGGTGATCATAAAATTCCTACCAACGTCTCAATAATATTTATCAGAATATTTCTCTGCAATATCAATGGAATCCACAGAGATTGTTAAACTAATCTAGTGGCTTGTCGCAGATTCATTAATGTTGTAAAATTTAGTTTACAATTTTTCCTTGGAAAACTATTTGTTAACGCAGATACCCATGTTGCTACTGGCATGCTCTCATTCCCCTGCTTCACAATATTTGGAAGATCTACAGCTTTTCGAGTCCACGCATTATGTTTTGGGCCATATTGAACTTCATCCAAGAAAACCATTAAATATAATTGGTCCCAAGCATCACCTCTCTACAAGGTAATATTACTTATGTAATGAAAATTATGTTAATATTTTAACACAAAATTGAAAAGAAATCCCTATTATATACAATCAGCAATCACTACACAGAATTTTGATCCATCTCCTTCAGCTTTCAAACATCATGGTGCTTCCTTAACTAACTGTGGATCCTATTTCACAACCAATCTACACATCCACGCAAAGATTCAACGCTTTACTGAAGATAACACAAGATTCATAAAATCAAATCTATTCACAAATTCAATTATAGGAAAAAGTACTAAGCTTTTCTTTCTACAAGTAGCGTAGAGCTTCGTAACGGTCTCATATAGTTCATATACATAGAAATCAAATTCAAATTCTTGAACAGAGACAATTTCAAGTTATGTAGAGATACTCGTTCTTCAAGGCCTGACCTCATTCATATGATAGATTTATTTTAAACCATCATCACTTCTAGATAGACATACAACTGGAATTCATCAATTAACTTTACATAGATGATGAAAATAATGAAAATCTTCCATTCATTAATCAAACTATACATATACTCACAATCCTCATTTAATCCATTTCTCCCTTCATGGCGTGATCTTCATTCATTTGGCCATTCCTCTCCTCTCATCTTCATTCCCATAGGCTTAAAATTATGGGAACAAGTACATATTTATGGATAATTTTGGATCCATGATATTCTCCATAAATTACTCAACTAATTCCTCAAATATATAATACCACTTTTAACTCAACTAATCCTCTATTCTATGATCCCCTAATCCCTAAGATCGCTATGATATCTCCACAAGTCAAACACCTCTCACATTCTCACATAATTTATTAAAAATATATGAATTTCTTATTTACAAATTAAAAACGTCACACCCCCTAAGTCAACCAAATATACAATAATTTTCAGAGAAAAATGTTCCTCATCATAATACCTATCAACTAACCATAGACACGAACACTATTTTTTGTCTCTCCTAACTTTTGATCTCATGTGCAATCACACCCACCGTCTTATTAGTCCCTACTGTAGGCAATGGACTATAGTAATCGAAACGATAACTCTAACATTAATCCCTTTCGCTGGTATCCTAAATTTTTAGGCGCTGAAATTTTATTAACCAATAAAATTTGGGCAATAATTTCAAAATCCAATCATGTTTTTTTTAATCTTATTGGCCTCTTCCCGAGGCGGTAATGCCAAAATCATATCTTATATTTCAGATGCAGGTCTTTCTGATGCAGTCAGCTAGAAGTACAGGAGCTATTATCTCAAGCTTGGGATTTAGTTGAACTAATTATTTTTTGAGTAGAAATACATTTTTCGGTACCAAATTCTGCAACATGCATTCTTTAATGAGATATATAGTTATTGAAATTACAAAAATATATGCCTGCTCATTGGTTCAAATTGATGACTATTCTATCACTATAGAAAGAACGAGAAATTTGGTTTCTTCTATAGAATCATGTATGGATTCCGAAGGTCTTTTCCCGATATGAAATAAGTGCCTTTATTTTATAAGATGCATGCCTTCCTTCTGTGAAGCATTCGAGCGAGAATCTATCCCTCTCAGGGTTTTCTTTCAAAGCTTTGGTTTGACGGGATCAAAAAGATTCTCTATCGCTAAGATCCAAATACAAAATTACAGAGCACATCCTTCTCTTAATGAACAGACAATGCTTTGAAGATACCATTCGTGAGCATCATCCCCTTATTGAACATTTGAACATTATAGAATTTTCTTTTTTTAATTTTATTTTTCTTATCTTAATTTTCCCAAACAAGTTCGATGCAATTCTCATCATTGATGTAAATTTTTCATGTATGGTTAAGGAAAAAAGAAATTTTGAACATAGTAGAGTTTTGAATTCAGTATAAAATTTAACAAAATAATTTTGAACAAAGTAGAGTTTTGAATTCAGTATATAATTTAACAAAAAAATTCATGCTAACATTTTCGAGGGTATGTATTTTTTTCAAGTGAAAAAATCATTCGTGAAAAAATCAGCTCTGAGGCATGTAATTTCTGGGGTACGCATACGAATTAAAACTGAAAGGATTACAATTCAAAATAATAATATTGTTTAAACTTTACTTTTTCATCCATCACATTTCCATGATAGTATTAGGCTATTTTTTATGGTATATCTATTTGATTAAGGTCAAGTTTTGTGTATGCTATATTAAAAAAACATCAGCTGCCAACGAGGGTGCAGGGATGAAAGTGGAGATGTTCACGATCATAAAGTAGATCTCCCAGGGCTCCACGCACGTCTTGGCGAAAAAATCGTCCAGAAGTCTCATAAGCCAGGACCCTAGTGTCCATTTCAATGATTAAGAGAGTCGTTGCACCTGTAAATATCTTGGTCTATATTAAAGTAACCTAAACAAATAATACTACATTTTTTTCCTAATAATGATGTGTCTTTTAACTAAAAGGTAAATTTTTGTGTGTTTTTGACTCTCAACAACGGAATACATCTCCAGCCCAAAGCCACTTGGGGGATTCTATTGCTTGTGAACTTGAAGCAAGAGACTGTAAAAAATACCAACGCTAGATCGTTGTCCATGGAGATTACATCATTTTGAAGGAGAGAACATCCATTTGATAACAAGTATTATGAAACAAAATCCAAGTTTGGAATTAGCCGAAGAAACGCATAAAAAAATGGAACTGATAAAAATCTAGAAAATGAGATGAAAAATTGTAAAATGGCATGACAGTTATCCTGAGAAGGTTCTTATGTGTTTAAATGCACGCCCTCTTGAAATAGACCTAGTGCTTCAGGTGGTTCTAAGTAAACTAATTCAAGTCCAATGCCCATGCTTATTTACACTCATTTTCTAGCCTAGTATTAATGCTAAGTTTTAGAGAGGATCAGAATTCAGATCGAGAGTCTACCAGGAAAGAAAATTGATAGATGCTCCTCTGTGACAGTTTCCTTCACTCTTGATTTTTTAATTGATAAAATGGTTTTACCAGAGAAAATTATAGCAATAGGGACAACTATAAGGATGCATGAAACCAATGTGTTAAGCTTTATGTATTATATTATATAATTTTAAATTATTTTAAATTTAAGCAGCATGGCACACAACTAGAAACTAAGTGCATGGTTTGTATATTATATTATATAATTTTAAAATATATTAAATGTAAGCAACATGGAAGATAGCTAGAAACTACGCACATGGTTTGATGATGATGTTGTCTTCTTTATTCCCCACCAACAATATTTCCCACAACCAACCCGCCCACTAATTTCATGGCATCCTCTTTAATTTCTAGTAATTCCTAGGCTGCTAGGTTTCTGAATACAACATCGTATTTATGACAGAAACATCTTATAGTTATTAAACCTCATCAATGGGTGTAAGATGTTAGTATTTGGTAGTGATACAGTTGATTTAACTGGCTAGTTTCAATGATCGATTATAGCCACGATTGGTGCTTTAAAGATCATAATGTAATGCTATAAAGTAGAACAATGGTACTAAACCTGATGTTATGCCATCCATTCTATGTACCTACATCCCTTACTCTAGCTAAGAATCACACCTTTATGGTAGTATCCTAGTCTATCTATTGGTGCCCATCCACCTTGATGATTAGAGCCGTGTTGGTTAAGAAGCTTACGTATACGGTGATATACTATTGCCTTCATTCCTACCTATCTACTTATCTCAACCAAGATCCATCGAATCATTACAGTAATGCCTAAGCTAATCTGTCTACAGATGTCATCCATTTTCTCGACGACTCTTGTTTTTTATGTATCCTATATACCTAGAAACATATATTCTATCCATTCATAATGACTTCTGATACAGATCTCTCGGGCCACTGCTAGAGTGCTGAAGATACAACTGAGTGCAGATAATAGATACATCTCCCATGTTGGAAATATTAATTCTAGCTACAAACAACTATGCAGGAGGAATACTTCAATTTTGACAGAAATTCGAGGTACAACAGCAGCAGGAAATTTTTTTTTGTTTATACAATACCTCCCATTCAAAACCCTGCAAGTTCATTTTTTGAGTTATGGCCGTAGCCATGCTTTACTATGTGGTCTCATGGTTTGACCACACAATCCTCCACTTAATAAACCCTCTACAACCACCATTTTAAACTATCCCATACCCGCATTTAAAACCCTCCACCAACGATTGTCCTTACCACGTTTGCGTTTGATTTAAATGGGCCACTTCACTTAATGTGGAGTCCATGACTCCACAACACAAACCGCGCAGCCAATCACGGAGCATTCGCACAAATCCAAGCCTCATCACCACAGTCTATTTCCCATGATGAAAGGAGGTCCCTACCCTGCCAATTCAAAAATTCATGGACCAATCAGAAGCTGATCGCATGAAATTGATCTGACGTCACCTAAGCCCAAAATGGATCCAATAAAAGTGTGAATCGTTTTTTATAAAATTTTGAGTTCTGCCACCGTGTCAAGCACTGGCCAATGAGAGCTCTATCACATGGTTTTGGAGCCCAGTTATACTGGAGAAAAATGGATGCGATAAGCGGTAAAACCATTTTGTATAAAGATCTTTTAAATACGCGAAAGGAATATGTATAAGGTTTCGGACATTAGGTTTGAAATTTCATGTTTTTTTATTTAAAACATCATGACATGTTTTATTTAGAAGCCTCTTGACTTATGATATATATATACACATTTTAATATACATATTATAAACTTGTAAAAAAAATTTGGTCCTTATTTTCCAGTGGGTGGACCCGCCCATGGTTTTTTGCATGGGTTCGCACACGGTTTTGGCGCATGATGGTTTTCGGCCCCTGGTATTTTGTAGATCCTGTCAAGGGAACTACGGTTATGTTCTGATCCAGGGTTAATGGATTGGGTTTTATGTATGCTTTGGCATGTATATATATGCGTTGTAACACTAAAATGAATATAATGAAAAATCAAGCTGGTCATCCCGATTTGGGATCCAGGGAAAAATCTCTATATTTATCTGTTTTATGTTTTATGTTCTCGCTATTATTTATTTTATGTTTTAAATATTCGTTCTTAGATAATTTATGTACAATATTAAAACCTACATTTGGTATCATAGTAGTTTCGGCTTCAAGGGGATGCCTTTCCTGCTGAGGGGTTTTTTTTGCTCAGGCCTAAGGTAGACCTTGTTCAGTGGGAGATCTACGAGATCATTTCTTGTGGTGAAATAAGATGGGGAGTGGAGCGAAGATAGAGATCGATAAATTTAATGGTCAGAGTTTTGAGTTGTGGAAGCTCAAGATGGAGGATCTGTTGGTGGATAAAGATCAGTAGATCGCGGTAGATCCAGATACTAAACCAACGACAATGTTAGATGAAGACCGGAAGAAACTGGATCGGAAGGAAAAGAGCATAATACGGTTGTGTGTCTTAGATTCAGTATTGTTGAATGTATCTGGGGAAGCTATGGTGAAGACCTTGTGGGACAAGCTAGGGACTTTGTACCAATCTAAATCTTTGGTGAATAAATTGTTCCTACGAGAAAAGTTGTATAGCCTGAGGATGAAGGATGGAGACTCGGCGATAGAGCATCTGAATGCCTTCAATACTGTGGTAACTCAGTTGTCATCTGTTGATATTAAAATCTCAGATGAAGATAAGTGCATTAGTTTTTTGTTTTCTCTACCAGATTCGTGGTACAATCTGGGTATTGCAATAAGTAGCAGTACAAATACCTTGAATTTTGATGATATTGTCTTAGCCTTGCTCTTGGAGGAAATGAGACAAAGAAATATGGAGGGTCAGAATGGAGATGCCTTATCTGTACAAGGAAGGTCCCAAAATAGAAATAAGAATAAGGATTTGAGTGGGAGATACAAATCTAGAGGGAGATCTAAATCTCCTGGAAATTTTGTAAAGGTGTGCTGGAAATGCGAAAAGGAAGGGCACTACAAAAAGGACTACAGATCTAAGGCTCCTAAGAAAGGAAAGGGATATGATGATGCTCCTTCTGCAGAGGCAAAAACCACCTCGGATGAAGGTGGGGATGTGTATTTGGCTTCTTCTTCAAATACACATGTAGATCATGAGTCATGGTTGATTAACTTGGGTTCATATTTTCACTTCACTCCCTATAGGGAGTGGTTCTACGAGTATGAGAAATATGATTGCGGTGATGTATTCCTAGGGGATGATAGGAAGGAAAAAAATTTTGGACGTGGAAAATTTAAGCTGAAGCTACAAGGTGGAAGGATTAGAACACTTCCTGGTGTTCTGCACATTCCTGCATTAGCCAGAAATCTGATTTCTGTAAGAAAGATGGATGATGCAGGTGTAAAAACAGTGTTCGAGAAAGATACCTGTAAGATGGTTCGGGGAGCGCAAGTATTAATGCGGTGAGTTTGGATTGGAACTCTGTACAAGCTTCAGGGAAACATTGTTATTGTTGGGTGCAATAGTTTTGTGGCTCCTGAAAGTGGAGCGGAAATCCTAGTGGTCTCTAGAGAAAATACCATGCTATGGCATAAAAGGCTTGGAAATATTGAAGAGAATGGCCTTTAGATACTCCATGGAAATGGTATGGTAGAAGGTATGTCTAATAGCTCTCTGGATTTAAATTTCTATGAACATTGTGTATATGGGAAGCAGAATCGGGTCAGTTTTTCTTCTGGTGCTAAGAGGGTAAACAAGATATTAGAGCTTGTGCGCAGTGATGTGTTTGGACCTGTGTCAGTTCCATCACTAGGTAAGTCTGTGTACTATGTTTCATTCATAGATGACTTCTCAAGGAATAAATGGATATATTTGTTGAGGAAGAAATCTGAAGTTTTTGACAGATTTAAACATTTTAAGGCTCTAGTGGAAACTAGACAGAGAAGAAAATAAAGGTGTTGAGGAAAAATAATGGTGGGGAGTTCTGCAAGAAGGAATTTGTTGATTGGAAATGACAAAGAAATTATCCAAGATTTGAAGACCCAGCTTTTCTCCAAATTCGACATGAGGGATCTTGGTGCTGCAAACTATATTTTCGGCATGGAAATTAAGAGAGATCGGGCAAAGAGGGCATTTTTTTAAACCAGAGGAAGTATTTGAAGATTATATTGCAAAGGTTCAATATGCAGGATAGTAAACCGGTGAATGTTCCGATTCCTGTAGGTACAAAGCTGTCTGCTGACCAGTGTCCCAAGACAAAAGAAGAAGAGGAGGATATGTCTCGTGTTCCATATGCAAGTGCAGTGGGTAGGCTGATGTATGCAATGGTCTGTACTAGACCAGACATTGGACATGCAGTGGGAGTATTGAGCAGGTTTATGTCAAACACAGGGAAGGAGCATTGGACAACAGTGAAGCGGGTTTTCAAATATTTGTGTGGCACTAGTGATTATGGCTTGTGCTACTAGGGAAGACCAGGTTTGGAAAGAGTGCTAGGCATTCATGGTTTGTTGATTCAGACTGGGCTCGAGATCTGGACCAGAGAAGATCTACAAGTGGGTATGTGTTTAGCCTATTTGGAGGTACAGTCAGTTGGATGAGTAAAAGACAGTCTGTAGTGGCTCTTTCAACTACAGAGGAAAAATACATGGTAGCCACTCATGCAAGCAAGGAAGCAGTTTGTTTGCAGAGATTGTGTTCAAATATGGGGTTGGTGTAGCAAGCTATAAGGATAGAATGTGGTAGCTAAAGTGAAATTTTCTTGGCTAATAACCTTGCTTATAATTCAAACACAAAGCACATTGATTTTCAATATCACTTTCTGAGATATATGGTTGAAGCCAAAAGAGTGTTGCTGGTAAAGGTGGACACTTTGAAGAATGTTGTAGATGCATTGACAAAGTCTGTGAGCACTCAAAATTTCTCTTGGTGTAGAGAAAAAATGGGTGTTGCAAAGCTGGGCTAATGACTCAGCTCTCCTGTGGCCCCCTACAGAAAGAAAACAACAAGTGGGAGAATGTTGGGTTTGTATTATATTCTTTCCACGACTAGTCATGTGCGGGAGGGGGGAGGGGGGGGTAATAGCCCCCCCTGTACATTGTGCTGGGTGCAACATACGGGGGGTTCAGAGGGGGGGTGGTAGCCCCCCGTATCGGGGTCTGAGGCAGTAGCTTGGGAAATTTTTTTGGTCCTTATTTTCCGGTGGGCGGACCTGCCCATGGTTTTGTGCATGATTTTTCACATGGTTTTGGGGCATGATGGTTTTCGGCCACTGGTATTTTAAAGATCTGGTAAAGGGAACTATGGTTATATTCTAATCTAGGGTTAATGGATTGGGGTTTATGTATGCTTTGACATGTATATATATGTGTTGTAACACTAAAAGGAATATAATGAAAAATCAAGATGGTCGTCCCGATTTGGGATCCGGGGGAAATATCTATGTTTATCTATTTTATGTTTTATGCTTTCGTTATTGTTTATTTTATGTTTTAAATATTCTTTCATAGATAATTTATGTACAGGGTTAAAACCTACATGTATGGGCTGAAACAAGCACCAAGAGGATGGTACAGTAGGATAAATGCCTATCTACAGGAAAATGGGTTTGAGAAATGTGAAGGAGAACCCACATTATACATCAAAGAGAAAGATGGTAAGATGTTCATTCTTGTTTTTTATGTTGATGGTAATGATTCTTACCTCATTGAGAATTTTAAAACAATCATGAAGGATGAGTTTGAAATGACTAATATGAGATTGTTCAGATACTTCTTAGGAATAGAAGTATAGAAAAATGAAAATGAAATTTTTATTTCTCAAGCAAAGTATGTTAAATAATTTTTGGAAATATTTAACATAAAGGATTGCAAGGCAGCAATTACTCCTACAGTGATGGGATTGAAATTGAGCAAAGAACACAACAAGAAGGATTTTGATCCAAGTTTGTATAAGAGCATAGTTGGAAACCTCATGTATTTGACTGCAACTAGGCCAGATATTATGCATGATGTGAGTTTAGTTTCCATATTTATGGAAAGGCCAAAGGAGGAACATTTCCAAGCAACAAGAAGAATTATGAAGTATGTGAAAGGAACAAAGAGGTATGGAATTTTATACACCACTTTAGAAAATTTTAAAATTATTGGATATACTAAGAGTAATTGGGCTGGAGGTATAGATGACAGGAAAAGCACCTCTGGATATGTTTTTCATATGGGATCAGGAGCCATTTCATGGGCTTCTATGAAATAACCAATTGTGGCTTTATCAATAGTAGGGACAGAGTATGTGGTAGCTACAGCAGTAGCATGTCAAGCAGTATGGCTGAGGATAATGTTAAGAAGTTTATGTCATGAAGAGGTAAAAAGAACAACAATTTATTGTGATAACAACTCAGCAATATCTTTATCCAAGAATTCATTGTTTCATAAGAGGACGAAACACCTTGATGCCAAGTATCACTACATCAGAGGGCTAGTGAACAAGGGGGAAATTGTTTTGCAACATTGCAGAACTGAAGCACAGTTTGGTGATATATTGACAAAACCATAGGGGCACAAAAGTTTTAATTATTTGAGAAAGTGTCTGGGTATGCAAGAGAATGCAAAAGTTGAAATTAAGGGGGAGTATTGGAAATATTATTTCCAACTACAAACAACTGTGCAGGAGGAAGAATTCAATTTTGATGGAAATTCAAAGTACAACAATAGCAGGAAATCTATTTTTTGTTTACACACTACCTCACTTTTAAAACCCTGCAAGTTCAATTTTTGAGTTATGGTCGTAGCCATGTTTTACTGTGTAATCTCATGGTTTGAACACACAATCCTCCGCTTCATAAACCCTCTCCAACCATTGTTTTAAAAAATCCCATACCTGCGTTTAAAACCCTCCACCAATCATTGTCCTTATCGTGCCCTGCATTTGATTTAAATGGGCCACTTCATTTAATGTGGAGCCCATGACTCCATGTCACAAACCGTGCAGCCAATCACGGAGCGTTCACACAAATCCAAGCCTCATCACCACAGTCTACTCCGCGCGATGAAAGGGGGTCCCCACCATGCCAACGCACCAAACCGTTGACCAATCACAAGCCGATCACATGAAATCGATTTGACGTCACCTAAGCCCAAAATGGATGTCATAAAATTCTGAATCATTTTTTACAAAAGTTTGAGTTCTGCCACCGTGTTAAGCGCTGGCCAATGAGAGCTCTATCACACGGTTTTGGACTCCAGTTAGCCTGGAGAAAAATGGATGTGATAAGCGGTAAAACGGTTTTGTATAAAAATCTTTTAAATCTGCGAAAGGCATATGTATAAAGTTTCAGACCTTAAGTTTTAAATTTCATGTTTTTTTATTTAAAACATCGCAACATGTTTTATTTAAAAGCCTTTTGACTTAGGATATATATATATATATATATATTATAAACTTGTAAAGTTTATGATATATATAAACCAATAGTTTGTCATAGAAATAAAACACAGCGACAGAGAGCATGGTAATTTTTTTACTGTGTGAGCCCAAAGGCAGAAGACAAAATAGTAAGACAGAGAGAAAAATTGTAAACACTGTGTTTGATGCAGTTAGAAGAAGATTTTCTTTGTAATCCAAAATTTCGTTCTGAGGAAGACCTTCATTTTGTAAAATTTTTTATAGTTAATGAAATAGTGGTTTTAAAGCAATTTTTGTTATTGAATCTTTGGGTTGAGTTGAGGAATTTTGTTTCCTCTATGTGTTAAGGAATTATTTAGAAATTCCAACATCCCGCTGCCTGGTGACCTATAGAAGATATGGAGTTATCTACAGAAATAAGATCTGCTAGGTTTTTGAATACAACATATTATTCATGACAGAAACACTGTATAGTTATTCAACTTGATAAGTTGTTTATAGAAGTGCTTGTGTTACCAGCTTGTGTTTATAGATTATATATTTGTCTTCACCATTTGCGTGAAGATACATAACATCTCTATGGAAAAGAAACCAAACTATCCATCTCAATACATACAGGGAAATCATTGTGACTGTCAACAACATTGAATTTTTGTTGCTAACCATGCCAACTCTTGTAACGCTATCCAAAATTATGCAAATTATACTTACAAATGAAAGATATGTCTATCACAATCCTGATTCGCATGTAGATGATTATGATCCCAATTCTACAACTCAATCTGCTAGTTGTAAATTGGGTTTACTTCCTCCCCTTCCTGAAAAGCCTCTATTGAGAAAGCCTCATCTTCCTATGTTTACCTATTTTTATACATCATATTTTTTATTTAGAAAGTGATGTACGAGCTCGTCATCTGTTGACTTAAATTGAAACCTGGGAATAGTTCAAAGATCTAGCTTCTATCATATAGACTCATTAGTGGCAGGGACTTGCTGCCCCGCAGCCCATCTTATTTCATATTCAACCCAACTCTTTCGAAAAAACCTTTATTGGGTAGACATACAATGTCAAATATAATTCTAAGAAAGCACTAAAGAATGGCTACAAGATGTCGCATCACGTAAGGGAGATCAATCACCTCGGAGAAAGGCATTAATAAAGGAAGAGATAGGAAAGTAATAAGGCTCTTAATGCAAAAGATGAGTCTAATGGTATAATATACCTATGCTTGACTAGCCCATATTTATATGATGGTTGATCAAGGGCGAGGATGGTGATTGTCCACTTGAGAGAAAGTTGCGCTAGTTGTTGAACAAGGTTGTATTTATGTGATTTTGTTTTAAGAGCATTGTAAGTGTTAGAATAATGTAGAAATGAAGAGTTCTAGAATTGTGATTTGTTTGGTCGATGAGTTGTTTTGTGAAGTGTTTTACTAGTAAGTTGTTGAGGTAGTTTATGCCGTAGTGAGTCGTAATGAATTTTTTATTTTTATTTTGTATTACATTTAATTTCTTAGGATCTAGAATGTTTAATATTTGTCCAATTTTTTATTATATATAATGTTTGATTTTATATAATCAATCAAGTGTGACACTGTCTGGTTAGAGTTCTATATATTCCTTACATGCATTTATCTCATATTCTATTTTGGTATCAGAGCCAAGAAGGCCGAGATCTAAGAGAGATATTCTAGATTTGAATTGTTACAAGGGCGAGATCCGGTTTTGTCAGAGTTGTTAGTTTTATGTGGTTGGAGTGGTTTGACTTGTGGTATCAGCCACAGATTTAATCTTTGTTTGACGTAAAACTATTAGGTCTTCAGGTTGTTTTGTGCTTGCTACTGTTTGTGTAAATTTAAAGGTCAACTCTGTTTGGGGGCCAGGGTTGTAACCCATCCAATCATTTAATTTGTAGCGTCATTGTTAGGAACCATCGTGGACAACTAAGGTGGAGGTCGTTCAAGGGGTTTAAATGAACTAGTGGCATTGCGACAGCATTACATGACAACCCTTCCATTATTTCTATGAAACGAGCATCGGCAGTGCGTAATCCCGTCATTGTTCTCGCTGGAGGGCGTGCCCTGTCGGTCACCTGAGATATTGTATTCACCACCCATTCTCTCAGCAGCTGCAGTGCGTAATCCAGTCATTGTTCTCGTTGGAATTGGAGGGCGTGCATTGTGGCTCACCTAAGAGTGAATAAAATATTTTATTCAAGACCTATTCTCTCCACAGTACTTTCTGTGAGTTCAAAGGTTCGATTTTAGTTTTAATCCAATTCAACCATAAAGTTTGAGTTTTTTATTGTGTGTGATTTAAAGGAGAAATAAGGAGTTAAAATATTTATTTTTTTTAAATGGTGAAAAGGAGTTAAAAAAAATAGTTTTTTAAAGAAATCTTAATGGGAAAACGAGTTGTTGGTAGAAATTTTATGGTGTAGTGAAAATGTGTGGTAAAAGTATTTCTTATATTTGGTGTTTGGATCTGGTATTATTTGGTATTTATTTGAGTTTTATTACATTTCTATGTTATTAATTGGAAACATTTAAACATATCAAATTATGTAGTTGATTCTTATTTGAATGAATCTAATAAATTTGATGAAGAAAATTATGTGAATTGCAAATTTAAAATGTTTAAAATTCTAGAGGGTTATAATTTGTAGTTAATTGTGAGTGGGGACGATCCCAAACCCACTATAGCAACCTCTGTTCCACATTGAGGTAAACCGGAAATGAAAGAAACAATGTTGTTGCATATGTCCGTAAAGTAAAACATTATTCCTCACATGAGATACTACAAGACTTCCAAAGAAAAATGTGATATACTCAATGGTTTTTAGGAAACAATAAATACAATCCGCATCTTATTTTTGAAGACTAAGATTTTGTCTATAAACATGGAAGAAAATGAAAACATAACCAACTTCATTTCCTATGTCAAATATTTAAGTGACAAGTTAGGAGATATTAGTGAAAATGTGTCGAGTACGAACTTCTTCACCATTACATTAAATGGCTTATTGCACAAGATTATCAAATTCATATTTAAATTCTTCTAGCTAGATAGAAGCCCACTACATTTGATGAATTGATAGAAATTCTTCTACAAGAGGAAGAGAGGATGAAGATTTTTAATTTGCACTCTAATATTTCAAATTTGGCATCGGTATCCAAGGGTAAACAACCATTCAAAGGTAAGACATCGGAAAAAAGGGAGGCAGGTTTCAATCAAAACATAAAGGTGTGGAACAATCTAAATTTCCTACACATGATAAGAGAAATGACGATTTTTATTATTGTGGAAAACTTGGGCATCACACTAAACATTGCTACTAAATAAAATATAATGAGACTAAACAAAGAAACATAAAGCATAATGGACATTTTGTGGAAAAAGACACCTCAATTAGTAGTGGATTCAAAAATCTTAGATTATTTATTTTCTGATGTTGCATTGTCTGCGAAAATGGATGATGTGAACGCTTGGTTCATATGGCTTCTACTATAGATTGGTTTCATAAATTTATGAGAACATTGATGGAACATATGTTTATCTAGGAGATAAAATGTCACTTAAAGTTAAATTTTATGGAGTAATAGGTCTAAATTTTCCTAATGGAAAAGAGAGAAAGATCCATAATGTGATGTATGTTCCCAGTATCAAAAAGATTTTTTTTTTTTTTTTTTTTTTGTTGCTATTACTGACAAAGATTTGAAGGTGGAACCTGTCAAATCACAATGTGTTGTTAAAGACATCCAAGATCGATACAAATTTATTAGCGTGAGTACCAAAGTTTGATAATTGTATAAATTTTATGTAACCAGGACAAGTCATCAAGTGTTAGCATCTACAACAATATCAATAGAATATTTCTGAAATCAAAGGTATGGGAACTTAAATATCAATGATTTATTATTACTTCCAAAGAAAACAATGGTTAAAGGACTTAATGTTATGAAGAATGATCATGTTGAATGTGAAGCATGTGCACTTGGCAAGAAACATAGAGAGGAATTTCCTCTACATGAAGAGAAAAGATAGAGGGAAATACTTGAATTGATTCATATTGATGTATGTGGACCTATGAAAACTATATCTCTTGGTAGAACATGGTATTTGCTTATTTTTGTTGAGTACTGGATCTAGGTATACATGGTTATATTTCATAAGAAATAAGAGTGATGTTTTTTAGTACTTTATACAATTGAAATGTATGGTGGAAAAACAAACTAGAAAATCCATCAAAATTCTCATATCTAATTGGGGGAAGAATATAAATCAAGATAATTTAATCAATATTGTAAAATCAATGGGATTCTACAAAAAAATACAGTGCCACATACAGCTTAGAAAAATGGAGTTGCTAAGAGGAAAAACATAACATTAGTGGAGTGTGCATGTAGTATTCTTCAATGTAAAAAATTATGTAATGGTTTTTGAGCTAAAGCCATTAATAGAACTCTTTATTTGAAAAATAAGAGTCCAATGAAAAGTTTAGATCTTAAAACACCTTTTGAAGCATTTTATGTTTATAAACCACAAGTAATTCATTTAATATTTTTTGAGTGCAAGACATTTAACTATATTCCAAAATATGAAAAAAGAAAACTCCAAGAAAATTCAATTAAGTGCAAGTTTATTGGTTATTGTGATGATAAAAAAACATACATGTTGTTTGATCCTAGTTCACATAGATTTCTTGCAAGTAGGGATGTGGTGTTTCATGAGAATGCAAATGAAGGTGGTAAAATGAATAATATAGGTGGATGGCACGATACTTATGAGTATGTAAAAATAGATACAATTGTTGAACATGAACAAGAACAAGCATAGGAATAGGTATACGTTCAAGAGCAGGAAGAATTTTTGGCAGTAGCCAAATTTGGTCCATTTTTGGTAAATATAATCCACAACTTGAGGAGTGGTATGCACAATACCGCGAAGCTAGATCTATTGTGAGTGTTTAGGGGCTTCTGGGTGGGTCAAAGCACCTCATTTTGTAACAGGTTTCGGGCTTTAGCTAGTTATTTTGCTGGAGCCCATTGTATACGGACCATGGTTTTGTATTGATGTAAATCTATATAAAGCAATGTAAGGGTTTTTCGATGTAGTGATATGTGATAGTTCCTGAGCGCAAGCTATTGTATTTTTTGTCTTTAGTATTTTTTGGGCCTTAAGGGAAGGCTCTACAACTGTGTATGCAGAGACCTTCGAAAAGTCTCTAGCTTTGTTCGCAGATCACTTGTAGCTATGTGCAGACATCAGAGAAGTGTATGTACTAAAGAGACTTATCATAATAAAGAAGAGGAAATTTTGGAGCATGTTTTGTGTCTTTATGTGTTGTGTTTACCTTAATCTATTTATACGAAGTAATGGTTGCAATTTAATGATATGATAGAGAATTTTATCTCATACTGAATGTCTTTATGTTAATCTTATTGATGAAAAATAATTAAGTAAACTATAACCATGTAGTAGTTTCTTATATGATAGAAGATTAATTAAGTATCAGTATAGAAAATTGAAGAAAATTCACCTCGCATAGCCCCTCAAGGACACATAAACCTGGTTCTGTAACCACCCTTAGCCACCTCGGGTGAGACTATGGTTTGCTTCCAGGCCATTACCTAAATGCTAGGTGTTTCAGGTTTTGTTGGTGCGTAGTACAAGTTGAACCTAGGTCAAGCCCAACCCATCCAGCAAATGGTTTCATTGCTGGGACTAGGATCTTTTTGAGGGACATGTGGATGTGGCATCCATCAAATAAGGAAATACAAGATTCGATAGATCTGAAAGAACATGAGTTCACGGCTCTGGAAAACAAAAATATGCGATTAATGACTGAAACCATGTCGTAGAGGTATATTTTCATAGAAAATCAAGAGATTTTCTTCACGACATTTGCTAATGAGATACATGATTGGTTTCCAAGATCGAATGAGAACAAGACTTGATTTAAAAATGATGACGCTACTGTGTGGATCCTTGAATTGGTACAAAGACTCAAGGATATTAGTAACAACATCTGAAGAGTTGTTGATTTATTGATTGATAGTATTCTCAAAGGATTTATCAATGAGTTATCCATAGACACATTTGTATCTTACAATGAAGGACAGAGAATATTTTTTGGGGTCGTGAGGTAAGTATCTAAATTATTTGAACCTGTGGATTAAAATTTTGTTATATGAAAATGGCGTACTACGTATGTAGTCAGATTAATGTTTGGGATTAATTATGGAGCAAGATATACGCAAAGAGGAAAGAGATATAGGGTATATCATTGTTGAGCTTAGCAGCGGAAAAAATTTAAACAAAACACACAGAACACACAGCAGAAACAAGCATAAAAAACACATATTTTAACGTGGTTCACCCAACCAATCTGGGCTATGTCCACCTAACAGGGCATCAACAATCTCATTCAACAACTGGGGAAATAAAATAGCATATTTTCTCATCTGCTCATCTCTTCCACTCACCTCACATCCCTCATCATGCTCAGTTGCCTCTACGGGCTTACATTTTATAGCTATGAATGGAAACAGAATCATAAATTCACTCACAAGAAATATAGGATGCATTAACTCCTCATCAGAAATAGATGGAGTCAATTCTGCAAAAAATCCTATTGTTGTCACCTAATGAGATTTTCTCCAAAAATAATTAAAAGAAAAATTTGAACAATCTCCACCTTGACAACAATTAGCCTGATACCCTGTTCCATTTTTATTTTTATCTTTTCTGCAAGCCAAGAGAAGCCAGACACCATCGTAGTGTTGGGAAAAATACTGAGAGGGGGGGGGGGTGAATCAGTATTTACTGCATATTCAAAACTTTCACTTTTTCATTCCTTAAAACACATACGCTACTTTGCTGAAGCCAAGTAGCGTATACACGCGGATATCCTTCATAAAACTCGCGTATACACAGAGATCTAATTATGCCATTAGTTCTTCACTTAGATCATTCCATCATTCATTCATTAGATGTTCTATAAACAGTAAACATGTGCAGTAAGAACAGAATAAACCATCACACAAAGCATCACACATGAACACCAGGATTTTTAGGTGGAAACCCAAGTCGGGAGAAAACCACCGCTGCAGTTGCTCAGCCTTCAATATTTTATTATAGAGAAAACATCTTACAACATATGTGCTGGCGCAGACTTGACCAGCACGCAGGCACCCACCTGCGCTCGTTTACCAGGCTCTCCTGGAAGGGAGCTACGACCCCCTGACTCGTTTACCAGCCTCTCCTGGAAGGGAGCTACGACCCCCCGATCTCGTTTACCAGCCTCACCTGGAAGGGAGCTACAACCCCCTGACTGAAGGCTACAACCCTCAGCACCTCTATGGACCACATTTCATCAATTTTCACACCGGATCCAACAACTTCAATAGAACACCACTTGCAGGCCACATTTCATCATACTTTCAGACTGGACCCTTTCCATACTTTTAAGCACAAACATACATCACCAACAGATACTTATCAACACAGATCAGATAGCAGAAACACAGCAGAACAGATCAGATATTTCATACCCCTTGCTTCAGCAAACCCTAGTTTGCATACACGCTTTCCCTTCACTGATGTCGCGTATATACGCGCTTCCGTCCACACAAACCAGCGTATACCTCAGTGTATATTTTATTGCGCATACGCGCTTTTACTTCAGAGAAGCCGCGTGTATACGCGCTTCCTCCGCGGCGAAGTAGCGTATATATCTTCAATGATTACAGAGCTGCATACTTCATCAGATCAGATGTTCAATTCAGATTTACCCTTTTCACTTCAGACAGATGTTCGCCTAGATGTTCGCCTCATCACAGATCTAATCACTCCATAAACAGATCTAGCAAATACAAGAGCAATTCAGATCTAGATCCCCTTCTTCATCATTGGTGCATCATACAATCAGATTTATCATTCAAGTGTAACCCTTTCCATTCAGATATACTTCAGAGAGAAGTATTCATTCAAGCTCAGACATCTTGCACCCACACTCATGATTTGCACAATGAATTTCTTCTCCTTATATAGGTTTACCCTTTTTCAATACCATGAGCCCTTTTTTCAATACCATGAGCCAAAACAATACCATGAGCCCAAAACTACACTAGACCCATCCACTCAGTGGATCATTGTCAACAGAGCTGGTCAATACCATGGTGAGTCAATTCTGCTGCACCAGAGCGCTTAGCCCATACGCGACTTGGAACGTTCTTTTCCGCGTGCATACGCGACTTCCCCTAGACAGATCCGCGTATTCCTTGAAACATACTCTTTTCATTCTATATTTAGCATATGCTGAATTTCTTTCTTCATTGCCTTCTGTACTCACTGTAGATACATCAGTTTTAGTTCATCAAGATATATTCTATCAAGCACAACTTCATCCAGTAAGTTTGCCATTATCTTCATCAAGAGGATTGCCTTTCAAGGACAACACTCATCATCATATTACTAACAAACATCATATCACATCAGATTGGTACTATTGTTAAAGTCCATCAAGTCAAGCATAACTTCATCAAAGAGGTTTGCCATCAAGGATAACACATGTCAATGGCCGCATGTCTTCATCTTCATTTAGTGGGTTGCCATCAAGGACAACACTCGCATCATATTTCCAACAATCTCCCCTTTTGGACTTGATGGCAACCATGATGGTGTCTATTACCACAATGTATAGATACTATGTCACTCTCCCAAATATGTCATCATTATCTTCTTTATTCAAACACCATGTCACTTCCCTTGACATCAAGGGCAAGGTTGGATTCAAACCAAACACTCTCCTCCTCATGTGGAAGCAGTACCCGCATCTGATCTGGGAGTGAAAGTGACCAAGCTCCCCCTGAGTTCATGCTGAATTTTCAAACATATTTTTCAATGAAGTACATGACTCTAAGAACTTCCTATCACCAATGACTCATACTTACAGCACATATCCAACCAAGTGGATTTACATATGAGACTCAAGTACCCAACCAAGTGGGTTTACACACTTCAATTCAACTACCCAACCAAGTGGGTTTACATAAAGTGACTCAGCTACCCAACCAAGTGGGTTTACAAATTTGACAAGTCCTTACATGACTGAATATTACAAATTTACATCATGGGTCTCAACAAGACCTTTTCATCAAAGTACAAGTATGACCATTTAAGACCAACACCTAGAAAATCCTCAAGAAAGAGAACATATTTTAGAACCATCATAATGCCACAATGCATTAAACTCAGCAAAGCTAATGCTCCCCCTGAATCTGTGCATCCAAGCATCCTTTTCATATGACTAAGGCTCCCCCTTAGTTTGTGCATCCTGAACACTTTCACCAACAAATCATCAAGGCATCTTCATCAAAACATTAGAAACACTATGAGAACTGAACATCACTCCAGATACCAACAAGACGTAGATACCAAACAAAGACAGCCGTGTCAAGAGAGTCGAACCAACCAAAATTTGTCAATGAACCAAAAATACGCTAGCTGGGTAGTCATACTGTGCAGGAACTCACGTACATACGCTACCGTGTTTCAGAAACACGTATCCGGCCACTTCTCACTAACCGTATCCGATTCTCAGAAGGGGCAAAGACAAGGTTCACCTTCTTCCGAGACATTTGAATACGACTGACGCGATAGAACAGAGTAGTTGTGTCTTCAAGTGTCATCCAACGGTTGTAGCACAATAGTAACCAAGCCTTCAGATTCTTTGTAGCATCAATACAATCTTTCCAAGAGAGATTCTCATATCAGAACAACATCTTCTCATAGGTGTCAAGCAATCATCCATGTGGTCCAATATCACCATGATCTTCAAGAATTAACATGAAGTAACATATGAAGGCAAAAGATCTCAACCATAGTAACACATTCTGCATGATTTATTTCTGAATCACATGACATCCAACTCATCCATGTGTGAGTACAAAGGACAACCAGGGCTCAAAAATCTCATCATAATAAACAATGTACCAAGTCATCATCATTTGAGCATGAGTATCACAAAAACCAAAGACCAAGCAGTCATATTGCCAACAATGCAATCATTAGTATTCAACCTGCTGCTCCCCCTAAACCAGTGCTCTTCATTATCTTGTGCAATTCGAAACACCTTCAACAGCGAAGTCACGCAACAATCTCTCGCATGATCCGTCCTCATCCTCCAATTATAAGACTTTCATCTCAACAACGAATGCTCTTCATCATAAAGCTACCAAGCTTCATCCACAATCTTCAACACAAGAACCCATGCATCATTTCATTATCATGAGTATAACCAGAAGAAAAAAAAACTTAACAGTGCAATCATCAGCAGCCAGACTGATGCTCCCCCTAGACCTCAGCTCCAGATCTTCAGCTATCAGATAAATTATCTTATCATCAATGCATACGTGACTGTGTCTGCTTAAACTCGCGTGTATACGCGACTTTGTTTCATAGAACCCGCGTATGAAATATAGAAAATTTCACACTTTCATCTTCTCCTGCAAATTTACCTTCTGTTCCTGTCTTTTTCCACACCAGATGCTCTGTTAGAAATACATATAACCAGACTAATCAAATCAACCATGAGAGACATCATACATTGCTCCCCCTGTGACGATACATTACTAAATCTCATAATGTATCCCACATCATTCCTGCAGTCAATCAGAGAAGTAAGCTTCCAGAAGCGGATGACTGTAGTAGGGTCTGAATTCCCTACGTTTCTGATCGATCCTCCTTCTTTTTCCAAATTTGCTTGAGCTTTCCAACTGTGTGCTGAAAATTGTCCACTTTCCCAGATCTGTTCATCTTGCATTCTTTTTCTACATGTCCATACTTGTTACAAGAATAACATCTCATGTGTCCAGAGAAATAAGCATAAGAATCATAATGAGTATTTCTAATCTTCCTCCTTTTACAATCAGCTGCTTTATGTCCATACTTGTTACATGAAAAACAATATCCCTTGAAGAAACCGGAGTACCTTTCTATGTAGGAACTGTTTGATTGAGGCTGAAATGATCTGCTTCTGCAATTTGCTGCAACATGCCCATAATTATGACATTTAAAACATTCAACGTTCTTGAATGAATTCCTTTGAGAATTCATGATTGTTGGTTGAGCTTTTGTCTCTTTCAACACTTCAGGTTTTGCATTGACATCCTCTGAATTTTTTGGCACTTCCTTGTGAGCTAGATTCTCCTTTAACAGTTTCATGGAAACCAAGACCATGTTTGATAGCAGGAGACCTTTGATTACTCAGAATATTGTCCAAAATGTTAGTACTATCATGAAACCTAAAAAGTTTAACCTTTTCTTCTAATTTACCTTTGAGAATGTTTACCTCAACCTCCAAGGCTTGACATTGCTTTGTCATGCTTTCTTCTTTTCTTCTTCCATCTTCAACTTGATCCTTCAGATTTAGAATCTCTTCTTTCAACCAATCTTCATTTCCTTCACATGTTTGTTGCGGCTCTTCATTCTTCTTATTTGATTTTTCCAGATCTTCTTTGAGAGAGATGATTTCTGCTTCAAGGCCTTCCTTTTCAAATGATTGTAGAGGTTCCTTATTTTTCTTACTTGATGCTTCTAAATCTTCCTGAAGACAAATGATTGTAGCTTCAAGTCCTTCATTCTTCTTGCTTGATTTTTCAAGATCTGCTTCTAGATCTTTAATTCGATTGGATGCATAAGTATGAAACCTTTGATACTTGTCCACCTGTCCATTCAGCATTTCTATTTGATCTTTCATTTGTGAGATCATCTCTTTGTAGATAGTTTCTTGATTATTATATGAACTTTGCAGTTCTTCAACTTTAATCTTGAGAGCTTCTTCTAGATCCACAACTTTACTTTCACTATCTTTACTATTGTTTTCACAAAGAAGAGTATTACACGTGGCCTTCTCCTTTTTCTTCTTTGCCATGAGTGCTTGTAGATCTTCGTCGGAATCTGTTTCATCTTCTTCAATTTTTGCTATACATGATTTATGAGGTATCTCCTTTCCTTGAGTAACCTTCTTCTTTTGCTTCTTAGCCATGAGCACTTTCAGATCTTGGTCAGAATCTTCTTCATCTTCACTGGACACTTCATCATCATCTTCTTTTGCATAATAACTCTTTCTCTTTTCAAATTGTTTCCCTTTACCATGCTTTTCTCTATAAGGACATTTAGCAGCATAATGACCAACTTTTCCACACTGAAAACATTTGAAGGGAAGCTTACCTTTGAATCTTCCAGTGCCTAGTTGGAGCTTTCTCACGAAATTCGCTTCTTCTTCATCGGATATATAGCTGGATTCTTTGATAACTTCCTTTTCCTTTCCTTTTGTAGATGCCTTAAAAGCAGCTTCTCTTACTTGAGAAGGGCCTCCTTGTCTCATTTCAAAAGCAGTCAGAGTACCATGTGATTGAACAATAGTAAGAGTTTGCAAATCTTGCCTTTCTTCAATAGCTGAAACTTTAGAGTCAAATTTTGAAGTCGATGATCTTAAGACCTTTTCCACCAGAGTAGTATCAGCTATGGTTTCACCCAAATTTCTCATTCGATTTACAATATCATCCAGACGAAGAAAGAAACTGGCAACACTCTCATCACTATGCATCTTCAAATTTTCATATTCAATTCTAAGAGTTTGGAGTTTTGCACTTTTACCTTTGTGTCTCCTTCATAGCTTAGAATGATTTTGTCCCATATTTCTTTTGCTGAATGTAGCTGCATTACTTTAGCAAATTCTGATTCAGACATGCTTCCCAATAAGACATTCACTGCTTTGGCATTGGTTTCATACTTCTTCCTTTCTGTTGCATCGGTAGGAATACTTGCCGGGTATTGATAACCTTCTTCCACGATTGCCCATACATCTGCACCAAGACTTTGCAGATAAGCTTTTGTACGTACCTTCCAGAAGATCAGATTGCTTCCATTGGATAGAGGTGGCTTTATAGACATTACTCCTTCTTGACTTCCCATTGCGACGGATCTCCTTTAAGCGATCAAGCACGCACGAATGAAACAAATTACCAATTGTTGGAAAAATGCGAGAGGGGGGGGGGTGAATAGGTATTTTGCATATTCAAAACTTTTTACTTTTTCACTCTTCTAAAACCCATACGCTACTTTGATGAATCCAACTAGCGTATACACGCGGATATCCTTCATAAAACTCGCGTATACACGGAGATCTAATTATGCCATTAGTTCTTCACTTATATCATTCCATCATTCATTTATTAGATGTTCTATAAACAGTAAACATGTGCAGTAAGATCAGAATAAACCATCACACAAAGCATTACACATGAACACCAGGATTTTTAGGTGGAAACCCAAATCGGGAGAAAACCACCGCTGCAGTTGCTCAGCCTTCAATATTTTATTATAGAGAAAACATCTTACAACATATGTGCTGGCGCAGACTTGACCAGCACGCAGGCACCCACCTGTGCTCATTTACCAGCCTCTCCTGGAAGGGAGCTCCAACCCCCTGACTCGTTTACCAGCCTCTCCTCGAAGGGAGCTACGACCCCCCGATCTCGTTTACCAGCCTCTCCTGGAAGGGAGCTACAACCCCCTGACTGAAGGCTACAACCTTCAGCACCACCTTGGACCACGTTTCATCAATTTTCACACTGGATCCAACAACTTCAATAGAACAACACTTGCAGGCCACCTTTCATCATATTTTCACACTGGACCCTTTCCATACTTTTAAGTTCAATCATACATCACCAACATATACATATCAACACAGATCAGATAGCAGAAACACAGCAGAACAGATCAAATATTTCATACCCCTTGCTTCAGCAAACCCTAGTTTGCATACGCGCTTTCCCTTCACTGATGTCGCGTATATACGCGCTTTCGTCCATACAAACCAGCGTATAC
Organism: Pinus albicaulis; assembly: GCA_034641835.2. NCBI lineage: Eukaryota > Viridiplantae > Streptophyta > Pinopsida > Pinales > Pinaceae > Pinus > Pinus albicaulis. Next base: position 222,338,407 of record CM076581.1, read on the forward strand.
CTCAGTGTATATTTTATTGCGCATACGCGCTTTCTCTTCGCTGAAGAAGCGTATATACGCTCTTCCTCCGCGGCGAAGTAGCGTATAGATCTTCAATGATTACAGAGCAGCATACTTCATCAGATCAGATATTCAGTTCAGATCTACCCTTTTGCTTCAGACAAATGTTCTCCTAGATGCTCGCTTCATCACAGATCTAAGCCTTCCATAATCAGATCTAACAAATACAAGAGCAATTCAGATCTAGATCCCCTTCTTCATCATTGGTGCATCATACAATCAGATTTATCATTCAAGTGTAACCCTTTCCATTCAGATATACATCAGAGAGAAGTATTCATTCAAGCTCAGACATCTTGCACCCACACTCACGATTTGCACAATGAATTTCTTCTCCTTATATAGGTTTACCCTTTGTCAATACCATGAGCCCCTTTTTCAATACCATGGGCCAAACCAATACCATGAGCCCAAAACTACACTAGACGGGGCCAATTAGGCGGATCATTGCCCAATACAATGGGTCAATACCATGGTGATTACCCCTGGTTTTGCACTTTTAGAGCGCTTTAGCCCATACGCGACTTGGCACGTTCTTTTCCGCGTGCATACGCGACTTTCCCTAGGCCAATCCGCGTATACCTAGAGACATACTCTTTTTCAGTACTTTGAGTACATTCTGAATTCTTCATCAGCTTCTGCTCATATCAGATACACTTTTGCTGCTGAAGTCACTGCGACATATTCTACTTATACAAATTCACCACAAGTTGTCACTATTGTCATCATGGTTATGCTTTTCAAGGACAACACTCCTAGTACCATGTTGTCAACAAACATCATATCACATCGATTTACATCATTTACTAAGTCCATCAAGTTGCCATAACTTCATCAGTGGTTTTCCATCAAGGATAACACATGTCATCGGGCCAGCGTCTTCATCTTCATTTAGTGGGTTGCCATCAAGGACAACACTCAGATCATATTTCCAACATGTAGCTTTCAATAAACTCGTTTTAGAACACTATTACAATAGCGCTTTCTTATGGAACTTTTTCAAGAGAGACTCCCCTTTCAATGATAACCTGTCTTAGAAAATGGTACTTGATAGGTATATGCTTTGATTTACTATGATAGGCCGGATTCTTAGCCAAATGAATTGCACTTTGACTATCACAAAATAACTTGATGTTGTCCTGCAACCTACCAAACTCACCAAACAAACCTTTCAACCAAACTGCTTCTTTGCAGGCATGTGAAGCAGCTATGTATTCCGCTTCTGTAGTGGATAAAGCAAAAATGTTATGTAGCTTTGACATCCAGCTAATAGCTCCACCTGCAAGAGTAAAGACATAACCTGAAGTTGACCTTCTCTTATCCAAATCACCTGCAAAATCAGAATCAAAATATACGCAAACAAATTCACTTCTCCTGTTATAAGTGATACAGTAATCACTTGTGCCTCTCAGATACAGTAATCCATGATGCCTCTTAGATTTCCTTTTTTTTTGTCTTTTGTTCAAACACAACGTGGTTTGAAACTTATATTTTCAATACGGCTTCACTATGACTTCTTTAAAATCATTTGACTTCACTATGAATTCTTTAATACATTAAGAAATCGATTTGTAAAAGGAAGAATTATTAAGGCATCTTCTTGGCTTTCATTATTTAGGTGGAAAAAGAAGAATTCATGGAGGTGAAGTGAAGCTTCATGGATCTTGGAGCTTCAACGTCTAATGCATAGAAGCTAATATAAAAGAAGGACAACGCTGAGCTAACTACTCAGCTAAAATAATTTGATCCAAATATATTAAGATCATTCTTACAAATTTTTATGAATTTGTTGACGAAACATAAGGTTGTTGAAGGACTTAAGGAATTTTTAGAATCTTGCGCTAATAAAGAAGTGCCAAAAAGAAATCAACGTGTAGTAAAAAAGTTACATCGACATAAGAAGAGTACACAGAAGGAAATGAGATTAACTGTGCAGAGCAGGGAATATGATATGGATTAGGTAATCCTAGATTTGGAACCCAATGCCACTATGTTACCTAGGAAAACTTTGGAATGAATGGGAATTCAAAAGTTTCAATGGTTTCCAATCTAGTTGTGGATGGCCAACCAGCATAAGATCATCCCTATGTGAAGTATATATGGAATTGTAGTATACATTGAAGGAGTGTGCGTTGTTGCATATTTCGATGTAATTGAAATCTTAGATGATAGAAAGCCATATCTAGAACTGCTTCGATTGAAGTGGGATTTTGATGTTGTGGCAATAATAAATTTGAAGAAGATACAAATGGTGTTTTAAAACGATAATCTGAGGGTCATTGTTCCTCTAAACCCATCAGAAGGAGTGCGTTATACAGAGCTTTTCTGTGATGAGTATTGTGACGCAAATGTTGAAAACATTTACAAGATAAGAGGTAAGGAGTGATATTGGATTAATCCCACTACATATGGAACGTTATGATAGTAACAAGACAGTTCCTATATGTCAAACTCCGATGAAGAACTAAAAAATTGGTAGAACAGGCTACATGAAGTGTCTACAAGATGATGTGATAGAATCACAGGATCACTTCGCTGCATCACTTCTGAGGTATGTGATTTTCCTTATTACGATGGAATAGGACATGTGAGTATTTTTCTTGACAATTTTAAAAGAAAAATACCAGAGGAACAAAGTTTCCAAGCCTTGGATGTTTCCTTGATATCTACACCAGCTCGATGGTGGGGTACTCATAAAGAGAATATAAGGAGTTGGAAAGTGTATCACAGGCTGATGAAGGTCATATTTGGCTCAGTAAATACCAGAATGAAAGTAAAATATGATGGAAAGGATGACCCCCAGGAGAATATTTTTCATTGCACTTCAGTTTTGGGAGAATTCCTAGAACCAGAGTGGGTACAAGTGTTTTCTCACACATTGGACATGATACCTATGAATTGGTATCTTGAGACAGAGTTGCGACATGGAACAATGAAATGGACAGATTTGGCTGAGAAATTCCTCTTGACATATAGTTTTAAGGATTATTTTCCATGCATAGATGAATCCCTTTAGGAAGTCATAGTAGGGCTGTTTAAGAACACAATTGTGATAACTTGGACGCAACCAGATTAGACCGCACAGTTCAAGCATGCACTTGAATGCTATAATGTGATTGCAGAAGAGGATGAAGAGGATCCATGCAATATTGATATTACAAAATCATAAGGTTATCGCGAATTTGGTGGACCTTAATCCAAAATACTTGGTATAGTGAAGCCTGCAAAGAAAAAGAAGGTAAATATTGGGTCAGAAGAAGAACCAAAATTTTCCATGATTGGAGATTATTAGGATGAAGACATAATTAGAAAAGTTGCATAACTACTACACGAGTATCAAGAGCTCTTCCCCATGAAGTTTTCTTAATTGAAAGGAATAGTAGGGGAGCTAGGAGTTATGAGGATTACTCTGAAACCTTACGCGAAACGTGTAAAGAAAATACCCTGTAGATAGAATATGAAATACAAAGAAAAATTGAAGGCGGAGTTAGATAAAATGATACAAGCAGGAATCATTGAAGTGGACGAATAAAATGAATGGGTAAGTCCTATGGTAGTTTCAGAAAATAAGGCAAAGGGCGAGATCAAAATCTATGTGGAATTGAGGAAATTGAATGATACATGTTTGCATGACCCCTTTCCCACACCATTCACAGATGAAGTATTGGACAATTTTGGAGCACATGAGGCTTATTCTTTCATGGATGGATTTTCAAGTTACTATCAGATCATAATTGCAGTGGAAGATATATGCAAGATAAATGTTGCGACAGAGTGAGGTTTTTACCAGTACACAGTGATGCTTTTTGGTTAGAATAATTCTACTATCATATTTTCTAGAGTTGTAGTCACAACTTTCAAGGAGTATATACACAAATTTCTATAGGTTTACATTGATGATTGGAATGTCTTTGGGTTGTTGAAAAAGAATGTTGCAAGATTGAGGATCATGTTGGATACATGTAGGCAATATCAAATATCACTGAATCTGAAGAAGTGCATATTTTGTGTGTGCTTTTGTATATTTTTGGGCATGTTTTTTGTAAGAAAGGACTCATGGTGGATCTCGCGAAGATTGCTACTATTGTAAGCCGAGATCCACCTAAGATAGTGAACCAATTTTGCATGACACTTAGACACACTAGCTATTAAAGGAAGTTTATAAAGGGGTACACGGAGATACCTACGACAATGGAGAAATTATTGAAGAAATATGTCACTTTTAAATGGGATGAAAAATGCCAGAAGAACCTCGACATACGAAAAGAGAAGATTGTAACTGCACCTATTCTGGTTTTCCCATACTAGAACAAGGAATTTCATATACATGTTTATACATCTTGCATAGCATTTGGTACAGTATTGGGTCAACTAGGAGTAGGATAAATTGATCATCCCATAGCCTTTTCAAGCATAAAACTGTCCAAGGTAGAGAAGAACTATTACATGATAGAGAGAGAAGGGTTGGCTATGGTCTATGCATTACAGAAGTTCATGCATTATTTTTTGGGAGCGCACTTCAAGATCTTTACTAATCACTCTGCACTGAAGTATTTGGTGGATAAGCTTGATTTAGGAGGAAAAATCTAACGATGGTTGATGTTGTTCCAAGAATATGATTTAGAAGTTGTATTAAACTAGGAAGAGAATTCCAGACCTCGCCATCTATCAAGAATAGATACAGGAGAAGAACCCACAAGTATCTAGGATAAATTTCCCAATGCACAATTATTTGAAATAAGGGTCGTAGATGATCATTCCGTAGACATTATTCAGTTTCTTCCCATAGGTATGGCACCCACGGAGTACACTACACAAAAAAAGAAGGAGTTGGTAGTTAAATCATCTTATTTCTCATTGATTGTAGGACACTTGTACAAAATGGGACCAGATGAAATAATGCACATATACATCCTTGAGCATGAAAGATATAATGTTTTGGAAGAAGCTCATGGAGGAGTTGCAGGAGTACATTATGCAGGAAAGGCTAGTGTGGAGAAGATATTGAGAGTTGGGTTATGGTGGTCCATAATTCATAAGGAAGGATGGGATTTTTTTTCAAGCAAGTGATGCATGCTAGAGAATAGGAAAACCATCTAGGAGGGATGAAATTCCATTAAATCCACAGGTGACATTGCAAGCATCTAAAAAATGGAATATTGAATTTGTTGGATATATTAACCTAAAAGAGAAAAATATCGACACGAGATACATAATCACTCAACTAATTATTTGACGAGGTAGACCAAAGCACATACAATGAAGGATTGCAGTGCAGATATCACTGTGAAGTTCATATTTGAGTATATTCTATATATATTTGGGTGTCCAAAGACTTTTATGACTGTCAAGGGTTCACATTTCTTTCATAAGACTATTGAGGCACTGACTGAGGAATTTCAAGTACGTCATTAAAAGAGTACACCATATCATCCACACGTGAATGGGAAATTTGAAAATTTCAATAACATTATGGAGAATTCACTCACAAAGGTGTTCAATATGAACAAAAATTATTGGGACTTAAGGATTATAGTAGTGTTATGGGTCTATAGGACAACATTGAAGAAATTGAGAGGCGAGACACCTTTTAATTTGGTATATGGATAAGAATTAGTCATGCCTATGGAGTAAATTATGCCAAGTTAATTAATTGAAACATTCACATATATGGTAGACTGTGATATCATGGAAGAAAGGATGACACAATTTCTTGCTTTGGAGGAAGACATGTTTATTGCAAGTTTTAATCAGGAAGTACATAAAGCAATGGATAAATCCTACCATGATAGGCACATCAAGAAGAAGACCTTTAAGGAGGGATATCTTGTCCTATTTTATGACAAGAAATTCATGAATTTCCGAGGAAAGTTCAAAATGCGTTGGTTGGGACTGTATATTGTCATGCACATCTCGGATGGTGGTGTAGTTTAGCTCACGAAGTTGGATGGTCAGGTGATGCCAGAATGAGTGAATAGTAGCAACTTGAAGATATAGAGGGACGAAAATTTCCCTAAAGTTTCACATTAAAACATAAAGGGAATATAGTCTTATTGAAACATACAATTGAATGTGGGCACTAGACTATAAACTACTCTGCAGAAATGGACGTCATTGAATGAAGATCATTGTGCGATACTTGGGATTATAGCGAAGTCCAAAAGAATTGTTTCAAAGCACCATCACTACGTGATATTAAAAAATATGTTGAATTTTGAAAAAACTACGAGGAATGAAGGATTATATCAAATCAACTGAAGGTCTATCGAAGTTTGTCGGAAATATGACCGATGGAAGGAAAAAGTTGACGTGAAAGGAAATATTACATTAAAATGAGCAGGAGAAATGCATTTATGAAGCATTGCTGGACGAATTTGCCACCATATCCACATTAAATTATGATCCATATCTAAGATATTCATCGGGATCAAAATTCAAGTTCACTATATAAGCCTTGTCCCACTCCACATTTTGAAATTTTGCTTCTTGAGAATTAAAACTAAGAATTTGAACCTGTGTGCATGTAGTATGTTATCCCTCCGTAGTTTTTGAGATTGGCAAGAAAAAATGACAACGGAAAACATCAAACCACTTTGGATTCCAAGACCTAGCCTTCCTGGACTCAGAGAGGGCTCTCTCTGTTTTTATGATTTAGCTTGATAATTATAAGTGCTGATATTAGGCTAGTTACAGTGATGGGGGGTTTTTTGTTTGATTGGTTGAGTGGTTGGACGGAGAAAGCTACAGAAGCTAATCCATTGGGCTATGGATTCATAAAAGGCTGAATTGTGCATCAACTTTTCAAGGGCATTCACAGGGCAAGCTAACTATGCAGACTGGATCTTACTAGCAATGTTAAATGGGAAAGGAGAAGGAGATTAAGGTTCAACGTAAATGCAAAGTAGACCATATATGAATTCTACATGCAGGTCTTAGAGGAAAAAATTAAGATAACGAAAAAAGAAATAATTAAGGTGGTATCTTAGCAAATATCATCAATTTATCTAATTTCAAAACATTAAGATAACAAACACTGACATAATTAAGGTGCTCTCTTAGAAAATCTCAATCTAAATTTTATGTTTTGAAATTAGATAAATTGATGCACATTATGAAAAGCCAGAGGAAAAAAAATTACATAGAGGAAAAACATCACCATTAACATAGCTCCGGAATCCTGTGAATGGTCTCTTATTATTGATGCCCAGATCAAACAGTTACAACGCTCCAATACTTCTTACAATGCAAGTTTCAACAGGGTCCAATTTTCCAACTTCCATCCTTTGATAATGAAAATTAAAGTAGTATTTAACTAAAGACTAAGTTGGTTGCTCTTCCTTACCCGGAAACCTTTCATTGATTAAAATTTAGCAAAAATTGTACAAGTGTGGCCATGCAAGCCATGATAAAAAATCACTAACAACAACACCCCCTATGGAGTTAATTTTGGGAAACTCTTCATAGATCCAAACTCTTCGATGAACATTTCTAAGATAAAAAAGTAGATCTGAAGGTGGTTGTGCTAATTACGGAGCGGGAACCGATGGTGGCTCTAAAATATGTCCCTGCTCTTCAGAGAACCGACGTTGGGTAATTAAGTATGGTGTAGTGCTGGCTACTTTCATTGATTAGTGACTGTGCTGATGTGCTTTTCTACCTTTTCCGTTTATTTCGTTATAAGATAACCATTTTTTGAAAACGCCTTGCCCAACTAGACCTTTTCAGTCTATTTCCTTGCTATCATGAAGTTCAACCTCGATCTTCCTTTTTCCCCTTGTTCAGTCCTACCCAAGTCTATCTGCCATGTTTTAGCTTATTTATTCATAAATTGCCATGAGCAGTAGTGGTAATGGTCAAATGAATGCAGCGGTGGTTTGGAGGATAGAGAAAAAAACTTTTCGAAGTGGGTCTTAGGTGGCAAGAGGTAATGGAGGAGGAGGGTTAGATTTAATGATGAGGCAACACGTAGTAGGTATGGTGGTAATGGATACTACCCATTTCGGACCCCCACCCCATGGTTAAAGTTTGAAAGCTGCGAGGAGTGTGGAATGAAATAAGGATTGTTAGATGAGGAGAAGAGGAGTAGAGAAGGAGGCAAGATGGATGGCGATTAGAGGTGGAATGACATGGCACACACGTGGGACCTGACCACAACCCATAGATAACAAATCTTAACGTTTAGTTATAAGCAGCAGAGGTAAACTCCAAATCCTGCTAAGTGCGAAGGACGCGGAGGGCGGTGATGTGGAGGGAATGTGGGACTGACTGCATCGCACATCGCAATTCTTAAGTTTTAGCTATAAGTGGTGGAGGTTAACTTATAAAAATTGCAAAGTGCAGGGAGAGGGACTCACCCACATCGCAAACACAAGTCAAATATTTTCTACGGTAAGGTAATTTTTCATAGTATATATTATATGTATTGCAAGCGGCCTAAAGTGGGGGGTGGAGCTATTGTTGTGGGTCCAACCACATCACAACTTAAACGAAATATCTTTTGGCCGATTTAACAGTGATTTATAACATGTGTGATCTTGTGATGTGATGGATATCGCACATCGCAGGTTTTAAGGTTTAGCTGCGAAGTATGAAAGTTATAATCACTAATCCGTGAAATGTATATTTTGTGATGTGTGATGGATGGTGGGGGAAAGGGTGTCATGGAGGAATGGCCCCACTTTAATCGCAACTCAAAAATAAGGGAGGCATAGGTAAGTGAAATAAATGATATGGTGAGGTGAAAACATGAAGTAGAAATATAAAGCGGAAAGGTGGAAAACGGTGAATTTTAATGATTCTTAAAGGAGAATAAAATGAAAAGGAAGTGTGGCGAATGAATGGGTCCCACATCATCGCCTATCACATTTCGTTGAATTTAAAATTTACCCTTGTGGTCATCTTGAAAAACTTGTGATCTGTGATTGCAATTGAATTTCCATCGTTGACCATTGCTCAGATTCAACGGTCCTCACTGCTCCCTTACTGTGGCTTGTCGAATTTTTTTCTTTGGTTGCTCATAGAATAATTGTCCCATGCTCATGAATTGACCTGCTTTAGTGTTCATGACTTGACCCAAATGTACACGACTTGACCCAATCACGTTCATGACTCTACTCACAACTCCGCCTTTGTTGTTTTTCTACCTTAACTACTTCTTTGTTGGCTTTGATTCCTTTTATTCTTTCTTTGGAAAATATTTTGAATATCGACATCTATGCATAGTATGAAAAATTTGTAAAGAAAAAGTACATAGTCACCTTGTGATACTGTAAATTATAGGGTTCTAATAGTGGCTCCAACTGGGGATGGCAGCTCCTTCAGGAAGCATCAATAACACCGCATACTAGTAGCCTGATCTAATGGGTTGATCCCACATCTTGTATCTTGATCTGTTAGGCAACCTAGTGACTGGAAACTAGCTGATTGTTCCTCCTGACTTTGACTGATTAAAAAAACCACATGATTAGCCAGCCATCTTATTGGCATACTGAAATATGAATTGAAATTACAATTGAACTTATCCACTGCAATCCATCAAAATGAACATACTACTGCATATTGAAAACTTGAATGTTGAGACCAGAATTGTGATGAAACTAAAGTCTGAAACACACTGATATGAAAATGAAAATAAATACAAAACTAAAACTAAAAACTGCTCAAAATATTGAGCTTATTTGAACACCTACCTACCCTAATCTAACTTGGAGGTGATATATAGACTAAGAGAACTCCTTTCTCCAATGCAACCAAGCAAGTAAATGACTACATGATTGATTCTTGTTCATTTTTTTGAGTAGGCTAAAAAAACAAAAGGGCCACTCCCATCATACTTTCCTTTGAACAATAGTGTTCAAACTCTTCCTTAAACTATGCAAAAAACCATTTCGGGCATAGGATGCTCCTTCTTTAGATGATTCTAAGGAACCAGCAAAAGGAACTTGGAACAATACCTAGCCCTAAGGATTTAAATAATGAAATTCATCTAGGGCTGCTCCTTGTTCCACTCTTTCATGCTCATGATCCTTCTAAAAGAGAATATATACATATTATTCATAGTCATATGACATGTCATCCTCATTATATACCACTATTTTGTCCTCAATAAAACTTGTTATGTCTTGTTTGAGTTGGCTTAATTCTATTGGAAGGTCATCATTCTGTGAATAGGAGCACTTTCTGGAAATAGGCCATCTTGAGAAGGTAGAACAACATTGGTATCAATCTGTTATTCTGTTTATTCATGAGGAAATGCTTTATTACGTAAATAATCAATAGAACAAATAGACATAATATCTTCCTTACATAAAAATTTGGAAGTTGGTTGCATGCTTAGAATCTGATTGATTTCTTCTTTAGTTAAAGGAGGAGGGAGTCTTTGTTTTCCTTCTCTTGTGAAGGATGATCATGAGGCTGAATTTATTCTTTAGGCTAACAAAAAAGAGCAGATGAATTATCATTTGTCCCCACAGAGAGATCTTGTGGATCTTATTTCATTTCCTAATTTCTTTCATTTTCAACTAACTTCTCTTGGTTGTCATGACAATTAACTCGAGAATGAAATTCATGAATTGCTTCTAAGAGATCCGTAGGATGCCAATTTCCTAAATATTCATCAATATTAAAAGGTATTGTATCAGGTGCTCAGATTGATCACAAAAATTTTCAGCTAATGATAAATATGGAGAATTTTCGTTATAATACTCGTAAAAAATCTTATGGAAATATTTTAAAGAAAACAAACTACCAGAGATCAGACCTTCATACCATTCCCTTGCTTTCCCTTCTAATGTTAACATGAACATATTCATGAGGTGATCCTCATGCCATTTGACTTTCAACCTCCACGAGTGTATATGAAATTTAATGAGATGCAACAAAGCATCATCAACCTTCTCATATTGAAAAATAGGAAGATTTCTATCACAATTTACCTGGGGCATTTTGTGTGAGAATCCAGGAATGTGATCTCTATTCATTCGAGCATACCTGTGTTGTATTCATGGATTCATATTTTCAATCAATCTGAGAGTGGGGTCACTATATATTAACAACCAATTTGGATTCTTCTACTAGTGGATTCTTTAGGTCAGCTGAAAACTATGGACTCACCAGGTGGACGATTTCAACTTTCTTGTGTCTGGATGTTTTCCACCATAAAAAACCAGGTACCAATATTAGAACATACTTGAATCATCTAATTTTGAATGGGGTTTATGATTTTTGAAGAAACACTAAGCTTTTCAATAAGTTTCTCACCAGTGGAGTCGTTGTTATGTTATCCCTCTGTAATTTGTGAGATTGGCAAGAAAAAAATACAAAGGACAACATCAAACCACTTTGGAGTCCAGGACATAGCCTTCCTAGACTCAGAGATGGATCTCTTCATTTTTATGATTTAGCTTGATAATTATAAGTGTTGATACTACGCTAGTTATAGTGATGGGGGGTTGTTTTTTTGATTGGTTGAGCGGTTGGACAGAAAAATATGCAGAAGCTAATCCATTGGTCTATGGATTCATAAAATTTTGAACTGTGCATCAACTTTTCAAGGGAATTCATAGGGCAAGCTAACTATGCAGACTAGATCTTACTAGCAATGTGAAATGGGAAAGGAAAAAGAGATGAAGGTTCAACGTAAATGCAGAGCAAACCGTCTCTAAATTCTGCATGCAAGTATTAGAGGAAAACATTATGATAACAAACATAGACAGAATTAAGGTGCTCTCTTAGAAAATATTAATCTAAATTTTATGTTTTGAAATCAGATAAATTGATGCACAGTATGGAAATATAGAGGAAAAAAATCACCATTAACATAGCTCAAGAATCTTATGAATGGTCTCTTATCATTGATGCCCAGCTCAAATGGTTACAATGCTCCAATAATTCCTGCAATGCAACTTTCAGCAGGGTCCAATTTTCCAGCTTCCAACCTTTGATAATGAAAATTCAAGCAGTATTTAACTAAAGAATCAGTTGGTTTCTCTTCCTTACTCGACAACATTTCATTGATTACAATTTAGCAGAAAATGGACAAGTGTGGCCATGCAAGGCCTGATCAAACATCACTGGTAACAAAACTACCTCTGGAATTAAGTTTGGGAAACTCTTCGTAGATCTAAAGGCTTCGATGACTCTTCGTAAGGTCAAATAGTAGATCTGAATGTGGTTGTGATGATTAGGGAGAGGCAACCAATGGTGGCTCTGACATCTGACCCTGCTCTTCAGAAAATCGGCTTTGGGTAATTAAGTCTAGTGCAACACTGGCTACTTTAATTTATTAGTGACTGTGTTGGTGTTCTTTGCTTCCTTTTCCATTTGTGTCCTTATAGCATAACCATTTTGTTAAAACAACTTACCCGACTCGACCTTTTTGTTCTATTTCTTTGCTATCGTGACATTCATCCTTGCTCTGCCTTTTTCCCCTTGTCAGGTCCTACCCAAGTATATTTACCGTGTTTTATCTTATTTCTTCATAAATTGGTGCCAGCGGTAGTGGTAATGGTAAAATTAATGAGGCGGTGGTTTTCAGGCCAACGAAAATAGCTTTTCGGAGGCGGTCTTAGGTCGTAAGAGGTTATGGAGGAGGGGGGTGCAATTTATCAGTGGGGTGACAAGTAGTGGGGATGGTGGTAAGGGATATCACCCATTTCGAAACCCCCCGCCTATAATTAATGTTCAAAAGCTGTGGGGAGTGAAAAATTAAACAAGGACCATCAGATGAGGAGAAGAGGAGTGGAGAGGGAGGCAAGGTAGAGGGTGATTAAAGGTGGAATTACGTGGCACACATGTGGGACCTGACCACAATATGCAGATCACAAATCTTAATGTTTAGTTATAAGCGATGTAGGTAAACTCAAAATCCTGCGAAGTGCAAAGTGCAGGGAGGGAGGTGACGCGGAGGTAAGGTGGCACCAACCAAATCGCACATCGCAAATCTTAAGTTTCAGCTATAAGAATCAGAGGTTAAGTTATAAAGCTTGCGAAGTGCGGGGAGAGGGACCCACCCACATCGTAATCACAAGTTGGATGGTTTCTGTGGTAAGGTAAAGTTTCATAGTAAATATGATATGTATTGGAAGAGACCAAAAGTGGGGGGTGAAGGTGCTATGGTGGGGCCAACCACATCACAACTTAAACCAAATATCTTGCAGGTGCTTTAACATTAAGTTATAAAATATGCGATCTTGCAATGGAATAGATATCGCACATCGTAGGTTTTAAGGTTTAGCTGCGAAGTATGAAATTTATAATCGCCGATATGCAAAATGTATATTTTTTGATGTGCGATGGATGGTGGGGGAAAGGGTTACATGGAGGAATGGCCCCACTTTAATCACAACCAGGGAATAAGGAAGGTGGAGGTAAGTGAAGACAATGATATGGCGAGATGAAAAGGTAAAGTAGAAATATAAAGTAGAAAGGCAGAAAAGGGTGAAGTTTAATAATTTTTAAAGGAAAATGAAATGAAAAGGAAGTGTGGTGGATGAATGGGTCCCACATGATCGCCTATTGCATTTCACTGATCTCGATGGAATATTCGTCATTGTTCATTGCTAAGATCCAATGGTCCTCACTACTCCCTTGTTGTGGTTTGTCGAATTAGTTTCTTTGGTTGCTCATAGAATACTTGCCTTGCGCTCATCACTTGACCTGTTTTAACATTCATGACTTGAAAAAAATGTGCACAACTTGATCCAAACACGTTCACAACTCTGTTCACAAATCTGCCTTTTCTTTTTTGCTTCCTTAACTGCGTATCTGTTGCCTTTGCTTCCTTTGATTCTTTCTTTGGAAAATATTTTGAATATCGACATATATGTATAGTATGAAAAATTTGTAAAGATAAAGTACATAGTCACCTTGTGATACTGTAAATTGCAGGGTTCTAACAGAGTATCTTGATGTATGTTTGAAAGGAGTTTTGAAGATATTGCTAGAGCATTTGTTAAGAAAGGACTCACAGGAATCATGGAAGTTGCAACACCGATTGTAATAGACCCAAGCTCATCATGAAATCAAACCACCACTGATGCACAAATGAAGAAAAAATAGGGAAAGACACCAGCTACGACGCCTATCGTTAGAAAATATCCAAGGAAATGAGAAACGGACAAAGAGATGACAGGACAAGTAACAAAACAAATTGATGGAGATCAACGAAAGGGAGGAAGGAATTGGGCTGGAAGAGATGGATATAGAGGATGAACAATTTCTATCTATACTACCACCATATCTACTGCCAAGGAAACCAGGTGCTAAGCCTGTTAAAGACCCTGATACTATGAATTTTAGTGTCTTCACACCGCTATTACTCGAAAAACTACCATTTGAAGGAGAACAATTAGGAAACGTTCCGCAGTTGAAGATGGAGGATTGGGACCTTAATGACTGAAGTAGGTACCCATAATTTGAACCAAGTAGGTATTGAAACCAAGTGTATTACCTGGAGATTAAATTCACCAGGTTAGACCCACACTAGTGGGTTGAAGGATTGCAAAGAGAAGGGTTGCTTAAAATGTTGCATGTACCACATTTTGGTCGAATTTCCATCAACACAATTTGTGTTCGGAAAATTTTGTCTTTAGTGCATGACAAATAACTATAGCTGGGAGAGAGGACCGCAATAGACAAAATTTTTATCAGAAGAATCACCGTGCTACCATACCAGGGGAAGAACCCCACCGAGGAGTTTGTGTGAAAATGTTAAGATAAGGTAGTCCCTAAATACATGAAAAAGAAGTATGAGATGATAAATAAGTCAAGGGGATATGATAGAAAATATATCAATGACCAAGTGGTGCACTTCGTAGTTCACATTCTTGCACGGAAAATTATACACAAGTGTAGGGTGAATGAAGTCCCAACAATCGTGGTTTCTTTAGCTGCATAGTGTAGTAAAGGGGTCAAGTTTAACTAGGACGACTATCTGTGAAAGGATTTCTTGGAGGATTGTCGTGAAGCGCAGGAGGAATGAAATATTTTTCACTACGCATGGTTACTATTGATCATCACATTCTTTGAATGTAAGGAACCAACAAATTCACAATATCCTGCAGACGAACCAGATGTGTGCAAAGTTGCAAGGTTCACCTCACTCTAGTTTTACAAGGAGTTGACATGCACAGGAAAACAAGACTTTTTGGGTATCAATGAAGATGGAACTACATATGGTGGTGAATCAGTATACCCATATTTCACTTATTTTATGTGATCACTATCGAAGCATCAAATATTTTAAGGCCGATTTTCATGAGATATATGTTAAATCCAAAATGGATCCAATGAAGGAATGGCATATTTTTCCTTATTTGGTCAGAGAGGATGACCTTTTGGAATTAATAAAGGGATGTTCGATACATTGGATGACTCCACCTATAGGAAGCAAAAAAGCAAAGACAAGCACTGCATAGCATGCGGGAATAAGTGTAAAAGACATAAAGGTAGGGAACGACGTAGAGAAAGAAACAAATAAGGATGGGGACCGAAGGAACAAAGCCAGATCAAGATGTCCAAGACCATCCTAGCGATGTAGAACCATTTGATTAACCATTTATCATAAGGAAGGGGTACCTACAACATCTATTCTAGGTATGCAGAAGAAGCACAAGGCATATTGATCCAAGTGCGCAGAGCCCATGATCCTCACTGAAGGGGACATTGATGAAATCAGAGAGAAGGTACAACACATAATCAAATACACATGTGGAAAATAGTTGAGGATCACTAAAAATAATTATTGAAAAAAGTACAGAAATGCATGAAGGAACTCAAGATGCTCGCACAAATAGCGAGACAACAGGAGAAGCCGGCCAACCAACAAGCACAAACAAGTCAAACAACACAACTAGAGAACCAAATAGAGACACAATTTGGTTTGAGGGTTTTGCAGGTACCAGGAGGAGCATGAAAGTTGAAGTTGCAGATGAAAGAGAGCGTGAAGAAAGGCTGGGAAATCATTTTCATGAACCTAATTGCAGTCCCTAATGAAACACTGTACAAATTTCACCAAGGGATCATCGAAGAATTGAAGGCGCACAAACAAAAAATCTTGTTAGGTAAACTTGACTTTGGATAGAGTCCATGTTGACTCGGGTAAATAGTAGTGGTTTTGGGGCACATGGTATTGTGCACCCATGGTTTTTCAACCCATGGTATTGCATGTAATGGAGCCTATACTTCATTGTAATGTAGGTCTGGAGGTGAGCGGTGAAGGCTCACTTGGCCGTATTGGCCAAGGTTTTGGCCAATGCTTAATGAAATTTCATTGGTTGGGTTTTGCCCCAGATTTCGGAGTTTTCTGGATAAACATATTTTTTTATGTTTATGATTTTTTTTTGGCTCTTTATGTTTATTCCTCTCAGTAATTATTTATTATTTCTCCTGTAAATTCTAACAAATGGTATCAGAGCCATTGAATTTCGTTGCGCTAGGAGATAAAAGTCTATCAAAATGAGAGAGGATATGTGCATGTGGATTAATTAATTGATGAACAAACTCCTAGAGGACTGGTGGTTATAAAGGCTGGTGACCCATGTAATTCGGTAGATGGGTTCTTTTTATATGGACATTGATTTCATATGTACAAAGACAGTAACAATGAAAAAAAAAAATTATTATAATGGAGTTAATTTATTACATGTAAATGGGCATACTACTATAAGACCTGGTATGGCATATGTACCGCTGGGTAATCACTGGTAAATTCTAGGTTAGATCTAGGTGATAGGGGGTATGCCAAGTTAACAACTACCTGGGTTAAAAAAAAAAAAAAATTGAGGGGGGAAGAGCTAGAGTGAGCAAGGTTGTCTCACTTAGCAATTTTGGCTGGATTTAGTCAAGAAACCCCAAGTCAAGTTTAAGGGGGGAATTTTTAGGTAAACTTGACTCTGGATAGAGTCAATGTTGACTAGGGTAAATAGTTGTGGTTTTGGGGCACATGGTATTGTGAACCCATGGTTTTTCAACCCATGGTGTTGAATGTAATGGAGCCTATAAAAGGCTGAGAATACTTCATTGTAATATAGGTCTGGAGGTGAGCGGTGAAGACTCACTTGGCTAGATTGGCCAAGGTTTTTGCCAATGCTTAATGTAATTTTATTGGTTAGGTTTTTCCCCAGATTTGGGGGTTTTCCAGATAAAAATATTTGTTTATGTTGATGATTTGTTGTTGGCTCTTTATGTTTATTCCTCTCAGTAATTATTTATTGTTTCTCCTGTAAATTCTAACATATCTTACAGTAAAACATACAAGTGTAGCATGAAAGAACCATGATGAAGATGTGGCTCGATTGACTGCTCAAGGAACGAGACGAGGCACATTAGCAACAATAACAGTTGAAAGAAGCCAATGGAAATACTTGCATTGAAGTTATGTATGATCAAGTCCATACGGAGGAGCCACCAGCATGAAAGCTTTTAAAGCTCACCCTCGCAATACAATATTCAAAGAAAAACATTGAAAAGCTAAAGTTTGAATATGAGGTCCAAATTATTGAGCTATAAATAAGGCTACAACCAACCACACCACTAGAATTCCAAGAGAAAATGGAAGTGGAACTAAAATCCACACTGAAAGGCATCGCCAAATCAGTGGCAAAGTGTCGAAAATTGTTGGATGACAAATTGGAAATTTGGACCTCGCTGCAGGAGGATCCCAAGATTCAGATAATTGAAGATGAGATGCATAAAAAGAAGAAGAATTTGTATGAAATATGGGAAACTGCGAGGACCCTATCACCCGCACAGAGCCTCCCTCGGATCACAGAAGGAAAGAATATTCAAAATTAGATTGAGGATATTCGGAGAAAAGAGAAGCTCGTAATAGAAAGGACTCAACCATCAAAGGAATACATCATCCATCATTCACACAGTGGATGGAAAGAATAAGGATATTTAACATAGGTACAAACAAGTGCTTCAGAAGAAATTTGGACCAACGACAGAGGTACTACTAGAGAAACTGTCCAACTGGGAAAAGCAGATGGCATAAATACATTAGCAGTATAATGCCACATACATAAGCATTGCAGAGAAGGTTCGAGGGGTACCAAATGAGTGACTCAAGACTAGTCACATGTGAGTGTTGGTATCCTATTGGGCATAGCCCAACCTGGTCCATTTTTGGTGAAAATTATCCACAACTTGAGGAGCAGAGTGCACGGTGCCACGAAGCTAGATCTACCACATAATGTTTAGGGGATTCGAGGTGGGTTAAAGCCCCTAATTTTGTAGCGGTTTTCAGGATTTAGCTAGTTGATTTTCAGAGCCCATCATATATGGACCATGGTTTTGTATTGATGTAAAGCTATATAAATCAATGTAAGGCTTTGTCAAATTAATGATATGTGATAGTTGATGAGGACAATCTATTGTATTTTTTGTCTTTAGTTTTTTTTGGGCCTTAGGGAAGGATCTGCAACTGAATGCGTCGAGACCTTGGAAGAGTCTGAAAATTTATGCGCAGACCACCTGCAATTGTGTGCAAAAGTCAGAGAACTGAATGTACTGAAGAGACTTATCATAACAAAGAAGAATAAATTTTATAGCATGTTTTGGATTTTTATGTGTTTTTTTTACCTTGATGTGTTTATACAAAGTAATGGTTGCAATTAAATAATATAATAGCGCAATTTATCCCATAGTGAATATCTTTATGTTAACCTGAATGTTGTGAAGTACTAGTTTCTTGTATGTTAGAATATTATTTAAGTATACAAAAGTGAAGTAAAGCCACCCCACGCAATACCTCAAGGTTGTAGAAATGTGGTTCTGCAACCACCCATAGCCACCTCAGGTGAGACTGCAATCTGCTTTCAAGTTGTTTCCAAAAGGTTCGGTGTCTGGGTTTTTTTGGTGCAAAGTACAAGTCGAACCTAGGTGAAGCCCAAACCAGCACACAAATGATGCACATATATGGGTTGAGAGGCTATTTCTTTATTCTTCACTTTCAGATTCTCCTAAAAAAGGGCTATAATTTTTATTGATAAATTTCTCGTGATCTACCATGTATCTCTTTCCACTTCGTGTAGATCTGGCTCCAGAATTAAGCCCAAACATTGATCCGACTGCATTCATAGTGAACCCTTTTCATATAACAAAATTTTAGTCGACAAATTCAAATAATTTAGATACTCACCTCATGGCCACATGAAAAGTCTTCACTCAGCTTCGCTGTAAGATACAAA
Organism: Pinus albicaulis; assembly: GCA_034641835.2. Taxonomy (NCBI): domain Eukaryota; kingdom Viridiplantae; phylum Streptophyta; class Pinopsida; order Pinales; family Pinaceae; genus Pinus; species Pinus albicaulis. The sequence continues at coordinate 222,357,657 of CM076581.1, forward strand.
CTTTTTTATGGAAAACTCAATTATAAATCCTCCTAGAATACTACCGATCCAGAAATCAATAGCTCTTGAGAGGTTGTTACTGGTATCCTTCAGTTATTGTACCAATTCAAGGCTCCATGTAGTAGGCTCATCGTTTTTAAAGCAATTCTTCTTCTCATTCAATATTGAAAAACACTCATGTAGCTCATTAGAAAATATCGTGTTGTTTTGTGAAAATATACCTCTGCAATCAGGCTTTAGTCCTTAATCGTGGATTTCATTTTTCTTGAGCTGCAAACAACCATTCTTTCATATCGACCCAATATTTTATTTCCTTCTTCGATGGATGCCACATTCAAATGTCCATCAAAAATATTGTGGTCCCGACAATAGAACCATTTGTTGGCTAGTTTGTGCTTCACCCAGGTTCGACTTGTACTTCGCACCAACAAAACCCCAGAAACTGAACCTTTCGGCAATGACCTGCAAGCAGATAACAGAGTGTCACCTGAGGTGGCTGTAGAACTAGCTTTCTATGGCCTTGAGGGACTGCGTGAGGTGAATTTACCTCTCTTTTCTATACTTAATCAATCTTATAACATACAAACAACTATGGAGCGGTTATAGCTTACTTAATTACTTCGTGTCATTCAATAAACATAAACACATTCAGTATGAGACAAACTATTCTATCATATCATTTAATTGCAACCATTACTTCATATAAATAGATCAAGGTAAACAAAACACATAAACACAGAAAACATGTTCCAAAAATGATTCTTCTTTGTTATTATAAGTCTCTTCATTACATTCACTTCTCCAACCTACACACACAACTCCAGGTGGTTTGTGCACAAAGCTGCACACTCTTCCAAGGTCTCCACCCACTCAACTGCGAGGCCTTTCCATAAGGCGCAAAACATCCTAAAGACAAAAAATACAATAGCTTGGACTCATCAACTATCACATATCATTAATTTGACAAAGCCTTACATTGATTTATATAGCTTTACATCCATACAAAACAATGGTCCATATAACATGGGCTCTGACAAAACAAATAGCTAAAGCTCAAAACCAATTACAAAATTAGAGGCTCTGACCCACTCAAAACCCCCTAAACACCATGTGGTAGATCTAGCTTCTTGGTACCACACACTCCGCTCCTCAAGTTGCAGAGTCTTTTGACAAAAAATGGACCAAGTTGGGTTGTGCCCAAAAAGAATTAGACAGTCAAGACTCTCAAAGAAGACATAAAGAGACTCCATGAAGCAGAAAGAAAGATGAAAAAAATTAACTCCAAGAAGGTCATCACGTCAAAGTCAGACACCTATACAATATAAATATTATGCATTTATGCCTCATGTAATGAATGTTGTAGAACTCTCAAGTTATGAAGAAGTTAAAGAATATAAAGAATGGAGAGGTGCAATGAATGAAAATAATATAACTCTATAATGAAAAATGACAGATGGGAATTAACAAAAGTTCCTAAAAATAAAGTTCCTATAGGATAAAAATGGTTGTACAAACCGGAGTCTCTTACAGTTAAGTGTATCTTTCCTTAGCCAATTACCAAAGAGGTAGAAACTTGGTGTATATCCTCCTAAGATATTTGAGGCATGGGTTGAATTTTCTGATCATGAAGTTATATTATTCATGTACTTCAGATGCACAAGGCCTATAATACTCTATGTTAGTTCCCTCCTTGTTCATATTTTTGTTGTCAGCCTTTGATAACTTGACTTCCTCCCCCAACTATTCTACATAGTCATCTTTTTGCTTCAGTTGTTCAAGTAAGTGTTTTACATTTATCTCAATGGCTTGATAGAATATCTTGCCTATACATTCTGTAGCAGGTGGATCTCAAGGAAAATTTTAAGAAAGGAAATTTATCATAAATTTTAGAAAGTTTGGAGAACCTTACAAGCCCGTAATATGGAAACTCTAAAATGTTTAGCAATATTTTTGTAAAAATATTCCAATTTCTAGTGACTTTATATAGTATATATAAAATTTTCACAATTTTCAAGGTATTATAATTTTATATAATAAAATTTGGGTGAATCATATTTAGAAAAAAAATAAAAATTAACGATTTTTTTTTTGGAAAAGCATGGAAAACTATCCCAATTGTGAATATTAGCCCCTAAAATGTCCAAGGTGGATCTTTTCTTGTATACTGAATAATAGGTATTTCTATGGTGACTAACAATAGAGCTATATTAGGGATTGATAAGGTCTTCTCCTTGTTTTCCATTATCCTATTTAGGTTGTGATCATAAGGTTAAGTACTTTCTTCTTCCTTGTTGGTGTAATTACATCTCCATAATTGACAAGTGACCACCTATGCTGGTAGAAACTACTAGTTTAACTAGTTCCATGTCCATAAAAGTTGTGCTTCGATGGATATCCTATTCCTAGGATTCTTGTTTCACTTTCCGATATTATTCTTTTTCTTTAGCCTCAACTTCTTATTTTTTTATCTCTTCTCTTCCTCTCCCTATGATTTTTCCTTTCTTATTTTTAATTTCTCTTTTTTTGTTTCACCCTTCTCATTTATTTCTCTTCCTTTTTCTTAAGCTCAATCTCTTAAGTTCAAGGAATTTTTTTATTTCTCTTCTTTAACCTATGTTCTTGATTGGTAGCTTCACCTCTATTTGCATTCCTTACGGTGATTTGTTACCATAGAATTATGATCATATCCATGCAATGTCAGATACTCAAAATGAGATAGATTCAACGCGTTAGATTATACCTAGGCTTCTTTCATGTGTTTTAATGAATACAAACCTCGGTGTAGTTCCATGTGTAGTCAGGGACCCTTCTTATCACACGATTTTTATCCACCTACCCTTTTTCATACTTGATATGCTATTTCTTGTAATATGGCTTGGTAAATTATAAACATTGGTAAAATGTGAGGAGGTTAGGTTTCTAAAAATATTCCCAGATATGTGCCATATTGATCTACAAAAAAGTCACCAAATGTGGTTTTCATCTTCATCATTCTTTCAAACATACATAGAGCATGCATATTGAACATGATTTCAGAATGTAGGATCCAGAAATCCAATCAAACTTTTATATAAGATTGTATGTAGTGAGATTCCTAGATGAATTTGCAATAGATGTATACTAGATCCCGTTTCATTTTTTATTTCATATGGATGTATATTGAGGTAGAAGGCCATGTAGAACTCAGGCTATTGGCCTTCATTTTGATTTTGAGCTTGTATAATATTTTTCTTGATGTTAAGTGAGAGGATATTATCCTAGTTGAAGATATTTCCCTTAATTACTTTAAAATACATCAATGGGACCCATTATTCATAGAAATTTTCTATATTGGACTAACCATCCAACAAACATAACATGGTAGCCACTAGTTGAAATAACATCTTCGGTGGATTCGTAGGATACTCCTTGTTTGGATAAGACTTGAAGGTTCCTTTTTTGGTCCATTATTTCTTCACAATCTCTATGTCTAGTTTCTTGAAATATTATAGACAATCCTCATCCAAGGATATATCTTCCTTCAGAAACCTATGATACATCTCAATTTCATAAATACTAAATGGGGCAATAGTATTTCCACGATTCTCCCTAATAAGGGCTTTATCAAGATTAACATGCTTCACTAGCCACTCAAATACCTCTACACATGGAAAAATAGGGGGATGATAAGCCACTATTTGTATCCATGACCTTTTAATAACCATGTATATATTTTATTCTTGGCCATTTGGAGGTATTTTTTTGTGTAGAAGAGTTGGTACACCTATGAACATGAATATTCTATATGTATGTCAATGAAGGATGGAGTGTACCTAGACTTAGAATGAACCAAGCTAGCAAATAATTCTTCATCTGAGGTATCAACCACTGGGGCTTTGCTAACCCTTTTATTCAACACATAGTTTTCCTATATAGCCCACTAAAGAATAAACACCCATCATATAGGTTAGCTCGCAAATATAAACTCTAGGGAACTCAAGGATATGTGATTTGGGATAGTTTTGACTATATATTTATTTATTCTTGTTATATTTCAAAATCAACTAAAGGTAATAGGTTTCTATGGTAAAAGAAAAATAAAGGATGGTAATATTAAAGAGTGGTAGAATTTTGAATTATTCTACATGTAATGAACTCATAATTTTGACTCGCTCAATATAACATCAGAAAGATGACACTCTATGCTTCAAATGATGTGGCTAAGTTTTATGGAGGACAAATACATGTGATCATGTGTTAAAGAGGAATGACCAACACGAAGATGAGTGATACTGGAACCAAGTTTCAATAGTGAGACTAGCCAAGGAGGTGTAAAGAGTGTTCCTAAAAGATAAATATTAAGTTATTGGGTATCTGTTATGTTGGTTGCACAACTGTCGCCACATGTTGTATAATGCAGTATGCATTGCAAAGGGCTCACAAAAAATAATATTCCCCACATATGAAAGTTCAAGGTTAGTGTCGCTAAAAAAAATAATGGGTGGTTATTTTGAATATTATTTTGGCAGTCATTAGTGCACAGTGATAATAATGTAGTTTTTTGGTGCATGATGTTTCTTCCCAAGGTTTTGTAGTTTTGGTTAAGGAAATATGGTTGTATTCTAATATAAGGTGAATGGAATGGTGGTTCATGAATGCCTTAAGAAATATATGTTGTATTCTCAAAATGTACAAAGATATATATACATTGAAAACACTATGTTGGTTTTCCTACTTTTGTGTTTCTAGGATAAAATCTTGTTTCTTATGTGTGTGTTTTCCATTGAATCTTTCCCATTTGATTGAGAATCGATTTGCAGTGATTAATTGTATGGGGTTAAAATATACATTTGGTATCAGAGTATTTTTGGATTCAAGGAGATGCCTTTGTGTCTAAGGGTTCTGACATGGGCCTATGATAGACACTTTTATTATTGAAGATCTACTAAAGTGATTTGTGTGGTGAAAAGGAAATGGTGAAAAGTTTAAATAAAGATATTGAGAAATTTAATGGGTTTGTTTTTTAGTTTTCGAAGGTAAAATTTGAATATTTATTGGTGAGTAGAGATTAATGGATCACTATGGATTCACATATTACACCAAACAATATGCCAACAAAATAGTAGAACAAGTCGAATCAAATAGAAAAGACCATAGTATGATTGTGTCTCTAATATTCAATATTACTTAATGTTTTAGACAATGATACAAGAATGGATTTTTGGGAAATGGTATAGGATTTTTATTAGTTTAAGTCCCTCATGAACAAATTTTCATGTGGAAGAGGATGTATAACCTGAGGGTGAAGGATGAATGCTTAGTGATAGAGAATTTGAACACCTTCAATACTATGATAAGTCAATTTTTATTTATTGATATTAATATTTCAAATCAATATAAGTGCATCAATTTTTTATGTTATCTACCAGACTTGTGGGATAGTTTTATTGTGGCCATAGGTAGTAATACAACTACCTTAAGGTTTGATGAAATTGTTTCATCTTTCTTATCAAAGGATATTCAATGGAAAAACATGGAAAGGTAGAATGGATATGATTTGTATGTAAGAGGATTCGCTTATAATATATACAAAAAAAAATTCCTCAATCGAGAGATATAAATTTAGAGGAAGATATAAATCTCCACAAATGTTCATAAGGGTATGTTGGAGATTTGGAAAAGAAGGGAATTATAAGAAATATTCTAGATCTAAAATCACTGAGAAATGGAAGGGTTTTGAAGATTCTCCTTCTGTATAAGAGAATACTTTCCTAAATCAAGGATGGCATGTGTATTTTTACTTTTCAAGTACACATGTAGATCATGAGGCATGGATGGTTGACTCAGGTGCATCCTTTCATATGGCTCCTCATAGGGAGTGGTTTTGTGTGTGTAAAATATTTTATGGTGGTGATGCTTATTAAGAGATGAATGAAAAACCATAATTATAGGATGAGGAAAATCACGTTTAAGCTCATGGGTGGAATTCTTATGAGTTGCAACACACTCCCATATTATACATTTTATAGGATTATCTAGAAATTTGATTGATATAACAAGATGACCAATCCAGATCTAAAAGAATGTTTGAAAGGATGCCTATACGATAGTTCAAGGGGAAATGGTATTTTTAAGGGGGAGTTCATATTGGAACTCTATATAAGCTATTAGGAAGAAATTTTATTGATGGGTGCAATAGTTTCATTGTTTTTGGTGTGAAAAATTCTTAGCAAGTGTAAAAAAAATAATTCACTTAAGTCACAAGTGACAAGTGATGCTAAAAACAAGATATGGCTATTTGCACTTCATATCTGCAATGAAAAAATAAGAAAACTCTACAACAAAAGATAATATGCAACCCAAAACATATAACAACGATAAATGAAAGTGCAATAACCCAATGGAGGACTTAAAATGGATAATAATTTTGTTAAAACACATATTGAGGAAGATTTAAAACATGTGTTTGTAGATCCCCCTCCGTGGGATGAGTCCTTTTGATGTCCTTGTGTTTCATCAATCTGTTTCTTTCTCTCAATATGTAGAAAACCCGAAAGAAAGAGGGGAGTCAAGTGGAAGCTTAAATGTTGTGAGATGATAATAGTGATGATGACAATGATCATGGTGAAGAATGAATGAAAACACCTCTTATTTAGGAATTCAAAAATAAATAAAAAATATTATTGACCAAATAAAAATATAGCCATTAAGAATACTTTATTATATTTTTTGGAGAGGGAAAATATATTCAAAATGGTCAAATATCTCTATTTAGAAATTTGTTTAAGTAATTAACAAATAAAAATTATTTATTAATTACTTTGTGAGAATTAGGAAAATTGTGAATTTGGAATAATCATTAAATAATGGTTTAACAATTATTCCAAATATATGAATAAGGAATAATAAATAAACAATTTTTTATTTAATTATTCCAAGGTGACTAAGTCAAAGGTGTGAAGAAATAATTATCAAATAATGATTCAATGATTATTTCTAGAGAAAATTAAATAATAATGATTTATTCAATTATTATCATAGGGTTTTTTATTTTTAATTAGAAAAAAATTAATAAAAATGGTTTACTAAATTATTTCCTATGGTGAAAGTGAATTTACCAGGTAAAATTATTCCTACATGGTTTGCAAAGAAGAGAAGCCCCTATTACATTCTACAATCTACTATTTATAATATTTAAAAACGGATTTCTTCATAAGAAATTTTGTTTAAGAGTGGTTCTGCTCAATCAATTTTCATTCGTTCAAAATCACATTCTTCAATTGCTAGAGAATTTTCATTTATTTAGATCTTCTTTTCCTTGTCTCTTCAACTGTTTTCCTTCAAAACAAAATTAAAATATAAAAATAAAATCAAAATGTCAAATCTAGAATTTGAAACAAATCCAATTAAAACTTAATTAAATAAATAATTGAAAATGAAATATAAGCTTTTTATTGATGTCTGTGATGATCTAATTTGCCAAGGAGAATGTAGATGAATGGATCTACACTGAGAAGAAGTTGTGGGGAAATGAAAATGCAGAAAATTAAACTCATAAATTAGATTTTTCAAAAAAATGGAAGTTTGATCTTTTGTTGTACTTTAGACCCAATAAATCATCAAATATGGAAATGAAACCAGTTCCAGAATAATATTCGTGATTTTATCTATCCAATGAGCTATCTCGGGCCTCATTTGGCCAAATAAAACTCAATCTATGAGCTTCCAAAATGGGTATATAAAAATAGATAGAATTCTGGAATTTCTATTGCTTGGGCTAAAAATCAGCAATTTTAAATTAAATTCTAATTATAAATTAGATTATAATACTTAATTAACAAATACTAATTAATTAAAATTAAATTATTAATCTAATTTAGTCACAAACAAATTATTAACAGAATTGAGTTATTAAAAATAATAATTTAATAATTAATTAAAATACTATTATAATTATATTATATAAAAATTATAATTAAAAAATATAATTAATCTATAAATATTATAATATTGATATAATATTATATTTTATTTAAAATACAAAATTTTGAAAGCATTCACGTATTAATATGAGGAGAGGGGAGGGTATAGAAGGATAAGGGATGGGACAAGGTGAATGAGTTGAGCGTGAGGTGAGCAGGAGTCATAAGGAGGTTACAAAATCTTATTTTAGAAACAAATAACCTTTCTTATAAACCGAAATCACACATCGCACATTTTAAAGGGACGAGCTTGAGGTGTTTAGCAAAATTGCGATTTGCGATATTGCAATATCGCAATTTCTCAATCGTACTTTTATTTCAGAATTTTTTAAATCAAGATTTTTCGAAGAGTGGATGTGGTGAAAGGTGGTTCCCACATGGGATTAACCATCCTACATATTGGACTTCATCTATTTTTCAATTTTTGGGTTTTGGGTTTGGTAATTTATTTTAAAATAACAATTTGGAGTAAATTACCAAGATCCTGAAACGTGTTTTCGTCAATTATACAATTTCACTGGGTCATTTTGTAGGACTGTTAGTGAAAAATGAAAGAAATAGTAAAAATGAACTAAAAGTTAATATCTACAATAAATGAATATTTTAACTACAAAAATTGTTATATTGCTACATTTTATACATTTTTTAACCCAGATGACACAAATGATCAAACTTCAAAAGAGTGCCATTTACAAACCGGATGACCGAATGAAGCGAAACAAGTACCATTCAAAATCTTGTGAAAAATTGATTCAATGAAAGGATAAAAATAAAAATCTGATAAAAACAAAAAAATTACAAAATTGTAAGATGATTAACTTAACTGAAAAGTATAAAAGGTTCTTAGCCAAAAATTAATAGAAAGGGTCCCCATTATTCGAAGTAAAAATTCAAAAATGGGGGGTGTTGGGTTTTCCCTACCACCATGGCGACACACGGGGGAAGGACCCATTGTATTTGATTAAGAATAATGAATTTTAATTTACCTAAAGGATAAAAATAGTGAAAATCATGAAATTTTATAACAGTAAAACATTTCCATAGGTCCCACATAAATAGATTAAGAAATATGAGTTTGTAAAGATAAGTAATTAAAACAGACTCGAGTAAATGTGATAAATCCAAATTTGGGAAATTTTTTTTTTAAAACTACGTCATATAAAAAATATAAGAAGGTAGAGATAGGAGTTTTTGATAAAACATATATCCATTCTATGATTGTCTCTAATATCACTTCACTACCAGCAAGCGTCCATAGCCGCGATAGGTTTATTTGCATTTCTCATGCTTCCTCTTTTAATCCCTCTTTTGATAAGTGCATTTGCGAGCTTTTAGATTGTCATATATTTGAGTGAAAGATGTGGGATGGTAATAGAGATTTATGTTTAATGGACATAATAATTTTATAATGTTTACTCCAAATTCTTTCCCTAGAATTATCAATCATAGGCTTTTATGTGGAAGCGTGGGAGGGATTCATTGTGTTATACTCAAATCAGTTCTTTCCTTGAAATAGTAAACTCAATTACTTAGAAAGGACATGTGTTCCTCCATGAAAAATATTTAAAACAAGATATATTTATGGTTCCATAAAGATATGTATTTAATGATAAATGAAATTCACTTAAATGGATAGAGTAATATATTTCTCATGTATATCAACAATTGTAAGGTAAGAAAAAGGACATTCTCATAAATCATGGCAGAGTCACCGAAATAAAAACAAAACTGAAAGAAAAAATAAAATAATTCCTAAACTAAAGTAAGAAAAGAAATCAACAAACAAAATATAAAATTAAGAAGGCGGAAGGTAAAAGAAAAATCCAAATTTGAAATATGAACTCCAATAAGACTACTTATATGAATGTCTCAAGAAAAGCATAAAAATAAGCATATGTGCATTTATTCCTATGTTGAGATTTTTAAAATTTTTATCTTGCAAAGTTATAAGCGACGGGGTTCTCAAAATGGAGATGGAAACAACTATGAGGTAAAATTCAACCCAAATGAAAAGGTCTATGTCTGCTGCAAATTTTCCTTCTTCAAGACAAAGCCTGCATAAAAGCAGCTTAACTATTTTCTATTAAAAATAATGCTTAAGACTAAAGGTCCAAAAACTCCTCAATTTAGCTAATTTGATGAGGATCATTATTGTTTCTTTCAATAATCTCAAATATCAAAATAAAATGAACTTCAAAAATTGATCTAGTAGGGGTTTGAAATTTTCATGAAGACTTGGAGAAATAGAGTTCAAGATCAGAAAAAACTAAATTGAAACAAAAGTAAAGAAATGAAAATAAATGAAAGTGGGCATATAAAAATTAGAATTGGAGAATTTCATTTCATCTTACCTTAAAGATATTATTTTCTCAAACAAAATATAACTTCTTCATTTAATTATAATTAAAAGCATTAAGAAGTTTTATTGACCGAAAATCATTATTTATTAAATCTAGAGTAAAAAAAGTAGTAATATAAAAGAAAGCAATGTTCTATGTTCAATGAATCAGAAATAAATCAAATCCATCACAAATGAGGATGAATATATGCTACTTTATGAATTGCAGCGATGAATGTTCTCTTTGTTTTTTTCGTTATGAATTTATATCAGCCCCAAAATATTGATGTTGATTCAAAATACAAAATAGTGTAACAATATATGAAGAGGACTTGAATATTGATATGATAAGTATGGTGTGAAATTAAAATTAAAATATAATTAAAAATATGAATTAATCATCATATAGGTCAGTGCCTTACCTAATGTTTCACATTGTGATATTCTTTTCCATGCATAAATTTAAAAGTTGTGTCTTCCACCTTTGCCAATATGTAATTGAGCATATTCTATAATAATTAAAAGACAATGGTGGAGGGACATATATCAATGTCTATCGCATCAAAATATCTTAGGACAAGGCCTCATTTGAGTTTTGCAGTGTGATATAATTGTTGCGGTGGAAAAGTTTCAATATGAGGATGTGCAATGAGAAACTGCAATGGAGTGATTGCGATATGGAAGAATAATCATATCAGAGGATTGAATATGTTTAATAAAAGGAAATTTCGATATTATTCTTGGAATAATGGGAATGTAATGTTAGAAAATTATATATTACAGAGCAATGCAACACATAAAATATGCAGAAAACAGAAGCATACAAAACACATAAAACCAGAGAGACACAAGTATACATGGTTCACCCAGCTTGGGCCACGTCCACCCCAAATAGCCAATCATTCCTTTCTATTATCCAGCAAAATGAAGAGACACAACCTACAGCAGATCCGTTGTAATATCCTTTGTTCTCTCTCACAGTCTCCCTCTTCGTTTCTCGCTCTGAGAATACACATACAATGCATAGTCGCAATACAATACCCTCATACAAAGAGAGGGGTTGTCTTCTAGGGAAAAAAAACCCTAAAATAAACATAACTTCTACCGTCAGATCATCCGCCTAATGAACGGCTGAGATTGACTAGAAATTACTTTACTTTTACAAGGAAAATTTACATCTATTTTTAGCTTCGAGGGCGTTGCCCCAGAAACCCCCCACCAGGGGGGTGGGAGCTCCATAAAGTCACAACCTCCCCCCCACTCCCCCCCTAGACCCCCCAAGAAGTGTTTAATTACAGGCAGCGTTGCTGCCCCATTAAGGTACAAGGGTCCAACACTGTGATACAAAATAAACAAGATAATCAGGCTCCACACCCAACATGTAATAGATGATATGGCTCATTGGTGGGACCGGATTTGGTTTTATAAGAAATCAACGATCGAAATATTTGAGTACGAGACGTAATGACATTGATACGCCAATGTGTGATGAAGAAAAGACCCGATCATTTAATTATATGGAATTAATTTTATATCGGATCCCAGACATCAGAACTTTTAACCATATTACCTAACCAAAATTGAAATTTATGCATGAATGTGATATATTTTAGAACTAATTTTAAATGTCTTATCAGGTCCGAGGTTGTGTGGGCATCACGATTTTTGGCGAAGTCACTTTATCGAAACCTGAGTGAGAAGGAATATCGGAAGACTTGCATCGGAGGTTTATAATTGATAAATCGTATGAGCGGCCTCTAATTAAATATTGCGACATGGATGATGTGATATCTGACGGAAAGGTTCATTTAAGAATGGAGAAAATGGTAAAAGCAAGGGATCAGATTCAAAACCTCCGATATGGAGTTTGTGATATATAACGTGCCATATGTGGGGGCAATGGTTTCTTAAAGTATTTAATTCTAAAAGGAAGCAACTGATTTAACTTTGATTTAAAATAAACAATCCTTTAATAATTTAATTAACTGTCAGAATATCTGATCGGAAAGTAATTTTACCATATCTTCCTAATGAAGAGAGTTGTGAAGTATAATAATTTGAAATGATTCCCTTTGAAAATTTCTTAAAACTTATCACGATTTCAATGAATAGAATCAAAATTAGATAATCCTCAAATTTAGACAAAATAATAAATACTTCCTTAAAAGTTGTGTATTTAAAAAGATATGGTGACTTCCTTATCTCGAGTCTTCATAATTAAGTCAATTAAGACCTGCAAACAAAACAAAATAGAAATAACAAACAACCTTTGAAAAATAAAACAAACAATAGATGATGGTGAACATGTAAACACATACTTGGAAGATAATTGACTGTAATTTTACCTCATGAATCTTCAAGTTCTCTAAATTTTCTCAAAAATTTCATATGTTCATAATCACCTACTTATTTAATCTAAAAATTATAAATAATGAATTTTCAAATTGCATCCACCTCAAATTTATATCGGAGGAGAAGAGTGGTGAAAACAAACTTTTTTTACTTCAGAAATACTTAAGAGTAAAAAATTGTCAAGTTGTAGCAAATCCTTGGAATTTCTTCATGTATTATTAATAAGATGAATTTTGAAAAATAAGGCAATTGAAGGCTTGACAGATATGTATGATCTGATAATTTAAGAGCTTCTAAAATTCTCTAAGATTATTTTCTATAATTGAAATTGGATGCCCAAAATAAATCGGATTCATTACTTTCTTTATTGAAAATATAAAATAATGAAATATATGCAATCTAAAAAGAAAATTAATCTATTAATTTTTCTAACTCAATGAAGGAAACATAACTAGGTATAGTCATACTTCTAATGTGACCACTCTCTCATTTTAAGTCATGCATTTATGTGCATGTCAAACATTAGTAACAAAAATACAAATATAGTTAAACTAAGGAAACAAAATCTGGAATCAGAATGTACATTTATTGTTAGTAGTTTATTTACAATTACCTTATCTTGAAATTTCCGCTCCAGCTGAATTTCAATTGGATCATAGAAATCTGGTTGGATTTCCATTATTTATTGGGAGAGGTTCAAAAGAGAAGATGACAGGAAAGGTTGTAGAAATGATCTTTCAGAAAAAAAGGGTCTTTATGATTTTGTTAGTGTTATGTTCAAGTGTTAAATTATTAACAATATTCCATGAAGGAAAATTTTACAGATGTCTTTCAAATGGATCAATAAAAAATGGATGGAGGTTTGATAGATCCAATAGAATATTATTAATTGAATTAGATTTTTGGTTATATTTTGAAAATACACTCTCTTTTTGGCACTTATTTCGAGAGGAAGGAAGTAATTGATAAGAAATTAACATCAATTGAAATTGAAAGTTTAATAGCTCTTGATGTTCAATGTTATAATTTGAATCTCCATTATTCCATTGAGGTAATGCATCCATTGAGTGTTCAAAATTGAGCTTCTCAATATTCCAACATAAAGTATCTAAAAATCTAAGACTAAAAATATAAAATAAATATGAATTTAAAAATAAATTATGGAATAATAAAAAAAATGAATCATACTTTACGCTAGTGTTACAATTATTATTACGCCACAATTTGGACTGTCTTAAAGAAATTTCCTCTTCACAAGAATTGGGAAGAATAAATTAATTAGAATGATTGATGATACCAACTTGTGAATTCCAGAAAGGATTATGACTATGAATATGAAAGTGAGCTTGATCATCATATAAATCATAGATTGGAATGGTTTCTTGAATGTTGAAATCTTGAGTATGATTAACTGTTTGAAAATGAGTACTATTTGAAACAATTTCTAAATTAATTTGTTCTTCATTTTCACATGTGATTCGACTTTGATCACGAGGATTCTTTTGTGAAGAATAAAAATCAATGTACTCAATGTCAAAATAACTATTATAAATGACTTCATGAGATTCATTAGAATTCCCTTCAATCTCATTAAATGTATCAAAGAAAGAAGGAATATTGAGCTCATGTTCATTAATTCCAGAATAATGATAAATAATTAATTCTCTATCTTGATAAAAACTAATCAGGAATTCATTTAGATCAGCCTCTATATTTTTTGAAATATATTTAAAGAAATGAGAGGATAAATTACTATTAGAAAAACTATCGGGATAAAAGGAAAAATATGAAGCTGAAACAATAAATTTGAAAATGTCTCTATTTGAGAACTCTTATGTATTTTCTTCATTGCAAATTTTAGATTTTAGATCATTTAATTGCCTATTTATGCTTTCTTTAAGAATGGCGCTTTGCTATCTTGAATTTGGAATTTGTTCATCATAATAGAATTAAGAAATTTTTACATCATGTTATCACCCTAGTAATTTCTAAAGATTGTGGGCTTTTGGATTTTTTGAGTTTAAGAAAACTAGGGGTAACCACAAACCTATTTTGGAAATTTAGGATCTAGACTTCCTAAATTTCAGAGAGGGCTCTCTCTTTATGATTTAAGTTTGTTTTTTGTTTAATGTTTTTAGGCTAGTTATGGTAGAACAATTGATTTTGGTTTTGAAATGTTAGGTGGAGAATAAGATTACTTGAAGACAAATTAAAGAGGGATCTACTAGTCCATTGGGCTATGGAGTCAAAGTATAGCGAGCAGAACTAGAAGGCAAGGCCAAGAGGATGCTAATGGATTCAGGGCAAGGTAGATAACCCTCAAATATTTGAATAGATTGTTTTGATGAGATGGCTTGCTTCGGGATAAAGGGAAATGAAGAATCCTTTGATCCGGAAAAAGAGGAAGGAGGCAAGAGTCAAATGAGACTAGGAAAAATTAAGAATTCCTAAATCCAGAAATCAACAGAAAACATTTAAATGATTAAGTAGTTAAGACAAAGAGTTCTTACACTAGTCCTGAATTAATTCTCCTAATTAATCAATAAGATTGAACAACATATATGAAATTGTATGTAACATAGAATGGAAACAATGACAAGATAGATGCACTTTAATCTTCAAATTATCACATGAATCCTGAATTATGAAGTCCAATTGGCTATTGTCTAGACTGCTGCTTTGAAATCAACACATGTGAGCCTCCAGTGTACCAGAAAAATGTCTATAATGTTCTTAGAAATTTTATTCCACACTAAACACTTCATAAACTGAAGTATTTATACAAATGTTTATTACAACTATCCTAGAGAAATCTAGGAATAACTCTCGGAAAATAAAAATATCTTTACACATTAAGAGGGATAGCTGCTTAACAACTTAGCAAGTTGTCCTCTTATCTAGAAACTTTAGAGCTATCTTATCTAACAAAAATTGTTTGTTTGAATAGCTATTCATCTTTTCTGGCATATTACAAAATATCTTTTTTGGAATATGTCTTCACTGATACTCTTTGACCCTGTACTTTTTTTCTGATACTCTTTCACGCTGTTTATTTACTATTTCACTATTGTAAAAAGGGAAATTACAGCAGTCAAATTAGTTGATTTTTGCTTTTACTTCTAATACATTTTGACTCTAGCCTTTCACTCTTATATTTTTTAACTTGATAATTTGACTCCTAATTGATGTGAAAAGAGAATTTTCAGTAGTAAAAAATAAAAATAAAAATATTTTTTTATTCATTTCCCTTTCAAACCGACTGTTTCATCTGCACTATCCTTGACTGTTTGCTTCTTGGCTGCTATAATAAATCTGTAAAAGTATACCATTGTTCATCATCTGGTATTTTCATACTTTTCAACTTTCTGTAGTTCTCATCTGCTTTAGTGTACTTAGAAAAATTTGGCTTAATTACAAAAAAATGTTTGATTTCATTCTGAAGGAAGAATAAACCTTCAATGTATTGGAGAACATCTTTCCTTTTTGGAGATCCCTGTGGGAATTGCTTATTAACCTTTTCTTTTGCATGGTATCTGATCTTCTTTTCATATTATTTATGGTCCATTAACTTGTCATTGAATACATTTATGTCTAGAATTCCTGCTTGTCTTAGCATATTATACTTTGCTAAAAACTTGGTAATAGAAAAATTCCTAGCATCGCATTTTTCTTTCAAGTTATTCACCATAGTTTTATTTGTCAATACTTTCTTGATTTGCAATATAGTCTATGTCCTGTCTTGTATCTTCAATTCTTCTAGCTTAGTCCTATTCTTACTTTTTAAGAAGATAATTAGGTTTAGTTCCTATGTTGGTTTATCTACTAATTCTTCTGTTGTCCTCTGTATTTCACCTTGAGCTGCTAGAAGGAGGTCTCTTTGTTCATATATTATCTAATTTTATGGCCATTGAAGATGTATGGCCTCAATAATGTTGGTCCATAAGTAATTTCTTATGTAAGAAATCTGTGTGGTGAAGCTCAAATCCTTCTGAAGGCTTTTGACTTGCTCTTCAAGTATTTTAGCTTTTTTTCATAATTTTTGGCATCAATCAATGTTGCTCTATTGGATACATCCATATTCTAAAACTTTTTCTTCAAATTGTTGATTTAATTTGTTTTCAATGTCATTTCTTCCATTTCTTTGACAATTTTCCCTGCATCATTTTTCTCTTGCACCTGTGATGTTGAGGATTTTGTTTGGGAGGTAGTAGTTGATTGTACTGACATTGCAATTTCCAGTGGCTCTTTGGGTGCTAACTTTTCTCCCAATGTAGAAGGAATAGTAGCTGTAATAATAGGTATAACTGTGGGAATGGTAGAAGCATCAGTTTCCTTCACAGTTTCTTTTTCTTTCATTAGTATATCCAATTGACTTTCCATATCCTTAATTTGGGTAGTACGCTTTATTATCAATTGCATCATATCTTCTTTTTCTTTATGTTCTTGAAGTATTTCCTTGCTTTGTGGGTGCTCACTTTGAGGAAGTTTTAATTATTTCCTCAAAGCAACAATATCATCATTTTTCTATTTGATTAATACTTTAGCAGCTTGTATATTTGATGGGTCAACTCCTATTTGTAGAATAAAATCTTCCAAAGCCTTGATCCTTAGATCTTTTACATATAAGGAGCCTTTATCAAGTTTTATCCGATCTTGCAGGTTGATAATAGTATTTTGAAAATTGGTTACACTCATGGCCTTTGTCAGCATAGTGGAATATAGCATCTCTGAACTATGTCGGTGAAATTCTATCTGATCCAATTGATGTACCTTGATATTATCTACTTCAAATTCCATCTTTTTATAGTCAGCCACTATTTTTGGAGTTGAAGTAGTAAGCTGTAAATAGGACATGATCATTTTATTTGAAGAATAATCAAATGCGGTAAGCTATCTATCCTGATTTCCTCGCTTCTGCTTGAGAAATTGAGAATAAATCTCAGTTTTAATTTCCTCATTTCTTTGTTTAATATTCTTATATATGTCCTTAATATCCAAATATTTTTCTTCTGTTGTTTGAGAAGAAGAAGTTTCCATATTCACCTGTTGCTCAATATTTTGGCTCTCCTTTCCTTTGGATTTTTCTTGTTCTCTTTCAATATCTATCAAATTCTCCTTGATTATTGTAGTGGCCTCATCATTACTAACCTCTGCTTCATCTTCAAACTCAATAAGTTTTTCATTCCCTATGGAACCAAATATTATCCTTTTATTGTAGATGAGTTTGAACTTGGTATCTAAAGTAGTTTCTGCTGTATAGGCTCCATCATCTCTGGTCCTTTTTTTTGAAGTCTCTGGTTGTTTAGGAGTTACCACAACCAGTGTGGTATCTTTTTTTCTTGTTGGCTGTGTATTTGCAGTTAAATCAACCAATGTATTTTCTTCCCATTCAATTTGATTGGAAAAATTTTCAATATCAGTCCTTGGCTCATGTATGAAAGGAGGCAACTTATTTTTAACCCTTATATTATTCAAAAGAGCTTGGGGGTCATAATTCCAAGAGAAACTCACTTGAAATTTCAGCTCTGATAATATTTTTTCTATTTCTTTCTCAGCATCCCTGTTATTTACTATGAATGGACCAATCTGATTTTTTAGTTTAAAATGTGTCTTCTTTTTAGAGGCTATGAAATGGATAGCATCAAAATTCAACACCTGTCTCAAATACTCTAGAGAAAAGACTCCAATAGTAAAAAATTTAGGTAACTTATATGGAAGCAGATTGGTTCCAAAGACTATTAATTCAATGTGCTTCTCATATAAGTACCAATCTCCCATTTTGCATTATTCTGACAGTTGTAATATTATTTTCACCTCTTCACTTACTCTAGGTTGTTTTGATTTTTGTAGAAAACTCATAGCTGGCCTGATAAAAAAATCTACGAAATATATATAAATGTATTCAATTCCTTCTTTTCTTAACAATGATTTCCAAAAGACAATTGATAGAGGCGGGCCCTCTACATTCATTTTCTACAGTGGTATAGGAAAGAGATCTTCTTGTGAAAATAAGAAAAAATGAAATAAATAGGAAGAATACCTAAATACCCCTTCAATGGGTAGCTTTGTCAACTGATGGTGTATGGAATCAGCAATAAATCTGGCAAAATCAAAGATGACAGCATGAGGCTGACCAGGAGACAAGGTAGACAGAAACCCAAGGATAGACTCATCAGTAAACTCATCAGTGAAGTATCCTAAGATGAAGGATAAAATTGAAATAACATGTTTAGAACCCTCTGGAAACTTGGAAGTGCAATAGGGAGGATTCAGTTTTGGGATATCCACATGACTAGGCATGAAGTTCTGAAAAATCATGAATCTTTTAGGGAAATCTAACCCTAAATACAATTGATTCAATGCTTCAATGGATAATGGGACTGCCCTAGGGTCATATTGTAACTGAAACATTTCATTGATTGACTCTGCAGTGATAGAAAAAAGGATTTCCATGTTATTATTCACAATTGATCTTTGATCTGGGACATAATACTTCTGGTATAGTCTTATCAAGTCATGACTAGGGTGTGTTAATGGGATTGTATACTTGGATAGATTTGTATCCCAGAGAGGCATTTCTTCTTTGCCAAGGAACTTTTCATGACACCAATTGTGTACTTCTAATATATTGAATTCAAATAGAGGGGCTACAATTTTGTAATCTACATCAACCGAAGGGATAACTTCTTCATTGGAAACTAGTGGTTAAAGAGGATTTATAGTCACAATGGTCTTAGTAGTGATAGCAGGAGTAGACTTTGGGGCTTTTACTGCTTCAGACTTGGGAGGTTTGGATCCTCTAGGCTTAACAGGTTTGGATCCTCCAGCCTTGGGTGTGATTTTCTTTTTTTTCATTTTAAATTAACTACAACAAGATTATATAGTTTTCTATAGTTGATTTTTCTTCAAAAAAGGGTAATTGAGCAATTTTATGGGCAAGGATGATAGCAGTGGAAAATTTAGTGCTCAATTAGGATTTTTAGGACACACGGAACAAGTTTGAGACAGAAAACACAGGTTTTATGAAAGATCAGGTCTGTAAAAAGAGGTTTTGAGGTTTTTTGTGGATTTAATAACCTTTTAAACTGTGAAATTTGTCTTTCAAGAGTCTTGGACTGAGAAATTGGATTAAAAATGAGGTTTTCTACAAATGGAAATTTCTGCGAAATAATTGCGAGGGTTTGCCCTCTTTTTTCAGAATTTTTGACACACTAGGAATGGAAATTTAAATCCTTAAATCTTAATTGGTTTAATTGGCAATCAAAATAGTGAAATTGCAGGCCAAATTTGAGAAAATACCTGATTTGCGGGTATATTGATAGCTGAAAAAAAGGGTTTTGAAGCTTTGGTGATTTCTGGATCACTGATGCAGAGAAAATAGCTTCAAATAGTCTTTAAGTAGTGGAATGGTGGTTGAAATTGGGTTTCTTCTCTGGGAACAATTCAAAGAGGATTTTTTGCATAATCGGGCATTTTTTCTCAATCGTGAATGCACACAATACATCAATAAATCTTATAACAAAGGTTTTAATCCTTATTACAGAACTTAAAAGACTGTAATAAATGCAGGTCAAATTTGCGGCGGGAGAAGTTTTTATTTTGTGAATGCGAAAAACCATAATTGGGTTTCGTGCTGCGTTTGGGTGGTAAACAGTTTTTCCCAAAACGGACGGGATTGTATCAGAATACGACACGTCATAGGAGGTGGTAACAGAAAAACCACCCATTTCATGCTCATTGGGGAATTTGGAAGTCGATTGGTTTGTGGATGCGAAAATGATCGTCCACCGTCAGATCTGATAAGTGGGAGCGAACGGTCAGGATGAATTTGGAAGTTGCAATCGAATGATGGGTGGGACCAGGATTTTATATAAGCACGGGTAGTTACTATATGTTTTAAAACTTTCATAATATATCAATGGGTAAAGGTTTTAATCATATATAGGCAAGGTTTACATGGTTTCAAAGGGTGAATATAAGTGGTAATACATATGCCAAAGTTTTGTATATATGGTAACATGCGCATGAGGCGGGGTTTGTACATAAGGTTTTAAAACTTATATATAAGGTTTTTAATGAATGAGGAGCGGAGATTTAAATTTTATTAAAATAGACCTTGGTTTATTTCAAAAAAACATTGGGTTATTTTTGATATGAAACGCGAGGTTTCATTCATCAGAGATATGAAACAATACTCATTCATCAGGGTTTCATATATAAAACATGCCTAAAGCCCTTTTGTATTTTTATTTTTATTTTATATTTATAGACTATGGAAATGTCTCTCACTATAGAGGGCGGGATATTTACATATGGTTAGTTTTATGCCAAAGGGGGTGTAATTGGGGTTTTTATTTAAAACATGTGGGTAATTAACTTTGGCAAAAAAACTTATATTAGTGGGTTTTTTGGAATATTTAAATACAAGGAGTTATATTAATAGGATAAGGTATTTTTATAAGGAATTAATAAATAATTTAGAAGTTAATATGACATAGGAAACTGAAAAGCACCAAAATATATTCATATGACTAAGTAAATTGATAATGTAAAAAGCAAAGCTTTATCATTTGTAATTTGACCACTTTGACCTAGAATATAATATTTTTGGAGGATTTTTTATGTTTTTATGAATGAAGGAAATTAATCAAAGGGGATTTTCTTTTTCATTAAGTAAAAAGGTCTTTACTTATGAACTTGAAGTGAAAATGGATGAATGTAGGGTTAATGATGAAAATTAGGGATTGACATATGAATTCAACCCTTTTAACTTAACAATCATTGAGCCTTGGGTCCAGTTCCAACAAAAGTCAGAGAAATGCTTTGAGCCTCTTTGACTCGAAGTTTAGAATGAAGAATAACTATAGGGGAGGGGAAATTAATTATGTTTTCCATGATGAAAAGTATTTACATGATTGTCCCACTTCTTTCTACCTACCCAACTTTTAATCTAACATTTTTTTCTTCCATTTTTCAGGTGCATTTGAGCTAGCAACCTTAAACATTTTATTCTTTTGAAAGTAATAAAACTATCTAAATGTACGTTATATCATCCGAGGGCTAAGATTAAACTGATGAGCTCCTCTTTATTCTCTACATATCTAGTAATTAGTCAGGATTAAATTGTCTAACTAATATTTATTCACTATTCTACAACAATAAAATTGAAATATGACAAGTCAAGATTAAGCAGTTCAACTTATCATGGATTATGGAATTTATTGACACTCTTCCATAATCATCAGTAACAGTAAAAAGTAGTGGCATTTGGAATTGCACACTTTCATGTTTTATTTATTTTCTTTTGGGGTATATTATTTTTTTCTAAGTTCTTTGATTTTTCTTTTAGGACTTTACCCTCTTTTTTCTTTTCTATTTTTTTATTTTCTTACAAAATATGAGAAAACAACTTGCAGAAATCAAGGTATGTACATATTTTACAAGAATAACATAAGTCAATTCTAAATTATGAATCCTATACTTATAGGACCATAACATCGGCTTCACATGGGGATGGCATTTCTTGGTGAAATGTTAAGAACTCTAGGATCAGTAGCCTTCCATTTTTACCATGATGATCCTGTAACTATCTTCTAATTTCTACAAAACTCATAATTATGACATTTTAATCTTCAAATCTTAGGGTTATGACATTTTAATCTTCAAATCTTAGGGCCTTCACTCCGGGATTCAACTTTGGAAAGAAAACATCCAATCCAATCTACAAACTGCAATGGATATTTACAATGATATAAAAGTAAATTAGGACTAACAATTAGTTAACTCAGAAGAATAGTAATTTTTGAGCATTTTACCATTTACTAGTCCTTCTGGAATTTTTTTTCCATCCAAATTTCTTATAAAAAATTCATTTCTACCTTTGTACCCATAAATGACATAAGGACCTTTCCATAGAAAGTAAAATTTTCCATGTTTTCCTTTTTATTCTCTCCTGGAATCCCATTTTAACATATTATCTCCTATGGAAAAATCATCTTCTTTAGCTCTTTTATCAAATATTTTCTTGATTTTCTCTTGAACGACTTGAGATTTTTCATAGACCTATTCGCTTGTCTGTTGAAGATGAATAGTTTGATTTATCCTTCTTTGTATATCATTGAGTTCTACTTGTGATTCTTGGATAATTTTCATAACTGTGACACCTAAAGATGATGGGAAAACTTCATCCATTCCATATACAATCTCAAATATAATATTTGTGATTTGACCACTTTTACCTAGAATATAATATTTTTGGAGGGTTTTTATCTTTTTATGAATGAAGTAAATTAATGAAAGGGGATTTTATTTTTCATTAAGTAAAAAGGTCTTTACTTATGAACTTGACGTGCAAATGGATGAATGTAGGGTTAATGATGATAATTAGGGATTAACATAGGAATTCAACACTTTTAACTTTACAGTCATTGAGCCTTGGGTCCAGGCCCAACAGAAGTTAGAGAAATGCTCCGAGCCTCTTTGACTGGAAGTTTAGAATGAAGAATAACTATAGGGGAGGGGAAATTAATTATGTTTTCCATGATGAAAAGTATTTACATGATTGTCCGACTTCTTTCTACCTACCCAACTTTTACTCTAACATTTTTTCGTCCATTTTGTAGGTGCATTTGAGCTAGAAACTTTGCACATTTAATTCTTTTGAAATCAATAAAATTATTTAAATATACCTTATATAATCCTAGGACTCATATTAAACTGATGAGCTCCTCTTTATTCTCTACCTATCTAGTAATTAGTCAGTATTAAATTGTCTAACTAGTCTTTATTCACTATTATACAACAATAAAATTGAAATATGACAATTCAAGGTTAAACAGTTCAACTTATCATGGATTATGGAATTTATTGACACTATGCCATAATCATCAATAATAATAAAAAGTAGTGGCATTTGGACTTGCACACTTTCATGTTTTATTTCTTTTCTTTTGGGGTATATTATTTTTTTCTAAGTCCTTTGATTTTTCTTTTACGACTTCACCCTCTTTTTTATTTTCTATTTTTTTATTTTTTTACAAAATATGGGAAAATAACTTGCAGAAAGCAAGGTATGTATATATTTTACGAGACTAACATAATTTAATTCCAAATTATGAATCTTATACTTAGAGGACCCTAACAGCAGCTTCACATGTGGATGGCATTTCCTGGTGAAATGTCAAGAACTCTAAGATCAGTAGCCTTCCATTTTGACCATGATGATCCTATAACTGTCTTTTGATTTCTGCAAAACTCATACTTATGACATTTTACTCTTCAAAGCTTAGGGCCTTCACTCCGAGCTTAAACTTTGGAAAGAAAACATCCAATCCAATCTACAAAATGCAATGGATATTTACAATGATATAAAAGGAAATTAGGACTAAGAATTAGTTAGCTCAGAAGAATAGTAATGTTTGATCATTCTACCATTCACTGGTCCTTCTGGAATGTCTGTTCCATCCAAATTTCTGATAAAAAAAGAATTGTTACCTCTGTACCCATAAATGACATAAGGGCCTTTCCATAGAAGGTCAAAATTTCCATGTTTTCCTTTTTCTTCTCTCCTGGAATCCCATTTTAACAATTTATCTCCTATGGCATAATCATCTTCTTTAGTTCTTTTATTAAATATTATCTTTATTTTCTCTTGAATGACTGAGATTTTTCATAGACTTCTTCCCTTGTCTGTTGAAGATGAATAGTTTGATTTATCCTTCTCTGTATATCATTGAGTTCTATTTGTGATTCTTGGATAATTTTCATAACTGGGACACCTAAAGACGATGGGAAAACTGCATCCATCCCATATAAAATCTGATAAGGATATGTTCCAATTGACTTCTTGGTAATAAGTCTATCTGCCCATAAGGCATAAACTAATTTCTTATTCCAAGTTTTCTTATTTTCTTCAAGTAGTTTTTTAATGATACTCACAAGGCTTTTATTGGAAGATTCAAGTAGGCCATTACCCTAAGGGTAATAAGCAGTAGAATTGCCTAGGGTTATATGGTACTTGTGACAAAAGGTAATCATTTTCTTAGATTTAAATGTAGCTACATTATCAGTAATAATTTTCTGTGGGCATCCAAATCTAGATAAAATGTTGTTTTCTAGGAAAGATATAATGACTGATTCAATGGCTTGTCTAGTTGGGATGGCTTCAATCCACTTGGTGAAATAATTTGTGGTAGTCAATATCCATTTATGTTGGCTAGAGGATGGAGGGTGAATTTATCCAATCAATTATGAACCCCATTGTTGAAATGACATCTCAGTAGAAATAGGTTTTAGCGGTAAAGGTAACAAATTCCTTTTTCATTCAAAAATATGACATTTGTGACATGAAGTAACAAATTTTTTTACATCAATAAATAAGGTACGCCAGTAGAAACCAGCTCTAAGAATCTTATCTTTTGTACTTTTCTAGTATAAGTTTCCTCCACAACACCTGCTTGAAAATCTCCAAGAATTTTGTCAGCTTCTGATTTTAGTAAACAATTCAGTAAAATCCCACTTTGTTCTTTCCAATAAAGCATTTTATCTAGAATACAATATCTCATTGCTTTCATTTTGATGAATCTAGCTTTAGTTATAGTTAATCCAAGAGGAGCTTGTAAATTTGTAAGTACAAAGATAATATCTGAGTATCATGGTGAGTCTAGAAAGGCTTCATTGATCAATGGAGTCGCCATCTCTTCCTGTTCATCAATCTGGGCAATAAAATTTATATCCAAAGCATTACAATTGGATTCGGCCATGAGTCTCGCTAAACCTTGTCCTTTTATAAGCTTGGTTGGTTTAATCTCTCTGTCATACTCAAGGATAGTGGTAATCCACTTTCCTCTTCTTCCATCTGGCCAATCATGTGTTAAAATATCTTTGACTACAGAATTGGGGACATAGGCAATAATGTGGGAATAAATAATATACACTCTAAAATATTTTATGGCTTTAACCAAAGCTAAATCTTGTTTTTACATTATGTTATATCTCAAAGGTGCATCTCTAAGGGTTTTACTAAAAAATGCTATGGGTTGTTCAAAACCTTGGTCATTTTTCTGCAGTAGAACTGCAACTATGGTATGTTCTGAGGAAAATGAAAAGATTGTGGAATCTTTCTTGAAGTCTGGACTGATTAGGACTAGAGATTTTGTTAAAGCATGTTTAATGGATTAAAATGACTCTTTTTCTTGAACTATAAATTTTAAAACAGAGTCCTTTTTTAACATGTTATTTAGTTCTTTGATGATTTCTGCTAGATGATAAATAAATCTTCTCAAAAAGTAAATTTTATCTAAAAATTCTTGTAACTCTTTGATGTTCCTAGCTAGGTGAATTTGCAGTATGGCTTATGTTTTTCTGGATATATCTAATACCGTCCTTTGAAATTATGTGTCCAAGTATTTTTCCCTCTTCTAGTCCAAAAAGAGTTTTCTTAGGATTTAATGATATACCAAATTTTTGACACTTACTGAAAACTTGTCTCAAATGATCCAAATGTTCATTATCTGACGTAGAAAAAATAGTAATATCATCTAAATAAATAACCAAAAATTCATGTATTTCCTTAGCAAAGGCTATATCCATAGCCCTGTGAAAGGTAGCTCCAACATTCATCAAACTAAAAGGTATTTTCACATACATGAAAGTGCCCCATGGAGTGGTAAAAGCTATTTTAGGTTCTTCTTTTTGAACAAGTATCTATTTATACCCTGAAAAACCATCTAATAAAGAAATCGTGGAAGATCCAACTACCCTTTGTAAAATATGATCCATCTTGGGTAAAGGGTAATTGTTTTTCAATGATACATTATTGAGATTTCTAAATTTTTACACAAAATATGATTTCACCAGTTTTCTTTCTTGTAGGTACTAAGTTAGAAACCCAAACATAATATCTGATTGGTGCAATGATTTTGGCATCATACATGCGTTTAACTTATTTTTCAATCAAAGGTAATAAGATAGGATTAATCCTCCTCAATTTTTTCCTAAATGGTTTCTGATCATATTTTATAGGAATATTGTGTTGAATTATGTTTGTATCATATGCTTTTAAATATTCGTAACTCCATGAAAACACATCTTTGTATTCCTTTAAAAGTTCCATAAATTTTTCTTTTTCTTGAGGGGGTAAAATTTTTGACAATTTGATGATTTTTGGTTTTGTATCAGTCCCAATGTTACATTCTTCAATGTCAGACTTGACTCGTTCCATTTTAGGCTTTTTTCACACATCATTGGAATCAAACAAGTCCTCCAAAGGAGTTAATCCTTTAGGTAAAAAATTATCCTTCAAATATAACATTTCAATTTCATCTTCAATTGTTTCCTCTATATATACATTCTCTAAGTTATCTATGTCAAATTGGTTAAATACAGTGGGTTTGATAATTTTATGTGCATATATGTTATTTATTTCACAATTAACATCTAAATCTATGTTACATTCTGAATCTAAATTACCATCTTTGTCTATCATACAATTTTGAAATTCATCCTCACTATTCAAAAAATGGTAAATTTGTTCATCTTCAGAGAAAATTTTCCAGTTTCTAAAATTATTAGGGACAATGGGTCTATATTTAACTTCAGCAATATATCTATGTGTTGGTTGAAAAGGTAAGTTACATGTGCTAGAAAAAGTTTCTAGGCAATGTTCTTGCAAATTTTGTTTTCTTGGAATAGTAGCAATTTTACATTTTAGTAAATCATCACATAAATCAACTGTTGCATCTCTATATCTGGATAAACTATGATTATGAACATAATAGTCTCCATTTACTTGTTTAATTATTAACTTTGAATCTCCCATAATTAAAATTCTTTGACATCCTAAATTTCTGATGATTTGAAGGCCTTAAATAAGTGCCTCATACTCTTCCATGTTGTTGGTACATTTAAAGTGAGTCTAAAGGCATGTCCTTCCGAATAAATGGTTTCAATGTTGGTGATCCACACTCTAGCCCCTGCTCCTGACTTGTTCACTGAGCCATCAAAGTCTAAGTGCCAAAGGGCTTGATGGAAAATATTATCATTGTTTGGTTTAGGCTTTATGTCAATTAATTCAGTTTGGATTTAATTATTATCATAGTTACATAAAATTAATGAATCAAGATCAGTTGGTGTTGAGTAAATTGGGTAATTTATTGATCCCTCAGCACTGCTAAACATGTATTTCATTAGAGTTTCTCTGTAAATTTTATTAGGTTGTCCAAACACAGTTATGGTGGCATATCTCATGTCTAATTGTAGAGATCCCTACAACTTAGCTCCCCATGAGCAAGAAAGAAGCATACCATACTTTCGTGGGATATCAGCTACTATAATATCTATGACCATACTTTTACCGGGATACTGAACTAAATTGACACATAAGTATTTTATCAATCCTATGCATTTGACCTTGCTTGAATCAAAAGAGAATAAATCTTTATAAGGCCTTGTTATTTATAGATTCAAAGTTTCCATAATAGTTTTTTGCATTAAGTTGTGGGAAGCCACTGAATCTAACATTGCATTATGTAAGATTTGATCAGGAATAGTAAGACTAATCTGAATTCTTACCATTTACATCAGGGCCAAAAATTAATTCAGGATGATCATCATTTAAATTGATAGAATCTTCACCAACATTCATATTTAAAGTTTCAGTAATTGTTGATTTATACGAATCATTCTTTACCAATTTTGTCAAAGGAATTGTTATCTTTAACTTTGCTATTTTAGATTGAATATTAAATGCTGGTTGAGACTTAGTAATCTGAATAAGTTCATCTTTTGTGACAGTTATCTGACTGGGTTTTTCAAGCATTTCAGTAGCTGTAATTTTATCTTGAGTTGTTCTTTTATTTTCAATCTGAGTTTCTTGATTCTTGTTGTCTTTAGTTTTCTTTTCAGGGACTAATTATGGGGAAGCAAGATTTTTTTCATATTTTGAACTTTTAGCAGAAACTTTAGTATTAACAGTTTTGGGATTTGCTGATTTAGAATTAGCAGGATTCTTCTTTGGATCGGAAATTGTTAATTTCATTGAATTAGGGGCTTTGGTAGTGTTGGAATTTTGGGAATTATTGGAGGATGGGGCCACTTCTTCAATTATGTCAACAATATTTGGACTTGGCCCTTTTTTAGGACTGGGAGGATTGGAATTTTGCTTGTTTTCCCTTGAGAGAATTTACAAAATCTTTGTTTTTCGTGCTTCTGCATTTCTTTCGGTTTGATTTTGAGAAGTTTTTTTTATAGAAGGCTCCCTTTTTTCTCTGTTTCTAAGGTTATACCGACTATTAAATTCATTAATGGCAAATTCATAGCCTTGTTTGAAATCAAAGGATTCACTAGATTCTATTTTGAGTTGTTGAAGCTCAAAAAGTTCTTGATTCTCCTGAGTGAGGAAAATTTTGTCTTCTTCATCTATACCCATTACTATATTGATGCCATCCTCATCTTCATCATTATTTTGAGAACTTTCAACATAGTTCTCTTGGAATGGGGGCCTAATGTTTTGATCTCAAGAAGTTTCTTTACCTTTTCGAGGAATTTTTTTTTTTTTTTTTTTTCTGTAGTTGGGATTTCTGATTTGTGGTTGGTTATCGCATTAGGGTTTTTTCTCTATATTGTCTAATATTTCAAATACTCTTTCTAAATTTTTAGCAAAAATGTCAAATTTACCATATGAGTTTGAATTTTCTTCTTTGATTGTGATTCTCTTTTCATTCCTAAGTTTGTATTTTCTAGCTAAAATGTTAATTTCTACAATAACAACATCTAATTGTATTTAATATAATGTTTCAGCATCTCTTTTTCTTAATTGGTATGCCATATCTAGATCAAATCCATCGGGGAATTTAACAAGTACAGAATATGGTCTAGGTTTAAGATATGCAGAAATAGAATTATACACATTGTTGTATCTAGTGCAGTAATCCTGAGCAAACTCATTAGGAGCTATTTTTAAAGAATAAAACTCAGATAAAATTTGCAAAGGGTTCTTTTTATTTTCCCATTTATTCAAAAATGCTTTGTGAAATGCAGCCAAATCAGCTATACTACCAACAACTAAATTTTTAAACCATTTCTTAACTTCCCCAGTTAAACTTTGAGCAAAAAAATTCATCTAAACATCTCATTCATCTATTTCATAGATTTCACAATAGTCTATCATTCTGGTAACATGTTGTCTCGCAGTATATTGTGACAAGCCATCAAATAAAGGTATATTTTTCTAGTATTCTTGGGGAATATCATGAATGTTTTGAGGCAAAACAAGGGGTGCATATCTAGTAGCCATAGGTTGAAGCTTAGCTGAGCTAAGGGGAACAATAGAAATGACAGGAGATGTGCTGGTTATAGTAGTTGATGTGCTGAAATCTGTACTTGAAGAACTTGGAAAAGAAGTTGGTATATATATGGAATTGGTTGGAAAAAATGTAGTGCTTATAAAACTAGTGGATGCAATGGATTGAGTGAATGAAAGAAAAACTGTGCTAGGCTGCAAAGGCAACTTAGGAATAAATGGTTATGTGGATGAACTGGCAATGGAATATAAAAATGAGGTGACAGCATACAAAGTGGAATCTGATGCTGGAATTATTATTGTGTGCAATTGAGAAACTGGAGGTCTAATGTGAGATAATAAATGGGCTAATTTAATAGCTTCATCAATGTATTTAATCAATGTAACATTAATCCTCTCTACTTGATTTTGAGATTCAGATTTGTCTGAATTTATGGATGCTGAAATATTTTTTTGTTTTTCATTAACAAAAGAAGTAAAAAAAGGATCTATGACAGTTTCTTTTAAATCACTTTCAGATTTGTTTCTAAACAATGAATGTTCAAAATTGACATCAAAATCAATATCAGATAAGCTTACTAATTCTTTGGGTAAAGAATTGGCTTTTCTTAAGGGCACTTTAGCTTCTAAATCGACAATTTGTTTTTTCTTTTTATTTTTTCCAATATGTTCTAGGTTATCTACTATAATTGTAGGCTTAGGATCCGAGTTAGACCTGGTATAATAGGTTTTCCTAGAAGCCAGAATGACTATTTATGAATACCTACAACCCTTAAAACTACACCTTAAAGTAAAAAGATAGATTAAAGATATTCCTTTAAGACTAATCGTGAAACTAAAGATTGCTTAGTTCCCCCAAGATGGTCGCTAGTATGTTATCACCCTAGTAATTTCTAAAGATTGTGGGCTTTGTGATTTTTTCAGTTTAAGAAAACTAGGGGTAACCACAAATCTACTTTGGAAATTTAGGATCTAGCCTTCTTAAATTTCAGAGAGGGCTCTCTCTTTATGATTTAGCTTTTTTTTTGTTTAATGTTTTTAAGCTAGTTATGATAGTTAAATTTAGTTTTGGTTTTGAAATGTTTGGTGGAAAATAAGATTACTTGAAGACAAATTAAAGAGGGATCTACTAGTCCATTGGGCTATGAAGTCAAAAACTAGCAAGCAGAACTAGAAGGCAAGGCCAAAAGGATGCTAATGTATTCAGGGCAAGGTAGATAACCATTAGAGATTTGGATAGATTGTTTTGATGAGATGGCTTGCTTCGGGATAAAGGGAAATGAAGAATCCTTTGATCTGGAAAAAGAGGAAGGAGGCAAGGGTCAAACAAGACTAGGAGAAATTAAGAATTCCTAAATCTTGAAATTAGTAGAAAACATTTAAATGATTAAGTAGTTAAGACAGGGAGTTCTTACACTAGTCCTGAAGTAATTCTCCCAATTAATCATTAATATTGAACAACATATATGAAATTGTATGTAACTCAGAATGGAAAAAATGACAAGATAGATGCACTTTACTCTTAAAATTATCACATGAATCCTGAATTATGAAGTCAAATTGGCTATTGCCTAGACTGCTACTTTGAAATCAACACATGTGAGCCTCCAACGTACCAACAAAACTTCTATAATGTTCTTAGAAATTTCATTCCACACTAAACACTTCATAAAATAAAGTATTTATACAAATTTTTATTACAACTATCCTAGAAAAATCTAGGAATAGCTCTAGGAAAATAAAAATATCTTCACACATTAAGAGGGACAACTGCTTAACAACTTAGAAAGCTATCCTCTTATCTAGAAAATATAGAGCTATCTTATCTAACAAAAATTGTTTGTTTGAATAGTTGTTCATGCTTGCTGGAATATTGAAAAATATCTTTTTTTGAAGATGTCTTCACTGATACTCTTCCACTTATACTCTTTGACCCTGTACGTCTTTTCTGATACTCCTTCACGTTGTTTATTTATGATTTCACTATTGTAAAAGAGGAAATTATAGCAGTGAAATTAGCTGGTTGTTGCTTTTACTTCTGATACACTTTGACTCTAGCCTTTCACCCTGATATTTTTTAACTTGATATTTTGACTTCTAACTGCCGTGAAAAGAGAATTTTTAGCAGTAAAAAATAAAAATCAAAATACTATTTTATTTTTTTCCCTTTCAAACTGACTGTTTCATCTGCACTGTCCTTGACTGTTTGCTTCTTGGTTGCTATAATAAATCTGTAAAAATCTGCCATTGTTCAGCATCTGGTTTTTTCATACTTTTCAACTTTATGTAGTTGTCATCTACTTCAGTGTACTTAGAAAAATTTGGCTTAATTAGAAACAAATGTTTGATTTCATTCTGAAGGAAGAGTAAATGTTCAATGTATTGGAGAACAACTTTCCTTGTTGGAGATCCCTGTGGAAATTTGTTATTAACCTGTTCTTTGGAAATGTCTCTAATCTTCTTGTCATATTCTTTCTAGTCCATTAACTTTTCTTTGAATACATGTATGTCTGGAATGCTTGCTTGTCTTAGCATAGTATACTTTGCTAAAAACTTGGTAATGGAAAATTTCATAGCATCACATTTTTCATTCAAGTTGTTCATCAGAGTTTATTTGTCAATACTTTCTTGATTTGTAGTATAGTCTTTTTCCTATCTTGTATCTTTAATTCTTCTAGCTCAGACTTGTTCTTACTGTTTGAGAAGGTAATTAGCTTTAGTGCCTGTGTTGGTTTATCTATTAATTCTTCTGTTGTCCTCTGTATTTCACCTTGAGCTGCTAGAAGGAGGTCTCTTTGTTCATATATTATCTGAATTGATGGCCATCGAGGATGTATGGCCTCAATAATGTTGGTCCATAAGTGATTTCTTATGTAATAAATCTGTGTGGTGAAGCTCAAATACTTCTGAAGGCTTTTGACTTGCTCTTCAAGTCTTTTAGATTTTTGTTCATAATTTTTGGCATTAATCAATCATGCTTTATTGGTTACCTCCACATTTTGAATATTTTTCTTCAAATTGTTAATTTCATTGATTTTCAATGTCATTTCTTCCATTGCTTTTAAAATTTACCTTGCATCATTTCTCTATACACCTGTGATGTTGAGGATTCTGTTTGGGAGGTAGTAGCTGATTGTACTGACACTACAGTTGCTAGTGGCTCTTTAGGTGCTAACTTCTCTCCCAATGTAGAAGGAATAATAGCTATAATAATAGGTATAAATGTGGGAATGGTAGAAGCATCAGTTTCCTTCACAGTTTCTTTTTCTTTCATCAATATATCCAATTGACTTTCCATATCCTTAATTTGGGAAGTAAGATTTATTATCAATTGCATCATATCTTCTTTCTCTATATGTTCTTGGATTATTTCCTTGCTCTGTTGGTGCTCACTTTGAGGAAGTTTTAACTATTTCCTCAAAGAAGAAATATCATCATTTTTCTATTTAATTAATACTTCAACAACTTTTATATTTGATGGGTCAACTCCTATTTTTAGAATCAAATCTTCCAAGGCCTTGATCCTTAGATCTTTTTCATATAAGAAGCCTTTATCAAGTTTCATCTGATATTGCAGGTTGATAATAGTATTTTGAAAATTGGTTACACTCATGGCCCTTTTTACCACAGTGGAATATAGAATCTCTGAACTATGTCGGTGGAATTCTATCTAATCCAACTCATGTACCTTTTTAGTATCTACTTCAAATTCCATCTTTTTATAGTCAGCCACTATTTTTGGAGTTGAAGTAGTAGGTTTTTAATAATACATGATCATTTTATTTGAAGAATAATCAAATGTTGTAAGCAATCTATCTTGATTTCTTGGCTTCTTCTTGAGAAATTGAGAAAAAATCTCACTTTTAATTTCCTCATTTCTTTGTTTAATCTTCTTATATCTTTCCTTAATATCCAAATATTTTTATTCTGTTGTTTGAGAAGAAGAATTTTCCATATTCACCTGTTGCTCAATCATTTGGGTCTCCTTTACTTTGGATGCTACTTGTTCTCTTTCAATATCTGTCAAAGTCTCCTTGATTATTGTAGTGGCCTCATCGTTATTGACCTCTAGTTCATCTTCAACCTCAATAAGTTCTTCTTTTCCTATGGAACCAAATCTTAGCCTTTTATTGTAGATGAGTTTGAACTTGTTATCTAAATTAGTTTCTACTATATATGATCCCTCATCTCTTCTCCTTTTTTCTGAAGTCTCTGGATGTTTAGGAGTTACCACAGAAAGTGTGGTATCTTTTTTTCCTGTTGTCTGTGTATTTGCAGTTAAATCAACCAATTTATTTTCTTCCCATTCTTTCTGATTGGAAAAATTTTCAATATCAGGCCTCGGGTCATGTATAAAAGGAGGAAGCTTATTTTTAACCCTTATACTATTCAAAAGACCTTGGGGGTCATAATTTCAAGGGAAAATCACTTGAAATTTCAGCTTTGATAATATTTTTTCTATTTCTTTATCAGCATCCCTGTTATTTACTATGAATGGACCAATTTGATTTTTCAGTTTAAATTTTGTCTTCTTTTTAGAGGCCATGAAATGGATAGCATCAACATTCAACACCTGTCTCAAATACTCTGGAGCAAAGACTCTGATAGTCAAAAATTTAGGTAACTTATATGGAAGCAGATTGGTTCCAAAGATTATTAACCCAGTGTGCTGCTCATATAAGTACCAATATCCCATTTGGAATTCTTCTGAAAATTATGATATTATTTTCACCTCTTCACTTACTCTAGGTTGCTTTTATTTTTGTAGCAAACTCATAGATGGCCTGATAAACAAATCTGTGAAATCTATAAAACTGTATTCACTTCCCTCTTTTCTTAACAATGATGTCCAAAAGACAATTGATAGAGGCTAGCCCTCTACATTCATTTTATGCAGTGCTATAGGAAAGTGATATGCTTGTGAAAATTAAAAAAAAAGGAATAAATAGGAAGAATACCTAAATACCCCTTCAGTGGGTAGCTTTCTCAACTGATGGTGTATGGAATCAACAATAAATCTGGAAAAATCAAAGATGAGAGCAGGAGGCTGACTAGGAGACAAGGTAGACAGAAACCCAAGGATAGAATCATGAGTAAACTCATCAATGAATTATCCTAAGATGAAGGATAACATTGAAATAACATGTTTATAACCCTCTTGAAACTTGGAAGTGGAATAGGGAGGATTCAATTTTTGGATATCCACATGACTAGGCATGAAGTTCTGAAAAATCATAAACCTTTAGGGAAATATAACCCTAAATATAATTGGATAACGCGACTACCCTAGGGTCAAATTGTAACTACAACATTTCATTGATTGACTCTGCAGTGATAGAAAAAAGGATTTCCCTGTCATTATTCACAATTAATCTTTGATCTGGGACATAATACTTCTGGCATATTCTTATCAAGTCCTGAATAAGGTGTGTTAATGGGATTATATACTTGGGTAGATTGTATCCCATAGAGGCATTTCTCCTTTGTCAAGGAAATTTCCATGACACCAATTGTGTACTTATAATAGATTGAATTCAACTAGAGGGTCTACAATTTTGTAATCTACTTCAACCAAAGGGATAACTTATTCATTGGAAATTGGAGGTTGAAGATGATTTACAGTCACAGTGGTCTTAGCAGTGATATCAGGAGTAGACTTTGGGGCTTTTGCTGCTTTAGACTTGGGAGGTTTGGATCTTCTGGGCTTAACACGTTTGGATCCTCTAGCCTTGGGTGTGATTTTCCTTTTTTTCATTTTAAATTAACTACAACAATATTATACAATTTTCTACAGTTGATTTTTCTTCAACAAAGGGTAATTGAGTAATTTTATGGGCAAGGATGATAGCAGTGGGAAATTTAGTGCTCAATTAGAATTTTTAGGACACACAGAACAATTTTGAGATAGAAAATGCAAGTTTTCTGAATGATTAGGACTGTAGAAAGAGGTTTTGAGGTTTTCTGTGGGTTTAATAACCTTTTGAACCATGGAATTTGTCTTTCAAGAGTCTTGGACTGAGAAATTGGTTTAAAAATAAGGTTTTCTGCAAATGGAAATTTCTGGGAAAAAGTTGTGAGGGTTTTCCCTCTTTCGTCGGGATTTTTGACACACTAGGATTGGCAATTTAACTCCTTAAATCTTAATTGGTTCAATTGGCGTTCGAAATAGTGAAATTGCAAGGAAAATTTGGGAAAATACCAAATTTTTAGGTATTTTGATAGTTGAAAAAAGGGTTTCTGAAGCTTTGGTGATTCCTGGATCGCTGATGCAGAGAAAATAGCTTCAAATAGTCTTCAAGTAGTGGAACGGTGGTTGAAATTAGGTTTCTTCTCTAGGAATAAGTCAAAAGAGGATTGTTTGCATAGTCGGGCATTTTTTCTTAGTAGTGAATGCGCACAATACATCAATAAAAATTATAAGAAAGGTTTTAATCCTTATTATAAATATTAGAAGACTGCAATAAATTCAGGTCAAATCTGTGGTGGGACCAGTTTTTATTTTTTGAATGCGAAAAACAATAAGTGGGTTTCGCGTTGCGTTTGGGTGGTAAACAGTTTTTCCCAAAATTAATTCAATCGTATCAGAATAAAACATGTCATCGGAGGTGGTAACAAAAAAGCTGCCCATTTCATGCTCGTTTGGGCATTTGGCAGTCGATTGGTTTGTGGACGCAAAAATGATCGTCCACCGTCAAATCTGAGAAGTGGGAGCGAATGGTCAGAATTAATTTGGAAGTTGCGGTCGAATGACGGGTGGGACCAATATTTTTTATAAGCGTGAGTAGTTAATATATGTTTTAAACCTTTCATAATATATCAACAAGTAAAGGTTTTAATCAATATAGGCAAGGTTTACATGGTTTCAAAGGGTAAATATAAGAGGTAATATATATGCCAAAGGTTTGTATATATGGTAACATGCACGTGAGCCTGGGTTTATACATAAGGTTTTAAAACTTATATATAAGGTTTTTAATGAATGGGGAGTGGAGGTTTAAATTTTATTAAAATAAAACTTGGTTTATTTCAACAAAACATTGGGTTATTTATGATATGAAACGTGAGGTTTCATTCATCGAGGATATGAAACAATACTCCTTCATCGGGGTTTCATATATAAAACATGCCTAAATCCCTTTTGTAATTTTATTTTTATTATATAATTATAGACTATGGAAATTTCTATCACTATAGAGGGTAGGATATTTACATATGGTTAGTTTTATGCCAAAGGGGGTGTAATTGGGGTTTTTATTTAAAACATGTGGGTAATTAACTTTGGCAAAAAATCTTATATTAGTGGGTTTTTGGGAATATTTAAATACAAGGAGTTATATTAATAGGATAACATATTCTTATAAGGAATTAATAAATAAGTTAGAATTTAATATGACATAGGATAGTGAAAAGCACCAAAATATATTCATATGACTAAGTAAAGTGATAATGTAAAAAGCAAAGCTTTATCATTTGTAATTTGACCACTTTGACCTAGAATATAATATTTTTGGAGGGTTTTTTTTGTTTTTATGAATGAAGGAAATTAATCAAAGAGGATTTTCTTTTTCGTTAAGTAAAAAGGTCTTTACTTATGGAATTGAAGTGAAAATCGATAAATGTAGGGTTAATGATGAAAACTAGGGATTAACGTAGGAATTCAACACTTTTAACTTAATGCCTATTGAGTTTTGGGTCCACACTCCCAAATGTTTTAAAACAAATGTTTCCAGCCTCTTTGACTGGAAGTTTAGAATGAAGAATAACTATACGAGAGGGGAGATTAGTTATTTTTTCCATGATAAAAAGTATTTACATGAGTGTCCCATTCTTTCTACCTACCCAAATTTTAATCTAACATTTTTTCTTCCATTTTGTAGGTGCATTTGAGCTAGCAACCTTGAACATTTTATTCTTTTGAAAGCAATAAAAACTATCTAAATCTACCTTATATCATCCGAGGGCTCAGATTAAACTGATGAGCTCCTCTTTATTCTCTACCTATCTACTAATTAGTTAGGATTAAAATATCTAACTAATTTTTATTCACTATTCTACAACAATAAAATTGAAACATGACAAGTCAAGATTAAGTAGTTCAACTCATCATGGATTATGGCATTTATTGACACTCTGCCATAATCATCAGTAACAAAGAAAAAAGTAGTGACATTTGGACTTGCTCACTTTCATGTTTTATTTCTTTTTATTTGGGGTATATTATTTTTTCTAAGTCTTTTGATTTTTCTTTTAGGACTTTACCCTCTTTTTTCTTTTCTATTTTTTTATTTTTTACAAATATTGGAAAACAACTTGTAGAAAGCAAGGTACGTACATATTTACAAGACTATCATAAGTCAATTCCAAATTATAACTTGACAAATTTATAGGTCCCTAACACATCATATTTTAATATACTTAATCGTTGCTTGTACTTGCTCGATTATGTTGTGATTTTTATGTTGTGATTTTCCGATTCTCACTCACACCGAGTTTTAGATTTCAAGGTGGTATCTTCTTCAATATCGCTAGTAATATCTTCTTGCACTGATTAGTATGAAATTTCTTCAAGCTTTGTATAAGGAGATTATTCATTCGTATAGGTGCACTAAATTAAGGAATTTATCAAGCATAACAGAGGCCATCGACTTCATCATTTATAGATCCTTCATTGGAATTTTCAATAATGTTAATGAAATTGGAAGGAGATTGAGCAAAACTTGAAGTAATTTCACATGGAGTCCGAATGGGAGGAAGAAAGAAAACATGTTCAAACCAATCTAATAATTCCTCTTTCAAAGGTTTATCTTTAATTTTAAATTTTAAACAGTTTAAATGAAATCTAATGGAAAAATCAATTAAAGGTTCACTTTCAAACCTTTGTAGATCTTCAATTTCGTCACATACTTGTTCGTAGTCATAACCGTCAAATTTACAAAGGAATATTGTAATAAATTAATCCCAACTGTGAATTGAGGCAACTGGAAGTGATTGACACCAACTTCTAGTTTTTTCCAAGAATGTAAGAGTATAAATCCTGCATAAAATACCTTCATCAATATCATGAAAAGTAGAATTTGAAAATTTTTGAATGAATTGTAAAGCATGATTAAATGCAAACTCTAAAAACTCTAAGTATTACCTTTAATATTAGATTCTACTCGAGATAAGTGTCTTACTATTTCTAGTGGAGTATTGGAAGATGCACGTCCAGAAATACAACTCCAAATTGGAAGTTTTATAGGAGCCATTGTAATAAAAATGAAATGTTAGAACACAAAAATGGAAAAATCTCAAGCCCTCCTTCTAACGCCAAAATGTTGAAGCCTCGAAATTCACTGCAATAACACAGGGATACTAGTCGGGACCTTAAGGCAGTTCCTTTTCCATTTGGAATGGTGGCTCCGACTGTTTAAGTAGGTCCAATTAACTTCTCTCAATCTCTAATGGTTTATAATATAACTTTTTTCTACAAATGGGAAAGAGACATCAGATCATTCCTCTCTTGCTGATCAGGTGAAAGAGCGATCCTTAAGCTAATTTGAGGCTCAGCAACCAAACCACAACTAAAGTTTGGCCTCTTTGGGAAGATGACTTTTAGCAATGTAGAATTAAACCTAAAATGAAAAATTATTCTAAAATGCAAGAAAAAGTAAATTTATCCTAATCCTATCTCAATTAGGCAGATATATATCTAACCCAGCCAAGATCAAGATATTTAAATAATTGGGATTTAAATATGTCTCTTATAATGAATATCAAATTAACGAAATATTTCAATTAAGTGACATTATGAATACCAAAACACATTCTATTTAGATACATTTTAACTAAGATAATCAACCAACAACATTTAGGAATTAGTTCACAAAAAATATATTGATTATTAAAACAATATCAAAAGACATATTTCTGAGTAAATAGTTACTCATAAATCAAAATTCAACCCATAAGAGCAGAGATAAATAATAGCAAATAATTGAGACAAATTACTTATATAAAAAATAGTGCACAAATATGAATAAAATGACACATTCATGCTATCATAAAATGAAAACAATATTTAAAACAATAATATTATAAATACCAATTTATTGAATCCATTTTTCTGACTCTGGTCTCCAATAGTCCTTTACAATACTTGAACTTTTGTTTTTAAAACTAGAGCTGCAATAGTGCAAACTTTGCCCCTCATACATGATTCAGAATGCAAAGGAAAAATCCTCAATAATCCTCAAATCTGATTTTTCTCTCCTCTACCCTACAAATATAAATCCTCTATACAATAGTGCCTTCAAGAATTCCATAATTGCAAATAAGAGAATCCCCTATTACATTCTATAATCTTCTATTTATAATATTTACAAAAGGATTTCTTCATAAGAAATTTTGTTGAAGAGTGGTTTTGCTCAATCAATTTTCATTGGCTCAAAATCGCATTCTTAGATATTTGGAGCATTTTAATTGATTTATATCTTCTTTTCCTAATCTCTTCTACTATTTTCATGCAGAAACAAATCAAAACAAAATTAAAATGTAAAAATAAAATCAAAATGTCAAATCTGAAATTTAAAACAAATCCAATTAAAACTTAATTAAATAAAGAATTCAAAAGGAAATATAATATTTATATTGATTCCTGTGATGATATAATGGCCAAGGAGAACATAGACGAATGGATTTGCACTTAAAAGAAATTGTGGGAAAATGAAAAAGTAGAAAATTAAACTCAGAAATTAGTTTTGTTAAAAAAATCAAAGCTTGATATTATGTTGTATTTTAGTCCCAAGAAATGATCAAATCTGGAAATGAAACCAATTGAGGAATAATCCCCATGATTGTATCTATCCAATGAGTTGTCACAGACCTGATTTGGCCAAGTAAAACTCAATCTATTAGCTTCCAAAGTTGGTATATAAAAATTGATAGAATTCTAGAATTTTTGTTGCTTAGGCTAAAAATCAACAATTTTAAAT
This sequence comes from Pinus albicaulis, assembly GCA_034641835.2. NCBI lineage: Eukaryota > Viridiplantae > Streptophyta > Pinopsida > Pinales > Pinaceae > Pinus > Pinus albicaulis. The sequence continues at coordinate 222,398,580 of CM076581.1, forward strand.
TAAATTCTAATTCTAGATTAGATTATAATATTTAATTAATTAATAATAATTAATTACAATTATATTATTAATCTAATTTAGTGACCAATTAATTGTTAACATAATTGAATTAATTAAAATAAATTAATTTAATAATTAATTAAAATACTATTATATTAGTATTACAATTATATTATATAAAAATTATAATCAATATATATATATATATATATATATATATATATATATATATATAATATTTTGTTCTATTTAAAATACAAAATTTTGAAAGCATTCACGTATTAATATGAGGAGAGTGGATGGTATGGAGGGATAAGGGAGGGGGAGAGGTGAGTGAGTTAAGCGTGAGGTGAGAGGAATTCATAAGGAGATTACAAAACCTTATGTTAAAAATAAATAATCCCTCGCATAAACCAAAATCACACATCACACATTTTAAAGGGACGAGTTTGAGGTGTTTAGCGAAATTTCAATATATTGCGATATCGCATTTTCGCAATCACACTTTTATTTCAAAAATTTTTAAATCGATATTTTTGGAAGAGTGGATGTGGTAAGAAGTGTGTCCCACATGGGACTAACCATCCTATAAATTGGACTTCACCTATTTTGCAATTTTGGGGTTTTGGATTTTGGAAATTTAATTTAAAATAACAAGTTGGACTAAATTACCAAGATCCTGAAACGTGTTTTCATCCATTATATAATCTAGTTGGGTCATTTTGTAGGACCCTTAGTGAAAAACGAAAGAAATAGTAAAAATGAACTAAAAGTTAATATCTACAATGAATGACTATTTTAACTACAAAAATTGAAATGTTGGTACATTTTATATATTTTTTAACCCAAGCGACACAAATGATCAAACTTCAAAAGCGTGTCATTTACAAACCGGTTGACCAAATGAATCAAAACAAGTATCATTGGAAAGCTTTTGAAAAATAAAATTCAATGAAACGATCAAAATAAAAATATGATAAAAACGGAAAAATGAGAAAATTGTAAGACAATTAACTTAAGTGAAAATTTAAAAAGGTTCTTAGCCAAAAATTAATAGAAAGGGTCCCCATTATTCGAAGTAAAAATTCAGAAATGGTGGGTGTTGGGTTTTCCCTACAATAAAAGTAAAGGTGTATATTAGAGTTGGTACAATGTGATTTTCTTGGAATTATGTCCATTCTATCAATTGGTAAATACATGTACTATGTGTCATTTATAAATGGGTTCTCGAGGAATTCATCGCTGCATTTCTTCACGAAGAAATATGAATTATTTAACAAATTCAAAAAATTTAATGCTATTTTGGAGAACCATGCAAAACAAAATAATGGTGCTAAGGATAGATAATGGGGGATATTTCTATGGGAATGAATTCAAAGAATTATTTAGGATGAATTCGAAGAATTATATAAGAATTCTGGTATAGAAATGAAATATACTATGCCATGCATATGTAAGCATAATGGAGTTTCAAAGCGGATGAACAAAACATTGATGGAGAAAACAAGGAGCATACTCAAAGGTAGCAAGTTAGGATAATAATTATAGGTATAGGCAGTGGCCACTACATGTTATTTGGTAAACATATTTCCCTAATCAATGTTCGATGAAAAGACTCCACATGAGGTATGGAATGGTAAGATACCTTCTCTCAAACAAGTTATGTTATTTGGTTGTGAATTTTATGTACGTGTTTGATGTGTATGTGAAAAATTGAGAGTTTATGGTGAAAATTTGCAAGTGAAGTGGTTAGGACTCTTTATTCAATTATGTTAATTTCATTAACACATTAATATACTTTAAAACTTAGTTTTGAAAAAAAAAATAAGAAATCAATACCATAACAATATACAAAAGACAACAAATGGTGAAGGGGTTCACCCCTCCTCGACTACATTTCCTGGTCAAGCTTCCAATGTTGGGACTCTTTCATTATGCTCAAAAATATGTGTTTACATAAATTTACAGTAAAAAACCCCCTAGTTGGGTTCTTTCGGCACATAAAAAGGTAAAAAACTGACTGATTAATGCTCCATAAAAGTTTTTTCTACTAACTGTCCTACAGTTCGCACTCTCCTGCAAATTTTTCTACAAATTCTGCCTTTCACAACCATGTGGACCGACAAATTCACCCCATGCTGGCGAGATTCCCATCGCACTGGGTGAAATTTTTCACTTCCTTAGATTTCCTCAGTAGACCCATGACCCATTAAAAATGCACCGAGTTGCATATCAAAATATCGTTCATTATGGTGGTTTGAACCGCTCTCCTACCGAAATATAAATTGTACAGTGAACTCGGGTTATGTGGTGGTTGGGTTCCTGGAAACCTATCGGTTAAGTTCCAACCACAAATTTAAACTGCACCAAACCATCGCGTGTGACAATTGGAGTTGACTATCGGATTAACAAAAAATTATGCCATTCATTTGAACTTGATATCTACATTGAACTGTGGTTGAAGTGTTCCACCAGTGGTATGGCTAACCTCCATTAGTTAAAAAATTTTCGTAATCTGAACTATGCCATGTGACATGGACACTACGTAAACTTTCAAAGATAACCATTAAGTGCCAAACTTAATCGTATCCACAAACACCATTAATTTTCACATGTGAAATGTCCCAAACTTTGGTTAGTTTCCGTTTTACAAACTTCTTCGATATGGTTTACATGACCTTGGGTTTATGTTATAATATATGGTTCGAAGGGTGTATAAAATTTTGTCATCGGTTCATATGCGACATGCAACTTTGGCTATGCGTTGTATAATATATGGTTGGGGCCGAGGTTAAGCCCTGACCCTGTCTGCTCGCCTTGTAATGTGGTTGGGTGGAATGGGGTGTAGGGCTAACCCCTGTCCCAACCCCCCAAATCTGTTTCTCATAAACCTTATATAAAACCTTTAAAACATAACTGGTAATAACTACCACAATCGACCCGGTGGAGGGATTGGCTAGGAGGTGCTAGGTATCATGTTCAAACACCGTGGAGGGAGTTTAACCTCCCAAAAAAGTTTACATGGCCAAGAGAAGGCCACAAGCATCCAATGATTTGCTCATGTGGCTCTCCCTCATTGGGCCACAACACAACCCATTAACTAATAAAAACACATCAAATTTCAACCAATAAAAACAAAAAAAGTGGTAGTAAGCATCTGGCCTACCAAAGTACATTCAGATTCCCAGTCGGCATACAGGTTGTTGACTCGGTGTACCTGCAACCCGCAACTTCAAAATTTTAGTTGTTTGACAATTCAATCACAACATGATCAGGAGCATCCAATATATTTTTTGAGTGAAATGAGTTGTGATGGATTCAGGGCAATGATATCTTCACTTCACCGCTAGTTTCAAGCCAATCTGAGCACTTTGAATTTTGAGCATTAAATTGATCCACCGGATCAATGTTGCAAAGGAGAGTATAAGTGTTATAAGAAATTTTAAAAGAGAATATTTATTGGACATAAATATGGTCTAAAAGGTTATAAGCATTGGAACCTAGAAACTAAGAAGGTTGTGTATAGTCAAAATGTGTTATTTAGAGAAGTTAAAGATGTTTTCAAAAAGGAAGTCCTACCAAGTGAGAAAAAGTAACAAAATATAGAGTTTGAATTTAAGGATGATGAACCATGATCTACAGTATAAAAAAAATCATAACAAGAAGAACCACCAACTTCGGCACTAGGGACATTAGCTCAGGGAAAAAGGAAATGAGAATTGTATAATCCACCTGATTGCCATTCAAATTTTTATTTATTTATTAATGATGATGATCCTAAAAATTTTAGGAGAGGTAGTAGATTTAGAGGAATGAAAAGTATAGAAAAATACCATGGTTGTAGGCTAGAAGAAATCCCATAGATAACAAATGGTTTTTTAAGAGGAATTTATATTCAAAAGATATAGTAGAGAAATAAAAATCTCAATTAATCTCAATGTGTTATTTCCAGGTAGAGGCAATTGAGTTTGGTGATATTTCTACTCATATTCTCAATTTTTATTAGATTCCATTTATTTCTCAAGTTTCTAATTCTCATGTTGAAGTAGAAAGGATCGATCTGAATACAAAATTCCTATAAAAGGGAAGAACGATCATATTATGTAGTCCAAAAAGTCCCTATATGGGTTGAAGCAATCACCAAGGATGTGGTATAAAAAATTTGATACTTATATATTGAGACTTGGATTTAAAATGAGAAAAGTAGATCATTATGTATATTTAAAAATAGTTGGTGATCATGTTATTTATTTTGTATTGCGCATGGATGAAATATTTTTTATTGCAAATGATGGGGAAATCAAGAAGTAAAAAAGTATTTTTTACTCTAAATTTGATATGAAGGGTATTGTTGTTGCAAATTTTATCTTGGTCATGGAAATTAAAAGATATCGAGAAAACTTGAATTCCTATGTAAATCAAGGGATGTATGTCAAGCTAATATTGAAAATATTTAATATGCAATACTGTATAAGGTATTTATTCCTGTAAGTGTAAATTTATCTTCAAATAAATTTCCCAAGACATAGGAAGAGGAAAATGACATGTCCATTTATCTATATTCTAGTGTATTTGGAAGTTTGATGTATGCAATAGTCTATACTATACTGAACATTAAAGATGCAGTGGAAGTATTGAGTAGGTATATGTCGAAACTAGGCAATGAGCAGTGGGAAAAAAAAGAGGGTTTTCAAGCATCTATGTGGCACTACTAGATATAGATTATGCTTCAAAGGAATACCACGTTTGGATAGAGTGTTGAATATAAATGGATTTTTTTATGCATATTTGGTTGGAGATATTTGTCACCATAGATACACAAGTGGGTATGCATTAAAAATTTGGAGCAATAAGTTGAATGAGAGAAAGACAATATAGAGTGGCACTCTAAACTATAGGAGCTAAATACATGGAAACCACTCATGAAAGAAATGGGTTTTCTTGAGGTATTGATATGGTAAAGAAAGATATTATGATAGATTTTGGTAATTAGAGTGAAATATTCCTTGCAAATAAGACAACATAGCATTATAAGACAAAGTATATTACTGTTTAGTATCTCTTCATGAGAGATATGTTTGAAGAGAAGAAGGTGTTGTTAGAAAATTTGGACACATTTAAGAATGTTTTAGATTCATTAACAAAATATGTGAGCACTAAGAAGTTATCCTGGTGTGGAGAAATAATTTCCTGGATTATTGATTATGTACTCCAAATCCGATGCCACTTCCAAATTTATCGTAGTTAACTCACATTTTTCCATATTTATAGGCAGAATCTAGGGGAAATTTTTTTAAGGCCATTCTTGGTCAATTTTTGACCAATATTTGCTCAAGGATGGTCATTATTAGCAAATTGGCATGCTCTGAATCCATTGGAACAACTTGCAGATGAAATGGAGCAAATATACATGTGTTTTTGTTCGCTTGAAGAATTTTGAAGCCTAGGTCCACTAGGAAGGAATACCATGTCCAGATCAGCTGAAGGCCAAACAGAGTGAAGGACTAATCATTCCTTGATCCGGGTAAATTTTGTTACCTTTTAAACCAAGACCTTTTACTTTGGCTAATGTTTTAGAATTACATTTTATCAAAGCATTAATTAACATAAATGAACATATCGCCATGATGTAAAGAAGAGGAAAATAAAAAGAATTATAAATATAAGATATTGATAATGAATTTAGTCGAGGAGGGACTACGTCTCTGGGCCTCGGTGTCAAGATGGTGTAGGCCACTGAATTAAGTGCTGGAAATAGTGATGATGTACGTGGATGGTATTTTCTCTGTCATACAAGGAAAATGACCTTACACAAGAGTGGTTGAACCTATCCATGAGATGTTCCACTACAGGAACTCTCATTCACAAAAAGGACTCCTATCAGTATGAAAATATCACTCAATGGTGACTAAGAGTATGTCGACGAATATAAAAAAATCCATGATATAAACTATATCTCACATCAAGAACAAAACAGGATCCCACATCAAACATCAAACAAGCATCTATACAACACAATGCATCTCATGTCAAAGAGACAAAGAAGTACATGATCACATTGCATATACCTTACATCCTAGAGCTATATGAAGAAAAGGACGATAAACTGATGGACTTGGTTGTACCATCAATATCCTGGAATCAAATATCCTGAAAATGACTGCTCACACACTGAATGTTGATAACTACAACTCAACATTGAAAAGTGGCTAAAAAATGGAATGGTAAAATGGAAAATATGAATACACCATCAGATTCGTGGCGTCGAATAGTGAAAAATTGATTTTCAAATTTCTGAATTCTGACAAAGTGAAATTCTAGGGCTACAAGAATCTTTTAGATTCCCTCGAGATTATTCATCCTCATATTTTGAAGAGAATATTCTGAACCGCTGCTCAAATGGCGAATCTTGGCACACCATCGCACTCCCTGCAAAATTTTGGTTAGAATGCATAAAATTTCACTACATTCTGACACGGAGAAATTTTACCTCCCTCAAATTAAAATATTCCCTTGGCATCAAAAAAGGTTCCCTTGAACTACTTGCACCATCATACCTTGAACTACATGTCCATTTTCCTTCTGACTTGGCCTAGGCGCACTGGTGAAAAGATAGGTTTAAATATAAAATCTAGGTGGAGTTTCACACAAGCCCTCTGTTGGCATAATGGTAGAGGTCAGAAAAGGGTGGAGGAGGGGTGAGGGAATCAAATCCCAACCCTTCCAAAATAGGCGCAACGTATCTATTTTTTTTTGTTTTGAAAAAAAAACGGGTGGGCGGGTTTGCTCCAAATGGCCCAACCCTACCCATGTACTGTCATCATTGTTTTGGAGCGACGTTCTGCGGGGGTGGTGGGTTTTACCACCTATCCCCCCAACCATTAATATATGTGGTTTTTGGAGCACTGGGGGTGGCGGGGTCATTGTCGCCGAACCCCCAGAATAATATTATTTTTTTGTTTTGATTTTAATATAATGCAGAGGTGGGGTGGCGAGGTTGGTGGATTGCCACCTCCTTTTTTTATAATTTTTTTATTTCTTATTAAAAAAAATTCATTTTTAAAATTCTCGATTTTTTACCAATGGAGTCAAATTAATGATAACAAATATTTTCCCGGAGTCTGGACGGAGCTAGCCAGAATCCAGTGGCCATGTTTTTTTGAAATTGCGTCCTCCTTAACCTGTCAAGTCATCCAATCAACCTTAGAACTTTGACAAGCTCTAAATTTCGCATACAAAATCAGTTTGACGAACCATTCCACTGTTGTGATCAGGGTGACAAGATCTTCAACCTGAAGTTGAGTTTGCCATGTTTCCTTCACTTTGATTTTTGAGCTTCCATAAGCGCTCTTTGTCCTCCGTGTGTCTCTAAAGCCACCTAAATCAATCCTCCCCACTGAGGAGCTTTTGGTCCTCCAAAAGTATTGAAAATAATCTGCAACTATTGTGTGCAATATCTACACCACAAGTTACCTGAAAAGGGTCTCCCTTATTTCTCCTTCACCTTTTTTCTTCAAAGCCTTAAGCGATGATCTGACACCTGCATTCTTTGAAAACTTGTAGTACAATCTCCTGAAATTACATGCTCAAATTATGACCAACTATGACCCACACATTTCCATACTTGCCACGAGTTTACATACTCGGTGGTCAAGTTTACATCAAATGGAAACCACACCCCAGATATTGTTACAAGGAAAAATCATCATTGTTGCATTTTGAAGTGATGCAAAATAAATCATGAATTTTACATGAAATAAATGCATCACATGATTTACAAAACAAGGCAAAAATATGATGGTTTCTTAACAAGTGATAGAAAACACATAATCACTTTTACAGTTAAAAATGCAACATATGATTTACAAACATGGTGATGACACAATACCACATCTAGAAAAACCATCTCTTACTTATCAAAGTGAATGGATCATCTTCCTGTGGCACATTTGCTTGTTGAACATCTGTTTCAATTGGTTCATTCACTGATGCTTCATTCTTATAGTGTTTCTTTGGATGGAGCCCCGAACACATGGCTTTTTTATGGCCAATTTGGTTGCAATGGTTGCAAAATGTATTTTTCCTTTAGACCTACATAACCAATTTCTTTCCCTACAATGGAGAAGACTTTTCATGCCTCATCCTCCTTTGTGCTACCATTATTTTCAAACACTCAGCAACGACATGGTCATGTAAATGAAAAAAAAGATAATTTTTCTTATGCCATGCTTTACGTTCATGATTAGTAACATGCTTATAATCAAAATGAACTTGCGAATATCGAGACTTGTTATACCTTTCTAGGTTGTCTTTGGTGCGGTCATGGTGATGAGAGCTTGTATCAGATCTTCTATTATGACATGCACTTCCATGGAAAGATGGTGAAGTGTTAACATCAATCCTTTCTCCTGACGAGTTCAACAATGTATGTTTTCCTTTGATGTCCATATGGAGATGAGATCTTGCCTCAGCTTTCTCTCTGCAGTATGCACTACCATAAGATGATGGTGAAGTGTTCCCATCATTCTCTCTCTTCGACAATTTCCACAATGTCATGGAGGATTCAGACACCTTTAAACATTCCCCTTGAGTGTATCCCAAACATGCATAGCGAGGTCTCTTCACAACCTCCAATGTTTGAGTTATGCCTTGGCCATAAATACCAAGTCCTCCTCCTTTGTACCCCATCCCGGTAAGGAGTTTCATGTTGGTTCCCGTAATGGGGATATCCACATTTCCAATGGAAATAATAGCATGTGAAGATGAAATTGAAGAATGATCACAATTTTTTACCTCAAATGACAATTTTGAAATAGGTGAATAGGGCTTCTCTAAGCCTTCATTGTGCTTCACTTCCTTTAAGGCCTCTGTTGTGGCTTGTAGCTGAAGCTGTAATCGTTGCCTCTCCTACTTCTCTACTCGTAGGATTCACGTCAATTCCTCATGATATTCTTGAAAACATTTGTCATTGTGCTTAAATTCTTCCAATTCCTCTATCGTTTCTTACAACTGAAGCTGCAACCACTGCTTATCCTACTTTTGTTATTGTAGAATTTTTTTCAACTCAACATTATCTGTTGCTTGTTTCTCATAAGCTTCATACAACATGTCTTCTTTCTCGGACACCCTAAGCATGGTCTCATACGTGTATTTGACATCCTCCATTGTTGCATGTTTAATGGTTCATGCCTTCAGTCCACATCAGCAAGAAGACAACTCTCATACCACTTGATCCAGGTAAATTTCGCTACCCTTTAAACCAAGATATTATACTTCGGCTGATGCCTTAAAATTTCATTTTATCAAAGAATAAATGAACATAAATGAAGATATCTACATGTTGTAAAGAAGATGAACATAAAAAGCATTAGCAACATAAGATATTGATAACACAGTTCGTCTAGGAGGGACTACATGTCTGGGCCTTAGTGTCAAGATGGCATAGGCCACTGCTTTAAGTACTAGAAATAGTGATGATGTACATGTATTTTCTCTATCATACAAGGAAAATTCCCTCACACATGAGTGGTTGGACCTCTCCACGAGATGTTCAACTATAGGAGATGTTACACTATAAGAAATCTCATTCACAAAAAGGACGCCTATAAATATGACAATCTCACTCAATGGTGACTAAGAGTATCCCACCGAACATGTCAAGAAAGGGATCTCAAACAATATAAAACAACTCCATGATAGAAATTACATCTCACATCAAGAAAAAAACAAGATCTCACATAAAACATCAAATAGTGACCTATACAACAAAATGCATCTCATAGCAAAGAGACAAAGATGTACATGATCACACTACATATACCTCACATCCTAGAGCTATCTGAAGAAAAGGATGATAAACTGTTGGACGTAGTTGTATCATCAATCTCGTGGCATCGAATATCCTGAAAATGACTGCTCACACATTGAATGTTGACAACTGAAACTCCACTTTGAAAAGTGGCTGAAAAATGGACTGGTCAAGTGGAAAATCTGAATCCACCATCAGATTCATGGCATCGAATAGTGAAAAATCGATCATCAAATTTCTGAATTCTGACAAAGTGAAATTCTGGGGCTGCAGAAATCTTTTAGATTCTTGATCCTCATATTATAAAGAGAATATTTTGAACCACTGATCAAATGGCGAATATGGGCACACCATCGTGCTCCTTATGAAATTTTGGTTAAAAAGCATATAAATTTCAATACATTCTTACATAGAAATTTTATCTCCTTGGAATGAAAAGAATCCCTTGGCATCAAAAAATATTTCCTTGAACTGCATGCACCATATTGCCTCAAACTACGTGTCTGTCTGCCTTCTGACCTAGCCAGGACACAATGGTGAAAAGAGAGATTTAAATATAGAATTTGAGCAGAGTTTCCCATAAGCCATTTACTGGCATAATGGCAAAGGTCGAAAACTAGTGGAGGAGAGGTTGGGGGATCAAATCCTGAACCTTCCAAAATAGGTGCAACGTATTTTTTTTTATTTTTTTTTATTTTTAAAGTGGGTGGGCGGGTCCGATCTACGCAGCCCAACCCTACCCATTTACTATCATTTTTGATTTGGAGTGGGGTTCCGCAGGGGTGGAATGGTTTACCACCCATCCCCCCAACCATTAATGTATTTGGTCTTTGGAGCTCCGAGGATGGCAGGGTCATGGCCGCCGACCCCCTATAATAATTATTTTTTTGTTTTTATTTTAATATAACAAAAAGGTGGGGTGGCGGGGTTAGTGGTCCGAAACCTCCTTTTTTTATAATTTTTTTGTTTCTTATAACAAAATTGTCATTTCTAAAATTCTCAATTTTTTACCAAATGACTCAAATTAACGATCCCACAAATTTTCCTAGAATACGGACAGAGCTGGCTAGAATTTGGTGTCTGGGTTTTTGCGAAATTGCATCCTCCTTAACCTATCAAGTCATCCAGTCAACCTTAGAACTTTTACCAACTCTAAATTTCGCATACGAACTCAGTCTGATGAGCCATTTTCACCGTTGCGATCAGAACGATGAGATCCTCAACTTGGAGCTGAGTTTTCCATGTTTCCTTCACTGTTATTTTTGGCTTCCATAAGACCTCTTTGTCCTGTGTGTGTCTCTTGAGCCACCTAGATCATTCCTAGTAGATTGGCATGCTCTGAATCCATTAGAACTTCTTGTAGAGGCAATGGAGAAAATCTACAAGTGTTTTTGGTCAGTTGAATAATTTTGAAACCTAGGGCCACCAAGAGGGAAGGCCATGCCTAGATAAGTTGAAGGCCAAATGGAGTGAATGAATAGCCATTCCTAGAAAATCGGCATGCTTTGAGTCCATTGGAATATCTTATATATGCAATGGAGAAAATCTACAGGTTTTTTTTATCACTTGAAGAATTTTGAAGCTTAGGGCCACCAAGAGGGAAGACCATGCGCAGATTAGCTGAAGGCCAAATGGAGTGAATGAATAGTCAATTTTTGATGTATTTGATGCTCTAAAAATAATGGTAAATTTTCCAGGGGTTTTGGAGCACATATGAATGTTCTTTTGTCAGTTTGGAGAATAAACAAGCCCATGACCTCTAGTGTGGGAGTTCAAGCCTAGAGGAGATGGTAACCAATTCAGAGATTGAATATTCATTATTGGGGTATTTGAGTGTTTTGAAGCCAATGGTACACTCAGAAAATCCATTGGAGAAATAATGGTGCTTGTAATAGGAAATTTTACTCATAATCCCAAGAGGGTCTAGTTAGGTAAAGCATGTCCTTGGAGATGTAGCCCTGGAGGGGTGAAATCCATCATCATCCATTGTGTTATGTGATTGCTATGAGTTATACTTCTACATTTAATTTTATGTTTATGATTTTTAAAAAGTAAATTAACTCCTAATTTGATCATCAAAAATTCATGAAACTGCACACATAAACCCCTTCACAAATTGTTAATATGATACTCTTATTAAACACATTTTTAATACTAAGGAGGGAGCTTTCATAGCAATAAAAAATTTCCCATATTAATATCAAGTTGGTATCAGAGAAAAGGTTTAGCTCATTTTAGCCAAGGTTAGCTAAGTCTTCTTTGGCTATTGGTTGTTTAATTTGTGCAAGGAGAATTTAACAGTTTTACCAGTTTATGTGTGAAGGATAAGGTCAAAACTAAGACTTCATATTCTCAAAACACAAAAAAGAAGCTTTGTATGCATTTCATTTGTGATGCTAGCTTCATTAAGTGATGTTTCTAGTCAACATTCCTGATCAAAACTCTTTGATAAAGAGATGTTGCAGAAACTCTACATCATGATTGATAAGATGCAAGAGAAGTATGAAGATAAGAGGGAGAGAAAAATACTTCAAGATCAGTTGATTTCCATGAAGGAGGGGAAGTAAGAGCTTCTTGAGGAGATGCATAAGATGGAGACTCGGCTCCATATTGCAAATGATAACTTTTAAAAGATGCATGAGATTGACACTCAACTCCATGATGCCAAGGAAGCCTTAGCCAAGCATGTGCTTGAAAAACATATATGAAATTCAAGTTTATCTTCAATTTCGTCTCAAAATAAATGTATAGGTTCTTTTGAAAGACACACTAGAGGAATAGGGTCCAAATTATTGATGAATATGGGCTATGAAGGTAAAGGATTAGGAAAAAATGCATAAGGCATAGTTGAGCCAATTTTTGTTGAGGAAAGGCCTAAGTATTTGGGTGTTTTTTATGGAAAACATGATGGAGAAAGTTCTAAAGCCAAGGAGGAAATATGAACGTGTTCCAAAAATTACTTTCATGTCATTTTCATTAACTCAAGCTTGTGAAGATTGTGTTCATGAGGAATGCAAAAGTTTTACACCCAGTTTACAAGAAGGTGTTCATAAGCATGCATCTAATGAGAATGGCGAACAAGAGGATGTTGAAAGATCTAAAGTTGTTGAAATAATTGTTGGTATTCTAAAGAGAGCGACTACCTCATCAAATTCACCTCCTCAAGAAGGCGATAAAGGTGAATCTTCAAGGTATAAATCTACTTTTAATCAAGTTGCTTTTAATTATGATAAACATAGAAAATTCTCACATAATATTTGGAGAAAAGTTGCATGTTACTTTTGTGGTTTGGATAACCATAATTTTTAAAGATGTTGGAATAATATAGCCATGTAGGGGAAAATTTTAAAGAAAAGGAGATAGAAAGCCAAAGACAAAGAAAACCATGCTGAAAACAAGAAGTAGTTGTTTTTCACTCATTGCCATAAGCAAGGTCATGTTGTCGACAAGTGTTGGACTTTGTATCTAACAATTCATCCACGACATTTGAAGGTGGAGAAAGAGAATGGCAAGAATGGAAAATAAGACTCCATAATTGATGTGGGTCAATATGATTCGCATGATCATGACGTGCAGTTGAAAGAAGCACCATTGAAATGGTTTGGTAAGAGATGGTTATATTTTTTATCCAATTAAGGCCTTGCATGTCTTTTGATGTTGATGTGTTTCTTTTCCAATGGAATGCATGTTGCATGTTTACCCCAAGAAGGTGATTGGAAGTGGAGTATGTTGACTCACTTTATTGCAAAAAAAAATTTAAGTACATGTACAAATGAGTGGAGTTCTTGTACTTATGATTGTACTTGTGAGAGAGCTGAAGAATTGTATACATGCATGATATTTTGTACCAGTGGAATTGTGATGCTTTCATTGTGCTTGAACATGCATAAGTAATTGAATTTTGTTGGTCAATTTATTTGTTTAGCATGTATGTTGTCAACTTGAGAGTGTTGATCATTTTCACATGCATGAGTGTCGACTTGTGTTGATCGTTTGTATGTTACAAGCATGTCATATCGACTGTGAAGATTTGATTTTGTCTCCAAAGTTGAAAAGGAGATGTTGACGAATTGTTTCATGAGATGTGAAATTATTTTTGTTTGGGAAAGGTATCTTAAACTTGTTATACATGCTTATGCTTGACTTGAGAGTTAGTATTTTTAAGAGGCATGTTTTGTCAACTTGTGATGGTTGATGATTTTTAACACCAATATGTGCGAGTACATGGCAATGTTCACATGATGTGAAATTTGATGCTTTGAAGGAGAAAGAGGATATGTCGTCAATTTATGTTTCTTGCATCTGTTTTTGTGAAAAGATGCTAAAGAAAAAAAAATTGCATCCATTTTAGACCATGTTATGTGTTGATGCCAAGAAGAGAAGGAGATGGCGAATGCATTCTTCCAAATGTGGAATTTGGAACCATGGAGGTAAAATAATGGTCACTTATTTTCTTATTTTTACTGATGTTGGAACACATTGTTGTAGTTAATTCATTGCGCAATGGAGGAACATGATTCTTAGTGGGAAGGAACCGAGGAATCGATTTGGTACAACAAAAGTGTTATATCAGCAAGCTGCCAACAAGTTTTGGATTGGGTCAGCAGCAAAAAGAGAACAATGGTTGAAGAGCCAAGCATATTATCATATAATATATTATATTATTGTATATATTAATATATAATATTAAATCCAAATTTTAACATTAAAATTCCACATAACGTTTCAAAACCTTACATATATATTAATTCCGCATATGTCAAAGTCTTAACCATATATCATATGGCAGGAAATTTAATAAACAGTGGTGGAATTAAAGTTAATTTAATACTATGGAAAATGTTATATCTAAGACTTTTGTGATCCATAATGTAGATAAATATATTTTGGATTAATCACATCATTAGGATTTGGTCGACGTTTCGAACCATCTAATGTGGTTCATCCTCTGGACAAGGTGAAGAAGGGAACCAATCTCATTGAATAAATAGTAAGGAGGCGTCATTGCCTGGTGATAGCTGATAAAACTAGCTGTTAAGAACTAGTCGCTATTTCACTAGGTTGGTTAGAAAGTTATAATATTAAATTTTTTTAGGAAATATTAATAAAGAATAATTCATAATTTAATAAAAATATTAAATTATAGTAATTTAATAAGGGAGAGGGATAAATCATAATAGGGGCATAAATATGAAACAAATAATAATAATAATAATTTTGTGATATTAAAAAATATTAATAAAAAGGGTTAAACATAATCTAGAGTAAAAGTAAGCGGGGAAAGGTTATATATATATATATATATAAATATTTAAAAAATAAGAAGTATAAGAAGTTAATAAAATAATTAAAGGGATTAAAAAAAAAACATTAATGAAGAAAAAGGAACAAAGGTAACAAGAGAAGAGAGGAAAATAATAAAAAAACTAAAGGGACGGGAATAAAAAAAAGTGAGAAGAAAAAAATTTAGACCAAAAGGAAATCAACGCAAGGGGGAGAAATCACCTCAAGAGGACCGGAGTCCAACTCTTAATTTCCACCCATCATCTCTATTGAGATTTTTAGGTTGCCTCTCAATTTCAATAGCCTCCTTCAGCTTCCTATGATGGAAATGATCCACCTTAGAAATGATTTTGGAGTCTTCAATGCATACATGGTCACACGATTTCTCAGTATGTTCCACTAGAGAAGAAGTGCGGGATCAATTATGCCTAATGTATGCAACATGCTTAAGGATTCTCTGTCTAATAGATAGACCTGTTTCTCCAATATATGGAGTACCACAGGAACAAGGAACCATATAAACCCCTTTTAACTCCTTTGGGTCTATAGGACCCTTGACAGATCCAATCGAATTCTTCATACTATAGAGAGGTTTGAATGAAGAGGAGACATTATTTCTGCTAAGGAAGTGGGAAATTATGTCCATGGAAACTTGGATAAACAAAAGATTAACCTTGGAGATAGGATCCAACCAGGCAGACTTTCCTATCAATCCTTTAAAGGCTTTTTGAAAGGCCTTACAACCTTGAGATATATGATACCCATTCTTCTCAAACATGTCAGTAAGATGGGATTTCTCCGATTCCAAGTGGCTACCATCATATATTCTAAGAGCACGGGTAGCCAAAGTTCAAAGAACACCAAATTTCTGAGTCAGAAAATGGTGAGAATCAACATGAAGATACTACTCAGTGTGAGTTTTCTTATGAACAACCGAGTGAGATATAGAACAATAATCCCTTCTATAGAGAAGAATATCTAGGAAGGGAAGGCAAGCATCCACTTCCACTTCCATCGTGAATTTGATGTAATCAAATAGGGAATTTAGGTGATCAAGAAAGAAATTCAACTTATCACAAATTTTTATACCATGATGGTTTTAAACTATATTATGGAGCATATGTTACATATTTTGTCTATGTAA
The DNA here is from genome assembly GCA_034641835.2 of Pinus albicaulis. Classification (NCBI taxonomy): domain Eukaryota; kingdom Viridiplantae; phylum Streptophyta; class Pinopsida; order Pinales; family Pinaceae; genus Pinus; species Pinus albicaulis. The sequence continues at coordinate 222,414,815 of CM076581.1, forward strand.
TGATTTTCGGAGCATGCGTTATATAAAGGCTCGTGAACATTATATGTTTTTTATATAGTGCAAAAACGCATGTGTGAGGGGCGAGGTCAAGGCTCGACCCCATGACCTCCACCATAACATTGCACCCTTGCACCAATATGCCATGGATTCAAACCTTGTGAAGGATGGAAGGGAGCATAGATTTGAATAGTTGCATTGTCAGATGGCAGGAATTGAGTAGCCCAACCCTCCTCCCAATGAAAACGCGACATGTGTCCCAACCTTAAGCATCGAGTTAATTGTGCTTAGTGCACGTTAATCATAGGCATAGTATTAAAAACCGGCTGGATTGAACTAGAAACTGGTCAAACTGACCAGTTCATTAACTAACCAGGTCAAACCGGTAGAAAAACTAGGTTCAACCCTCCTCTTCGCCAAAAAAACTAGTCCAACCGGTGCTAACCGGCTGGTTTAGGATGGAACCATCTAGTTTATGGTCAAACCAGCCATTTCATTGCTAGACTAACTATGGACCCCACATAATGCAATTTTTTGAGTTTTGGAGATTTTTTTAAAAAAATTTAGGGTTGTTTTCCTCCAAAAATATCCCCTCTAAGAAAAGAATGGATACCCTCTCATTTTCCTGACACATCCTATTGGCAATTAATGGTAATGTTAAATTATTAAAGTAAAAGTTGAATTTCCTTTATTTTTCATTTTCTCCTTTTACACATATTTTTAACATTATCATGAAATGACTCGGGATGTTTAAGAGTGGTTTCAACCTCATTGGATTTCATATGGAGAAACTAGAATTTTAGATTTCACTCAAAATTCAGCAGACTTAATGGTTTTCAGGGTTTCATGGCTTGGGGGTTTGTAATGTTTCCATTTGGTTCTATCATGTGTAATGGTATGAGATTGGCATTTCATCAAGAGCATCAAACTTGATGTTGATGGAATTTATCGTTGAATTTTGTTGATGTTGGTGGTATTGATTGTTGAACTCCCATGTCGTGGCCTTAACAAGAATGTACCCTTCAATCAAAGGAAAACAACTGATTAGGCATGATAATATTTCTCTAATTCATTTTAAGGTTGAGGAAATGAACCCTTCACTCAAACCAAAATCATTGTTTAGGCATGTCAATTTTTTTCAATTTCTATCATGTTATAAGGTTGAGCAATCCAATTCTGAAGAATTTGAGCTAGATGATGTTTATGTATCTCTTGTTAATGATCCCATTTATAGTAGAAATGAATCGATGATGAGTTTCATGAGAGACTATGTTACTCAGTGATTTGTATTTTTGATGTCTAGTTTTGCTACTACTAATACTACTAAAGTTGTAGAGGAGTTTTAGGAGTCCTCAAACTTTGAGCCATATTATTTATGTAGCTCATGTTGATAATCCCTTTTTTAGTAGTGGTGATGATTTTGATCATGATGAGGAGTGATCATGTTGTTGATCACTAATATGTAGTCTTGTATTAGGCCAATGGCCTTATAACTTGTAGCATTTTTTTTGGACTTTATGGACCATTTGGAGCCTCATTGCTTATGTATTTTTCGATGATATGTATTGCACTTGGTGCCATTTTGATATATTAACCTTTACATGGTATATAAAATGAGGAAACTTTGCATATTTTGTCTCTATTGGCTTGGAATCATGGTTGCAAATCTTAAAAATAGTTTTTTTATTAAAAAATAATTATTTAATGTATATTTTTTTTTAAACTATTTCGTTTAGACCTGACGAGTACTAGTTAGACCGGTTTCATTCTGGTCACTGGTTCACTAGGTCCACTAGTCCGGTCTCGAGTTCCGGTTTTTAATAATATGATCACAGGTAAGCCATTAATTAACTTCAGTTTTAAGTTGGCAGTATTTTTGGAAACATCTCCAAATATGGCGCCACTTCCAAATTTGTTAGAGTTAAGTCGCACTTTACCAGATTTAGAGGAAAAATCTAGGGTAAACTTTAATGAGGCCTATCTTGGTTAGTTCTTGATCAATTTTTTCTCAAGGATAGTCAATTTTAGCATATTGGAATGCTCTGAATCCATTGGAACATCTTGCAGAGGAAATGCAACAAATCTATAGGTGTTTTTGGTCACTTGAATAATTATGAAGCCTAGGGCCACAAAGAAGGAATGCCATGACCAGATCAGCTCAAATCCAAATGCAGTGAAGGAATAGTCAATCCTAGTAGATTGACATGTTATGAATCCGTTGGAAGAAATTGCAGAGACATTGGAGAAAATCTATAGGTGTTTTTGGTCACTTGAAGAATTTTGAAACCTAGGGCTAGGAAGGCCATGCCCAGATCATCTAAAGGCCAAATGGAGTGAATGAATAGTCATTCCTAGCAGATTGGAATGACTTGAATCCATTGGAATAGCTTGCAGAGGGAATGGAGCAAATCTACCAATGTTTTTGGTCACTTGAAGAATTTTGAATCTTAGGTCCACAAGGAGGGAAGGCCACGCCCAAATCAATTGAAGGCCAAATGGAGTGAATGAATAGTCAATTTTTGATGTATTTTATGCTTTGAACACAATGATGCAGTTTTCAGAGGCATTGGAGCACATATGAAGGTTATTTTTTCTGTTAGGAGATTAAACAAGCCTATGGCCACTAGTATGGGAGGTCAAACCTAAAGGAGATAGTAACCAAATTCAAATATTGAATAGTCATTTTTGGGGTATTTTAGTATTCTAAAGCCAATGGTGTAATCAGAAATTCCATTGGAGAAATATTGGTGCTTGTAATCAGAAATTTTACTCACAATCCCTAGAGGGCCTAACTAGTTAAAACAATTCCACGGAGATATAGCCTAGGAGGGGTGAACTCCATCATCATCCATTATGTTATGTGATTGTTGTGACTTATATTACTGTATTATATTTTTTTTTTATGAGTTTTTAAATTCCAATTAACTCATAATTTGATCATCAAAAACTCATGAAACTACACACATAAACCCCTTCAAAATGGTTAACATGAGACGATCCTTAAACACATTCTTAATACTAATGAGGGAGTTTTCATAGCAATAACGATTTTTCCCATATTCAGGTCAGCATGTGAAAAGATGCTCGAGTGATCTCATTTTACCTTCAAGATAAGGACAAAGGATGAATACAATAACCTTTTTATTTCAATTCAATTTACTATCATTTCTATTGGTGTGTCTCCTCGTCGGATGACTGGGTGTTTCCCACAATGGGATGTTATCCCCTCCACCTAGTTTCAAATCCCATGGGTGGGGCATATTTTTCCTGTTTTGATAACACTCAAGGAGTACTCTTCCCAATCCTCGTGGAGTCTCAACTCTTGCTAGGAAATAAAGTCATGGTATATCTGACTTACAATATATTGGATATACTCTTGGTCTTATAGAGGCAGTGGCTAGGTTTCATCTGAGATCTCACCCAAATTAATCTAAAAACTTATTAATTCATCATGATTTAAAATAATAATAATAAGAAACCTATTGGAATTCGTTATATTCCTTTGGTATTTCATATAAGGAGAGTTAGATAAAGTTTCTCATTTTCTCAACTATTATTGGAGACTTGTCACTAGTTAATGATGTTGGTTTCTTTTAGTGGGAGGGTAAATGGTGTTGAGTGAAAGATAACTTTATGCTCAACTGACAAGGTGTACAGTTCACGTCACAAACTCATATGTATCAGCTTATCACACCCATATTCTTGCTTGTCTTAATAGTGATAGGTAAATCATTTCGCTAGAAATTTGTGTATTTAGCTATACTTAACATTATTCATCCTTGCAAGTCGTGTAGTTGCCTCAATGCATGGTTGCTACTTGCAACATTGGCATCTCTTCAAGCTTTGGGTAAATAGTTGAAGGTTTCTCCATGAATAACATGATGGGTTAGGTTTCTTGGTGTGGCCATGGTACCCACTCCCATGATTTTTGCAATTTATGTGTTGGACTCATATGTTTTTTGCTTAAGTTTTAAATTAGAGATATGGCTTTGGTAAGGTTTCTTATTTATGCATGTACTTTCTTAGAGAAGATTGTTTATTTCATCTTGAATATATTTAAAAAATGTGGTGACTATGTTGAATCCACTGCCATTTTTACAGGTGAAATGCAAAGTACATCCATGTAGCTTCTCGAAAAAGCTACTAGTTATGATTATCAATTTTTGTTGTTTCAGAGGACAAATTAATAGAATTTGTAGTGAGTTTGGACACATTGAACACTTGTAATTAACTTTCGTTGCATTGGTTTAGATGCTTTGTTTCTTTGTATCATATTGGAGTAGCAAATATTTTGGTAGTGAGCGCATGGTTAAATGAAAAAGATTTTATTTTATTTTTTATTAAATTTTTTTTAATATAAATTTAGCATTTATCTTATTATAAAATTGGGAAATTAAAGATTTTGTTAAAATAATTTATACATTAATTTATTATATAATTATATAATTAATTTTTTGAATCAAAACTAATGAAAAACATTATAAACTATTTTATAAATAGTTTAAATATTTATGTTGTAAAGCGTTACTATTTGAAAAAAACTTTCCTAAAATGCTACGTGTATCGTTATGAAGCATTGATATAGATGTTAGACGATTCAAAGACTTTCCACCTTTGGATTAAATATGGTTCTTAATAAGTTAGAAAAATAATCATGTTCTTTGGATTTTCTGTTGCCATTAGGAACTGCGTTTCCGTTGTTGTTCTCTTTTCTCACTGACGGTTGTGGCGTTAACCAAGAAAAGATTTATGCATACAGTCTCTGACTGTGATCATGCTGAAGCTACCTCAGGTGCCCAGAATTTCATTGCTGTCTTGCGCTCTGGAAATTAGGCCCACATTGGTTCGAGCACATCTGCCTAGAGGACGAGAACATCTGCATTGACATTAAAATGCCCAATCTGAGAATGTGTGCAGTTTGTATTTACTGCACCAATTTATTCAAAAATCCGTGCATAGGTAACTACCACTGCCAAAGTGTACCCGTCAAAGCTCGCATGATTCCCTGTTCTAATTTACAGAAAGCATTCTGGGTGTGTGCCATCACACTAAACCTTTCATTTTCTGAGCCTTCATGATCTCAGGCTGGAGCTTAGCTTGGTTTGTTGTGTATGACAAAATGAATTGAAATGTTGTCCCTCAGTGTGGTTCGATCTCTGGTCCTGCAAGATGAGGCAATATAGCACGTTAACTCCATAGCCAAGGCCTCCTCTTTGCTCTATCTTCCCAAGAAGTTACCCAAATAGAGGAGAATGAATGGCACCAATGCCTGCAATAACACCCGAGTGGGCAACGATGGTTTCCCATATTTGGTATTCATTTCTGTTCAGTGCATCTAATGAAAATGATCCAAATCAGGATTTTTTAATGGCATGCTTTTGTTTTTCTCTGAATTTGCAATTTATTGTGCTTTCTCATGCTCATGCTGATGGGTGAATGGGCTTGTGAATTTAACAGCATTTTTGGTATGCCAGTTGTTTTCTTCCAATATGTTCATTCATTTTGGGGCTTTTAATCCCTTAAATATATATATTTTTTATTCCACCCTTGAATCCCTGAAGCGTGAATGCGCTTGTGAATTTAACAGAGATTGTATCATGCTATTTGTTTTCTTCCAATATTTTTATTCATTTTGGGCTTTTAAATCTCTTAATATAGATTTGAACCTCACCCTTTAATCCTTGAATGATGAATGCACTTATGAATGTAACATCATTTATGGCATGGCAATTGTTTTACTCCAATATGTTTATTATTTTTTTATGCTTTTTAATCCTTTAATATGGATTTGAATTGCACCTTTAATCCCCGAAAGCTTAATGTGCTTGTGAATTTAACAGTACTTACTTCATGCCATTGGTATTCTTCTGATATGTTCATTTTTGGATTTTTAATCCCTCACAGCATCTACTTCATGCCATTGGTTTTCTTCCAATATGTTCATTTTGGGATTTTTAATCTGTTAATATGGATTTGGATTCCCTCACATTCCACGCTTTCAAAATATGGATCTCTATTAATTAGAAATTGTGAGCCAATTTTTCAATAGCTCCTGTGCTCAATTTAAACCCTGCAAAACCGAATTGGAGTTTTAAAGACTACACCTTTGTTTTTTTTTTATCAATCTGAGATCTATAATTTCACGCCTTTTTTAGGATCTCTTATTAAAATGTAGATGTGGATCTAAAGCTATGGTAAGAATGCGGGGGTTGCGTTTGAACCCTGATATCTGAACTGGGAGCTGGGGTTTCCAGGGCACTTAGGGACAAGTACCTATCAAAACATTTCTATCTAAACGCGAAATAGTTTTATTAAAAATATTATAATTTGTATAAAAGACTTGGTGCATTTCTCCAAAAAAAAGACGTTCGTTCTTTTTAGAATTTATTATCAGAGTGATGATTTTTAGATTAAAAAAAATTCACAACCTGTATAAACTAAATTTGGTAAAACTATTTCATGTATATATTTTTAATAAGTCAAATTCCATTTTATAACTCAATATAGAAATGCATTTCTATTTAAACACCTTAAAAAAACACTCATTCTTTCAGGAATTTATTTTAACTATGTATAGTTCTAAAAACATAAGAAAAATAATAACTTCCCAGATAAAAAATGCTAAGAAAAATATCATAAACTAAATATTATAACTGCAAGTCTATCACTAACGTAGTAATATTTCCCAACATATACCACACAGAATGAAAATGGTTTTATTAAAAATATTATAATTTGTATAAAAGACCAAATGTATTATTGGTGCATTTCTATCTAAACGCCTAGAAAAAGATGCTCGTTCATTCTAGAATTTATTTTAATTGTTTCAGGGTTTACTTCCAAACACATTATAAGAAACTAAAAGTGATATTAACATATGTAGTTGTAACCAATGATGTAAATGAATAGCCCACACTCTATGTAGTTGTACCTATCTTGCATGATTCATGTGAGTGCATGATTCATGTGAGAGCATTTCTTCTATACTACTCTTTCCTATGTTACTGCTTTACAACGTTTCCTTTGCAACATATGGTGCAATTACTGCTTTACAACGTTTCCTTGCAACATATGGTGTGATTGCTATTTATAGCACTATTTCTCTTCACAACCTGTCTAAGGAAATCATCATTATTAATAGTTAATATTATATTTTTTTAAGAATTAAAAAATATATATTTAGTAAATTTATATTAATATTAATAATTTTAATTATTAATTAAGAGAAAATTAGATTATTGTTAAATTAACATATAGATATTAATATTTAGTTAATGGAAATTATGTGAGGTGATTGAGTGGAATGATTATTATACTTTTTTACCTATAATTAAAATTTTATTAGTGATATGATAAGCTATAATCCCTTGATAATTATTGTTATAATGACTTCATAAAATTAATTTATTTTTTATATAAAAGAAAAATATCAACATATTAATGTATAATTAATTAATCTATATAATAAAAAATATATGTAAAAAAATCAATTAAAAAATAAATAATTTATTATTAAAAAATTGTTAAAATATTTTTTTAATATGTTTTCGTAGGATTTTTCAATTGCATCTACTTTTTACCCTCCATTCTCTTAAAGGTACTAATTGATAAAACACCAATATATTTATAATTTGATTTTTTTTTTTTTAATCTCATCAAGTTAGTTAACACAAATATCTCTTATCAATAATCAATTGGACAACCAAAAAATATAATAAGTAAACACAAATACCTCTTATCAATAATCAATTCTAACAACCAAGAAATATTATAAGTAACAAAATAACGCATAAATTTTGGGTATATTGATAACCACCCTCTAGTGCTAAATTACTAGAATACTAATAACTAGAAATTATGTTTTTGGGTATATTGATAACCGCCCTCTAGTGCTAAATTAGTAGAGTACTAATACTAGAAATTATTTTCGAGGGGTACTTTCTTACCTAACAAATGAAACACCTTGAGCTCAGCTTCCACCTCTAGCGAGTAGCAGCTCAAGCTCATTGAGTGTGGAGGTTAACGGAATGAACTCTAAATGCTTGGAGTTATTTTTGCCACCAATATAATTTATATTTTATATGTGTTATGTTAATAAGTATAAATATAATTATTGGAATAGTGTTTTTAAAATTTTAATTTAATTATCAATTATTTTTAATTGAATTGTGGAATTAATTTTTATAGAATATTGTAGAATATTTTTATTAATATTCACAAAACAAAAATTGAGATTTATCTATAAAGTAATTATGTATTTTTTTTATTTATAAATTAATTTGATTAATTTAAAAATTCATATAAACAAGTGTCATATCAAATGAGTTATATTTTTGTTGAGAATATGGTATTGTCATAAGAAATGTTATTGACCCATAATATTAAAACAAACCTATTTACAAATTAAAAATCTTCATGATAAAGTAATGATAACAAACCCCTTAATGACCTACCAAATCTACAAAAAAAACCTTAATTATTTTAACATTACCCACCAAAAACCCTCACCTAATCCTCCACCAAGAGCCCTCATCTAGTCGTCCGCAATTACCACGTGTCGTCTTCTATTTCTCCCTTTCTACTATGCAACTAAAACACTCAATTTATGAAATCGAAACCTTATTTAATAGTTTTTGGTGTGTTTTCCACTTTACTCCAACTCTCTCATTTACATCCCTTTTTTTGTTGCTTTATAAAAACCAACCTCATATTTATATGTATATATAGTCCCTCGCGGACCCTACGGTTTCAAAACCTCTTTAGATAACCCAACCTTCTATCATATATATGCATTGTTCCTTGTGGGCTTTTCATTGCTACGAGTCCTAATATAACATGGTGGAAGGTTCATAATCGGTTTGAGTTGGAAATAATTAATATTGTTTGTATATTAATGGAGAAATGGTTACATTGTTGTAACGTATCTCCTTAGTTTAGGATCAGTTCCTGGAATATAGGAGTTTGGTTACAACCTCCTACTTATTTGCTATGTACTTAAAGATGTATCTTTCTGATTAATGAATGTAGAGTGATCTCTCCATTTGATTGCAGTCTCCAGGTGCAATACTTGGCTGTGAGCTACAACCCCTTCTTTTTCAATTTAGTGTTTTTTTTTTATCTTGGTATCAAAGCACATAGTAGGGGAAGCCTGATTTTTTTTCTTTTTCTTTTAGAGCTTTATTTACTACAGAGCCTTAGTGGCTGAGGTGTACATAGGAGCTTTGTGCTCACAGGAGCTTCATGTTCGTAGGAGCAGGTGGACTGCAGCAATGCCTAACTCATAGGTCTCATATGACTGATCATCTCTGAGTAGAAGAGAGGGTTGGCGCACTTTTTTCGCTCTCAATTGTGCCAAGAAGCGCAATTGGCGCTACTGTGAGGTCCATACCCACACCAACGTGCCGAAATATGCCATTGGCACGTATGTGCAAGCCATACCCGCGCCAGTTTCGGGAGATACATCGATTTTGATTTGGGCACGGATTTGTATAATTGGAAAAGCGCCAACCTCTTTCTCTATGGAAAGATCTACAACTTTTGCATATCGGACTTGCCCGGTGGTGGCATATTGAAGTTCCAGATTTGCCCAGTGGTGGCAGATTGGAATTGCCCGGTGGTGGCAGATCGGACTTGCCCAGTGGTGGCATATTGAAGTTATGGATTTGCTCGGTGGTGGCACATTGAAGTTCTGGATTTTCCTGGTGGTGGAAGATAGGACTTGCCCAGTGGTGGCACATTGAAGTTCTGGATTTTCCCGGTGGTGGAAAATCGGACTTACCTAGTGTTGGCACATTGAAGTTACGGATTTTCTAGGATTGGTGGCAGATCAGTGGTTAGGATCTGGTATTTATTGATTTTTTTTTTTAGTGTATCCTGCAATTATTCAGTTGGGTAGAATTATTCATTGGAAGATATGAAAGTTTATCAATCCAGTATGAATAATAGTATAGAATCGTATCTCCACGAGTCTAGAAAACTCGATGGATCTAATTTCACCAACTGGAAATTCAAGATATAGATATTACTTGAAAGCGCAAATGCGTGGTCGATTGTCATAGGAAATGAGCTGAGACCAAATTTGGCAATAGGAACATCTGCACAAGAACAAGATTGGGATGAAAGGGAGAACAAATCAAAAGTCATACTGAAGATGTCCATCAAGGACAATATTATCCCAAATATTAGAGATGGCAAATCGTCCATTGATATTTGGACGACGATCAAGAATATATACCAGCACAAAATACAAATCGTGTCTTGTCACTCAAAGGCAAGCTGTTTGTGATGAAGATGGAGGAAAATGAGTCCGCGGCTAGATTCATTGCTAGAGTTCAAGACCTGAAGGATAGATTGGGAGATATCGGAGAAAAAGTGTCTAATTCCAATCTGGTCACAATCACATTGAATGGAATGAAAGATTAATATCAGATGTTCATCATAGGATTGGCATCAAGGGAGAAAGCCTCTGCATTTGAAGAGTTGACAGGAATTTTGCTACAAGAAGAAGAGCGGCGGCAAAATTTGAAACCACAGAGAAATGATCTTGCTCTGATGGCGAAAAGGCGACAGTATAGAGGGAAGTATCCATAGCAGCAATAGCAACCACAACAACAATAGCAGCAGAGAGGACTCAACGCGTTTCAAAAGAGACCGTTTAAAGGTATTTTTGCTAACAATTTTCCTAGTAAGAAATGTTTTTAATGTGGAAAAAATGGCCATCGGATTAAATATTTTTATAAGAGGCAGGTAGATGAAGCGAGGAATAAACAAAGAAATCACAAAGGGTACTTCGTTGAGGAAGATGAAGACCATAGCCATGAACTTCGACTATTTATAGCTGATTGTGCCCTTTCAGCTTCTAAGGGAGATGAGGACGACATATGGTATGTCAACTCTGGTGCATCCTCACATATGATAGGTAAGAAGGAATGGTTTGAATTTCTTGAAGAAACTTCATGTCGGTCGAAAATTTATCTAGGAGATGATAACGGATATGAGATCAAAGGGTATGGTGATATTATGGTAAATTTACCTAGCAGTGACATTATACATCTTATGAATGTATTGTATGTGCCCGGAATTAAGAAAAACATGATCTCTATATCTATGATAACTGATCAGGACATGCAAGTTCAATTCTTCAAGAATCGATGTGTCATAAAGGATAGCAAGATGGAAATTGTTGCAACAGGAGTGCATGTGGGGAGTCTGAATAGACTAGAGGTGAAAATCATACCACATCAATCCATGGTTGCAACAATATCGACAGCCGAAAACCTCTGGCACCAGAGATTCGGTCATCTTAATATGCAAGACCTCATTCTACTTTAGATAAAAGGTATGGTCGATGGAATCCCTATTTTCCATAGTGTTCAGTTGGATTGTGATGGATGTGCATTAGGGAAAATTCATAGAGAATAATTTCCTTTGCATGTTAATAGAAAGGAAAGAGATATTCTAGAGTTGGTGCATACAGACATATGCAGACCTATGCAGACCAGGTCACTAGGTGGTGCATATTATTTCCTTTCTTTTACTGATGATTGCACTAGATTCTCTCGGATATATTTTTTGAGTAAAAAGAGTCAGACCTTTCAGTATTTTAAAGAGTTTAAATCTATGGTAGAAAAGCAGATAGGAAAATGCATAAAAATTGTTTTCTTAGATCAAGGGGGAGGATACAGTTTGGGAGAGTTCATGAATTTCTGTAGATATCATGGGATTATTCAACAGTTTATAGTGCCTCACACACCATAGCAGAATGGAGTGGCAGAACGAAAGAAAAAAACTCTTGTGGAGTGCGCAAGGAGCATGCTTCAAGGTAAGGGTCTATCAAATGGTTTTTGGGCAGAAGCCATTAACACTATTGTTTATTTAAAGAATAGGAGTCCTACTAAATGTCTTGGCTTCAAAACCCCTCTTGAAGAATTATTTGAATTCAAACTAGCAGTGAGTCATTTAAGAGTATTTGGGTCAAATATTTTTCTCATATACCTAAGGTGGATAGAAATAAGTTAGATCCTAAAGCCATGAAATGTGTCTTTGTTGGATATGGCACTTAGTTTAAAGCATATAAGTTATTTAATCCTGTGACTCATAAGATATTTGCAAGCCGAGATGTGATATTTCATGAACAGGTTGAGGAAGGAAAGGATGACAATAATAATTATTGGAACATTCCATTATTAATGGAAGAAAATAGTGAGGATGATCAAACGCTGGAGCAGAAAGAAGAAGAAGAAACAAGTGATGTATCAATGATGCGAGCCCATATAAGTCTGAAGAAAATAGATTTGAGGTAATTCCCCTACCAAGGAGATTAGGTAGGAAGACTCGATTACCATCCAAATTGAAATAATATGCTTTAATGAAAAATATTTTAAACATTGTAGAACCCACAAATTATAAAGAAGCAAGTCAATCTGATGCATGGAGGGTTGCAATGCATGAGGAAATTGAATCAATTATTAGAAACCATACTTCGGATTTAGTTGAACTTCCTAAAGGTAAAACACCCATAGGATGTAAATGGTTGTATAAACCTAAAATAAATGCAAATGGGAGTATAGAAAAGCTTAAAGCTAGACTGGTAGCAAAGGGTTACTCACAGCAAGAGGTAATGTATTTCGATGACACCTTTGCTCCTGTAGAAAAACTAAACACCATTATAATGCTAATTTCTTTAGCAACAAAACATAAGTGGGAGCTACACCAACTAGATGTTAAGTCTTCATTTCTAAATGGTGAGTTGAAAGAAAAAAATTATTTAGTTTAGCCTGAAGGGTTTGTTAAAAAGGGGCAGGAACATCATGTTTGTAGATTGAGAAAGGCACTACATGGTTTAAAAAAAGCACCCAGGTCGTGGTATGAGAAGATCGATTCATTCTTTGTACATCATGGTTTTCATAGGAGCATGAATGATCCAAATATATATACCAAGTTTAATAAAAAGAGGAAAATTATTTTGATTTATTTGTATGTGGATGATATGATTATAACAGGGAATGCTAATAATCTGATCAAAGAAATCAAACGGCAGATGTCACAAGTGTTTGAAATGAAAGATCTCGGAAATCTCCATTATTGTTTAGGATTGGAAGTATGGAGAGATTCTGGACATACTTTTCTTACTTAAGGGAAGTATGCCAGAATTCTACTAGAAAATTTTAGAATGGAGCAGTGTAGATCAACAACAACACCATTGCAGCAGAATCTAAATTTGTGCAGTGACTATGGCACTAAAAAGGTGGATGCCACTATGTAAAGATAGCTAGTTGGGATTCTGATATATCTTACTACAACTAGACCAGACTTAGCATACTTTGTTAGTATGTTGAGCCAGTTTATGTCTAAACCACTCGAAATTCACTGGGTTGAAGAAAAAAGTGTGTTGAGGTATCTTAGTGGTACTAGTAATTATGGTATTTTATACACCGACACATCTCATGTTACTCTAGCAGGATTTTCAGATTCAGATTGGGCAGGTAACTTGGACGATCAAAGGTCTATCATAGGTTACGCATTCAGCATTGGATCCGGGGGCATAGCATGGAGCAACAAAAAAGAAAAGCAATGTAGCTTTATCTTCATGTGAAGCTGAGTACCAAGCATTGTATGCAACCACATGTGAAGCTATCTGGTTGAGAAGACTTCTCAATGATGCAGGAGAATAACAGAAAGAATAAACTACCATTAAAAGTGACAACCAGAGTACCATCAAGCTAGCATACAATCCAATATTTCATTAAAATTCCAAACACATTGATACTCAGTTTCATTTTGTTGGAGAGAAACTTCAGTCAAATGAAATATTTGTTGAATATTGTAAAAATTGTGACAATATGGCTGACATTTTTACTAAGCCTCCTGGGCGTATAAAGTTTGAATTGTTTAGAGGGATGCTATGAGTTCAGGGTAATCCTTTCTCCATTAAGGGGGAGAGTTGGAAATAATTAATATTATTTGTATATTAATGGAGAAATGGTTACATTGTTGTAACGTATCTCCTTAGTTTAGGATTAGTTCCTAGAATATAGGAGTCTAGTTACAACCTCCTACTTATCTTCTATGTACTTTAAGATGTATCTTTTTGATTAATGAATGTAGAGTGATCTCTCCTTTTGACTACAGTCTCAAGGTGCAATACTCACCTGTGAGTTGCAACCCCTTCTTTTTCAATTCGGTGTGTTTTTTTTTATCTTTTTGGTCTTTCTGTGTTTAACACATGCCTATCCTATCGAGCCCGGCTATGGTTGGCGCTGAATTTTATCAAAATACAATAGAGTGGCCCATAATTAAAGTTGGAGGTTGGGCCTCTTTGAAAGCATGCTGGAATCATTAATACATTGGTTTCCTATCCAATTATTAAACAGAAAATATTCAAATCCGAGTTGTTTTTAGTGCCTTTAATATGCGAAACCCTTTAGGGTATCTAATTTATGTTGTGGTTTCCCACTTCATTTGCATTGTTGGCTTAAGGCAGTTCATATTTCCCTTGGATTCAATGCCTTACTTTCTGACTACCCATACGCTTGATTATTTTTTCGCTCCAATATTTTAATTTTGTGAGGATCTCAAGTTCCGTTTTGTTGTGCTCCACTCACCTTGTTGAGACAATATTGTACTTTTTTGTTGACTTTCATTTTCCTTCAAAAAACTCATATTTTTTTTGCAGTTGATTCACCATTTCCATGTTTTCGTAGTATTTCATAGTCAACCATGTCTTGTAACTAATTTCCATTTCCTTGTCATTGCATCATTCCCTAGGCATTTCCCTTACCATAATTATTATTTCCTCCTATCTCCATGTCTAATCTTCCTTCTTTTTGGTACATGTTGTTTCTTCTTTGCTAGTCTAGATTGTTAACACCAATCAATCTCATCATTATCTGAAGGATCTCAATCTCCACCTCATCATCCAACTTCCATTATTTTGCATCATCATAGAAGTAAATAAAATATAGTATTTCAAATTTCTCTCAACCTTTTATTACAATTTTCTACCATGTACTCCTTTTTGCAATTGAAATAAATTTTCTTGAGACGCACTAATCTCATCAGTCTCTTGCTCTCCTTCTTAAATTGAAAAAATCTTTTGTTCTTCCTCCACTCATACAACTATCCCTCCAACAACTTGTTTATCATCATCCTACAACTTTGATGCCTTGATCATTTCAAATTCCCTCAATTCTTTGGCTACATTCTTTGTGCATTCTTCTCCAAATTTGGGATATTTCAGCTAATCATCTAGAGACTTCAACTCTTGTTCATACAATCAAAACGTAATAACTTTATAATTTTATCAATATTCCTTGTAGGTTCCTTCATATTCCAACTCTTCATTTTCACTCGTCTTCGTAACATCCTTCCAATGTTATTCTTCATCAATTGTATGTCAATAAAAAAACCTCATAAATCCTTCTATATTTCCTTGCTTTTTTTCTTTTGAATCCATCTCCACACCTTTATTATTTTGGGCCTCATTTCCATGTTCTTCACTTGCAAAATTCACACGTAAATTATCAGCATGAGGCTTCCTCGCTTCTTTTTTTGTCAACAATCCTCCCCTTGGTGCATAGACCTTCTTCTTCCCTTTCATTCTAACAAAGCATCAATTTTGTTCTTATTCTTTCCCATGGTTGAAAAGTACCATGGCCACTCTTGGAAATTTCTTGCAATTCATTCCTCATTGTCTATATTCAAAGAACGAATTGGGTTCTCATTTCTCCTACCTCTGAGAAGTTTCCTTGTCCTTCCTTGAGGACTATCCACCATTTTTTATACTAATTTTTCCTCCATGAAACAACTTAGTATTCCCATTCTCATTGTGGATTATTTTTCCATTCTCCTCCCCTAGAATATTTTCATTCACATAAAATTCACCAATCATAAAAACAAAAGGCCTTGTAGCTTCATATTGTGATTTTTCCATTAACTCCTCTATCATCTTTTCCTAGTGATTTCTCATTATAATTTTACTTAATTTCTCATCACCGTCATCATATTGCATTTCCTTTTGCTATTATGGACTTTCATATAGTCCATGAAACTTCCAAGCAGAATCACTTCATCCTCTTGTTTAAGAATGTCTCTTCCATCCACAATATTCATATGTATTTAGTTCTTCATCATTCTTATGACCTACACATGAAACAAATTTGTTAATCTTAAAAAAATTAGTAACTTGAGTCTCTATTGGTGCTCATTGGATCACTAGTCGGTTTGGACTTCTTCCACAATCCATGATTATTTACACCAATCTCCTGTCCTTGTCTATGAGTATTGATCTCCCTTCTACTTCTTCTTTGGGCTCAACTTCTCTAAGATTTTCTTCTTCCATCGAGGCTTGTATAAAATTCCTCATCCTCTGCTTCCCTAGCTCTTTAGCTTTGGGGATATCTTCTTAAAAATATTATTTTTAAGAAATAAATTTAACCTCTTGCTCAGGTTTTGTCTCTGGCCTTCTTCCCTCTTTTGTAGTAGATGCATTTGCACATTAAGTTGTGCCTTCAAATTAGTCATCTCGTTTTCAAACTCTTCATCACTCAACCTCCTCATGCCATTTCTCTTCGCATCCTTCTACCCTATGTTGTTTATTTTACTCAACCCTTCATCATGAGCAATAATGGTCACCTTCTTCCTTATTTGTATGTGTTCCTCTATGTTCATCATCAGTTTCAACCTAGCCATGTAAAAAGCCTCACATTACTTGTTACTTGAGCACCTCTCCTTTTCCTAGTTATTGGTGGCCCTCTTGGTTCCCTCCTATTGATCCCCTTGAGAAATCTTTGCTCCTCTCCAGCTATTGCACCTTCTTCTCACCTCTTGAAAACTTCAATTGTTCTGTCCACTTGAGGATTTCCTGTCCTCTTCACTCTTCAATTGCAAATCGGTTTTCCCTTTTTTTTTTAGGTCTTCTTCTTGCAGGTTCTTTTCTTCCCAAGTCCTTGAGAACACTAATGGTTGTATCCTCAGATATTATCATAGTACTCTAATGCTACTACCAATTTGTAATCAAATGAAATTTTAAAGACCAAATTTACCTCCTTTAATGATGGAGTCTTCTTATCGACCTGTATCAACTCTACTCCCAAATATGCTCTCAGAACTCATCTTCAATTTATCTGAGTTTCTTTATCTCCTTTGAGTGCAATTTCCTTACTTTTCTATGTCAAAAGTCTCTTCACTGTTCAGACTCATTCCTATAATCATGTTTTGTAAAACAAGGATACGATCAGTAATATACCATAAAACTCATTACTTCTTGGGTATTTATCCAAATCTCCACGAGAATCTATTTTCCTCTATCTTCATCAATTTTCATTCACCAAATATAATATACCTTTCAATACTCGAAAAAAACTAACTCTCATACCACATGATAGAAAACCCCTTTGATGACCTGGAAAATCTACTGAGACCTTTGTTCTTTTAACTTCACCAACCAAGAATCGTTGACGGGTCCTCCTCAATTACCACACGTGTTATTCTATTTCTCCCTTTCTAATAGGAAACAAAAACAAATCTTTATTTATGAAATCGAAACCTCCTTTTTATAGTTTTTGGTGTGATTTCCACTTAACTCCATCTCTCCCGTTTATGTTCCCTTTTTTTGCTACTTTATAAAATACAACCTCATTATATATATATATGTATATATAATCCCCCATGGACCCTGCACTTTTAAAACCTCTTTTTATAACCTAACATCTGATCATATAGTTCCTTGTTGGATTTTCGATTTTCAACACTGCGGGTCCTAATAGAGCAGGTCTAAATGTTAAGAATCGATTTTGTATTTCTACCTTTGACACACATCTATCACATCAAGTCCTGATTATGGATGGCTCTTAATTAAACAAAACAGATAGGTCCCCCCCACCTTAAATTTAAAGGCTGGGCCTCATCGAAAGCACACCGAATCACTAATACACCAAGCCTCATTCCTTTGTTGGTCGACTCGTTAATAGGGTTCTCCCAAGTTCGAGGTCACGATATATTTTCTTTATCAACATAATTGTCCCAAGGGTTGATTCCCTTGACTTCCATACGCAAATCGATGGCCTTGAATATTCTTGATGTTTTTACATGTTCTCAATCCACATCTCTAATATTTTGGTCTAAAAAAAATATAAAGATGATGCTACGATATCAAGTAGGGTAGGGTGAATCTTGTTATATTTATATATGTTTTTTCAAATGTATACATGTTTATTTTTTATACTAATTTTTTTCATTAATAATAATAAAGTTAATTTTATGATATTTTTAATTTTAACATTATAAGATATATTTTAAAATAAGTATTTTAATGTTTATTATAAATTTTATTTATTAGTTAGAATAACCCAAAATAAATTATGAATATCAATCAATAAACACTATTACGATTAGCCACTCAAATCCTATTCAATTTACACTTAATCTCATTATTAAGACAAGGATCGACAAAATATTTAGTCCATGATTGACATTGTATATATCAATCATCTCCTTTCTAATAGTTCACTGTGCAGCAATCTTACCCATGATTAACATTTACATCGTCATTAACAAATACACATTTAAAAAAAATACAAATGTCACAAATACAAATGTCGGAAAAAATTAAATTAAAATTTATTTTTATAAATAATTTTAAATTGATTTAATTTATAAAAATTATTTTATGCAAAAATTTCCTTTATCAAACCTAACTAACTAGATATTAAGAATAAATAGGAAATTCTCACTCAACAAAAAAACCCTCAACTAAAATAGTATCCATTTAAATTTAAATTGCTTGACCATTAATTTACCTAAATCAATGGAGATTACAATAAATATGTCATGCATAAGGTTAACTTTCCCAAACACATTTAGTATTCTATTAAAAACATAAACCCTGATGTAGATTACACTAAATATGTGGTACATACAGTTAACTTTCCAAATCGCATTATAATATTCTGTTAAAAACATACATGAAGCATGATATATTCTAACATTCTGAATGCAAAATTTTGTCTCTCAATCAAACATCACATAATTCATCAATAAACATGTAATGACTAGATTCTCAATGTCGAGAAAATAGTACATGAGACTATTCTATGGCAGAGGAGGGAAAGAGAGTACTATGTATATCAGCGAGAATTATACTTTTAATATGAATGATTTTTCACTACGAATTATTTAGTGTAATATTAATTTTTAAATTTACATAATTATAGTACATGACACTATTTTATGAGAGGAGGAAAACAAAGTACTATGTATATCAGCGAAAATTATAATTTTAAAATGAATAAGTTTTCACTACAAATTATTAAGTGTAATATTAATTTTGAAATTTATATAATTTAATTATTAAAATATAATGGTAATTATTTTTAACTAGATTATAATTTTTTGTTATTTAAAAATATAATGGTAACCATTTTAAACTAGATTATAATTTTTTGTTATTTAAAATAAATATGTGAATAAGTTTAAATTTAAAAAAATCAATATACTCAAATTATATATATTTTACAAATCAAATCTATAATGGTTGTTGCAAGATATCTAATAAATATGATCACAAAATTTATAGCATTTAGAATACAGTTAAATATATGATTAAATAACTAATTATTAATAAAAATATATATAGAAATTAAATAGAATAAAATTTAATTAAAATTTTTTATTTCAGTCAAATTAAGTTGGAGCCCTTTTATTTATTTTAAAATGTTTTTTATCAGATTTTTCATCTTATATGTATGATGAATTAGCTGATTTGAAATAGGTTAACAATATTTATTTACATATAATTTTCAAAAAAAATTATACACATTTTATTGATTACAAAAGCTAAATTCCTAAACCTAAAATGACAATATTTAAAATGTTTTCATTATTAAGGATTAAGGATGGTTATACACCGAGACAATAATACACCATATGAATTTTACTCGCTATATTCTTATTTTAAGTTGAATGTAAGGAGCCTGTTATGCAAATTGAAATCATTTGAATTAATATGTGCTTCTGTGCTGAAATTTCCGAAATAGCTTGCTAATATTTACGACAAATATGTGTCGGTATCATTACCAATATGTTACGTAATATTCACGCGTTGCAACAGTTATGAGCTTTATATTAGCCTTAGGCATTGACAACGTACAGAATCTCAACGAGACATTCACACCATTTGTATTTCATTTACCACAAAAATTCGATTGGAGTTGAAGTAATGTAGTTTGGACGCCTTTGCAATCTGATAATCGGTGCCGAGAAACATAGATTGATTGTGATAATTCTATTAATTAACCAACTCTGAGAAGTTTTTATAAAATAAGGCAGATTTTACAGTGTTTGCACAACGTTTTTCCTAGTTAATTATCATACGTTATGGGGATCAGCTTGCGCTCAAACTAATGGGCAATGCTATTAGTAACTGGTATTATGAAAATAATTTGAGAATCCCATATTTGTACATTCACGCTTCGAGAAAGATGGCAATAAGCTGAACACGCAAAATGTAATAAATGCATAAGCATCAACGGCCGTTGAGAGTCACTGTATGTTGCCTTACACAGCAAAAACCATTAAGTTTCATTGTTATTTTCATGTGCGTCTCCGTGATACTTTGATTTACCAAGTGTTCAGTCCATGGAAAAATAATGTGTGAAACGAAATGTAATGAAACAATCGACATTTTTATTAACAACAGTGCATAGTTTTAGGCATTGTATGCCAATGGATGCACACCACAAGATCTAAGGAGACTCGTAAGAATTGACTCGTTCTAAGACGATCAATATGACGATATTTTTGCTAGAAGCCAAGCAATACATACTGTACTCTATTATTCGAAAAGAAACTTCATAATATTGATCCTGCAAGGAAAATAAATTGAATACAATGACAAGTATTTATCGTCAACCGAGAAGCATTGACGCAATTCCAACAGCATAAAAATACAAAAGGAGATTAATGAAAGGAAACGGTTAGAGATATGTAACTTAATTATCAGTAAACCGGAGGATGATGAGGAGGGACCGTGTAGTGTGGTGGGGAATTGTAGATGGGACGTAAGGAGGCATTACTATCGGAGTTGGTGGGGATTTGTGAACAGGCGGAGAAGTAACCGTAGGCTTGGGAGGAGATTTGAGTACCGGGGGAGGAAATGTTACTGGCTTGGGAGGAGCTTTGTTCACGGGAGGTGGATATGCTATCGGCTTGGGAGGAGTTTGGTGAACTGGAGGGGGAATACTATCGGTTTTGGGGGAGTTTTGTGAATGGGTGGGAGGAATACTATTGGGGTCGGAGGAGTTTTATGAAGTACTGGAGGAGGATATATTATCTGTTTGGGGGGAGTTTTGTAAATGCGTAGAGGGACTACTGACTGGGTGGGAGGAATTTTTTGTACTGGAGGAGGATATACTATCGGTTTCGGAGGAGTTTTGTGAACTGGATCGGGGAATACCATCGGCTTGGGGAGGGGGGCGGGGGGAGTTTTGAGCACGGGAGGAGGGAATAGTATTGGTTTGGGTGGAGATTTATAAACCGGCGGAGGAAAATCGATCGGTTTAGGTGGAGTTTTCTGCGACGGATGATGAAATACTTTCGGCTTGGGAGGAAACTCGTGAACCGGAGGAGGGAATGGTATCGTCTTGGGAGGAGATTTGTAAAGTGGAGGCGGCATTACTATCAGTGGTGGGGTGTATGTAGCGCCACTGTTATATGCGTGCAGGCATAAGCTTGAGAGGAAGATAAGAATCATGGCCGAATGAGTCCCTTCCATGTTTGACAACATGAAAGACGAAGAGGCAATGGTAAAGTGCAATGCGAAGAGAAATCATGATGGTTTATATAGGGACTCAAATTCTTTGTGCAGGGAGGATTGGACTAATGATTCAGATGTGCAATATCTAACAGATCAGCTGGAAGTATAAATAAATGGAAAGAATATGATACCATTTTCTCGTGTTCCAAGCATACTACTTTCGGCCGGAGTTTCGGAAAGATAGTTGGCATGGGATATTGGTTTTATATGATTTGGAAAAGAAATATAAATTCGGGAAGGCGGTGGAGTCGACTCCCATTTAGCATAAAGTTCCTTAGCCGGCTCATGCCCGTTGTTATGTTCATGCATCCCCATACATCGATCAATGTGAAGCACAAGATATTGCCATTTGCCGACGGCTATAAAGCTTTCACGGACTACGCTTCTCCATAATATTGTGCGATTATTTTATTGTTGGATAAACTTATCATTTTGGAATACTCTTTTAAGCTTTCCATCCCCTATCTATTGTTGTACTTGACAAACCAATGCCAAGCCTAGTCACCCAAAGCCACGTTATGTCAGCATTCAGTTCTCAACTTTCTCTTTACTCCAACATCAATTGGAAAATGTCGAGATCTGGGGTATGAGATTTCGAGAGTAGAGTACACCTCCCAAGCCACATCACCTCGTCTATGTCACCTCAAGCCATGTCATCTTGGCATCGGGTTTTCGACCTCCCCTCTACTTTAATTTTAAGTAGAAAATACTTAGGTGCAAAGTTCAAGGTTCCAGATTCATGAATAAGATCCACATCGAAGCCATGTCACTTTGGCCACGTCACCCCAATCCACAATATCTCGACTTTGGGCTTCGTTGCACACAAAGATTTTGATGCTGATGGCTGAGGGTCGATATCAGTCCACCTGCATTGGGTTACTCTATAGGTTGGCTCATGCAATTTTCCCCGAGGTTTGATGGTCCAATGGCATAGTTCCAGTAAACAACGTTTCGTCCTGGTCTCACTCTTACTTTTTGCAAATGTTTCGACACAGGGCGTCGATGAATGAATGTCAATGTGGAGGTTACTTGGCATGATTCTCTTGGAACAAAGTTTTGCCAATGGCTCCTCGACATCCATGCTATGTGTATGTGTTTTAAACAGTTTAGCCATATCCGGCTCCTAATCACCAAAGAATGCCTCATCCGTATTTTCTCTTTTTCTCTTACACCACATTCATTGTCATTGTAGCCAATATTTCAATGCTTTCAAAGGTAAAGAGAAATTTCCCCAACAATCCCATTCTTGGTAAGTGTGACTCATAAATTCTAATGAATATTTTATTCAATAATTTCTCACAATAAATCTGTTAAAATAATATTTTAAAATATTGAAATTTTACACTATTACAGATAAAATATTACTATGCAAACTATATTTATTAGTCAAATAGAGTTACATATATACATGAGGAATTGTCTCAAGATAGAGAAGCTATCTTGGACACACAATAGGTTGGTTGAGAAAATATCTCAACCTCACACCAAACTAGGAATTTAGGTTTAACTAACCTATGGAATAGGAACAAACTCTATATATAGAAAGTCACAACTGAAGACAAGTAGGAATTACATATTCCAACACTCCCCCTTAATGATTACTTGTCTCAATATCCATCTACAAAATCTAGTTGTGGTCAAACATAACAAAAAGGATATGCCGACGTCCATATAAAGGAGCAACCATCCACCAGAATGCATGGGTACCAACTGCTACAACCATTGGTCTTGTAGGATGTCCTTCGTATACATGGGTCTGTCAACCATTATCACTGCATACATGTACCTATATCTACAGATCCCCCTCCAACATGGGTTTTATTGGATGACCCGTAACCATGCTCTTCCTTCATCGGGGTTTTATCGGATGACCCGTAACCATGCTCTTCCTTCATCGGTGAACTTGCACCGGATCTCTTCATCAGTGGCAACCATTGGCACAGACATGTTTTCAGGCCACTTCACTATTATATGTGGTTTCTAGCTAACCACAAACTGACACTGCAAAAAATGGTTTTTGGCTTACCACGAACCTGTAATTACAAAGTGGTTTTGAGATTACCACGAAATTTTATGGGGATACACATGCCTTACAAGGCTTACAACACAACTCCAATTCTTGGAGTTCCTAGGTACATAATTTACAAACACCACTACAAAAAACATCCTAGACTTGCTTATAAATGTGTGACTCATAATACAACATGCTAGTGTGTATATTCCAAGAAACTCACACAAAACAAAATTTCACTTTCGTTGTCCATCATCCTTTAAATGTTACCACTGCTCATCTACATGATATTTTGAAATGTTCACATCTTGGGCATCTTTTTCTTTATGAATTAGAATTTGGAACTCCATCTTAACCTGTCATTTGTTAGAGTAGTCAATTCTAACAAAAATAACTTCATATTGAGGTGACTAATCTCAATATGTATATTAATTTTAGTTCCGAAATACCTTCATCATTAAAAAATCTCAATTATCCAAGCATGCACTAACAAATATCTTCAATCAACAAAGTCACTCGCTACAAAAGCATCATTTCCACCACACAACATGCAAGGCCAAATGTCATGAGCCAAATGGATCCATTCCTCGCCCAATTCACAAGGGCATGTAGCTTCGATATCATGTCAGAGTAAAATGTCCTGTATTAAACACACAACCATCAAATTTACTAAGTTCAGCAAGAATATCTGCAACAACGCTCTGCAATTGCTCTTCATTGGCAGTAGAAGCATGCCCAACAATTTTACCTTTTCCTTTTGATTTACTTTTTGGGTCCAACAAATTTCCATTTAACTTCATGCACAAGTTTTTCAAATTGCAAAGAATTTTTGTAACTCCCGCATCAATAGCACCTGAATTAGCAGGAAATTATGTATCTCCACAGCTTCCCTAAGGAATTATAGATTGAAAAATCATAAAGAATGCACAAGTAGGTATTCAAAAGTGAAGCCATTCTAACAATGACACTTTCAATTTCCATTTGTAATACTACATGGAACAGAGTCTAGAAGATGGAAGTGCATGAAAATATACAAATGATGCCAACCAAGAAACAACCATAAATACCGGGCTGAGTTGTTACCCTTCTTTAGAACAAAAACTGCAAGGAACAAGGAATTCACTTTTAGCAAAGCTTGCAAGACCACAGAACTGGTCTTTTCACAATAATTCTATGGTTAAAGTCATGACACTAGGCAAGTCTCCATCGACAGCTTCAGCAGAAGCAGACCCATTCGCCCCTCCATTCACTACTGTTGGGTAACAATTCAACGTAAGATGGATTCAGAAGCAACAACGTTTTTCACCGTATGACAGAGGGCGCTGATTGGAAGAAGCAACACACCGGCCTCAGGTTCTGTTTCTATTCACGGGTAGGAAGGCAGCGTTCCAAGAATGGCAACGTTCTCCCACAGCATTCAGGCAGCGTTTTTGGGAAAGTAATCCACACGCAGGTAGGTTGCCTCGGCCTTCACCAGTCCGCGCCAACAGGTCGCACCAATTTCAATTCTCCACGGACAGACAGGCCACTCTATGTTGCTTACCAAGTGCATCTACATAGCAGCAACAAAAGTATGGGAAAAATAGTGAACTGTAAAAAACAAACAAAATATTCAGCGAACTCTTTATTTCCCTTGGCCTGGGAGAGGCCAAGGCCAGGCCCAAATAGCTCTGATACCAAGATAAAATATTACTATGCAAACTATATTTATTAATCAAATAGAGTTACATATATACATGAAGAATTGTCTCAAGATAGAGAAGCTATCTTGGACACACAATATGTTGGTTGAGAGAATATCTCAACCTCACGCCAAACTAGGAATTTGGGTTTAACTAACCTATGGAATAGGAACAGAATCTATATATAGAAAGTCACAACTGAAGACAAGTAGGAATTACATATTCCAACAACTACAATGTTATTAAAATTCTAGATTTGTAGATTTAACTATAATTAGTGCATGTATGCGAATGGAAATTGTGAAGAAAAATAGAGAACAACAAAATAAGCTAGCACTCATACATAAGTCACAAGATTGCTTTCTCAGAAAC
The DNA here is from genome assembly GCA_034641835.2 of Pinus albicaulis. Classification (NCBI taxonomy): domain Eukaryota; kingdom Viridiplantae; phylum Streptophyta; class Pinopsida; order Pinales; family Pinaceae; genus Pinus; species Pinus albicaulis. Next base: position 222,440,688 of record CM076581.1, read on the forward strand.
CTTTTTAGGAAAAAACCCAACTGGAAGGGGAGGTCACTACGCTCTCTTTCTTTGTTTGGAAATATCGCTGCAGGTACAAAGAAGTAATGCCTATGGCTTGCGGGCTTCTATAGTCCACATATCCTGTCTGTGTGCTCTACGTCCTATCCCTCCTAGATATATTTGCTCATTTATGGAACAAAACACTCTCAAAAGAATGGACTGCCTCTTCCTCCCAGTGGTTTAGTTATAGCACAACTTGATAGCCTACTAGTGGTTAATTTTGGCTACTCAACACTTAATTCTTACAATATAGACTCTTCTAGTGTCTTTTATATCATAATCACATGGCTAACCTCTTTTCCATGAATAATGGGGACTGACGGGACATCCTCTCTAACTATAGGTGTGAAAATAGGAAGGTCAACTTCTGAGTGGCATAAATTTTGCATACACACTCTAACATCCCAAAAACAAAATAATCAATAGATCTAGCACATTTCGTTGTTCTCATAAAAAAATTTCAACAAGACAGTGAATACAAGAGGATTTGGAAATGTAGCATTTATTAATATTATTAACTAAAGAAATGAGTACATGCCCAAAAAAAAATATCAGAGCCCCTAGAGTGGCATGCATGAATGCTCATTAAAAGAGAAAAAAAAACACGGAAGCACAATCGTGGACCATGGATTGATCCAACTGGAAAATCGCACCCACGGGTGTTTCTTCCCATGGATTAGACTAGAAATGGCCACGCCGAGTTCTCTAGAAAAGGAAATAAAATAATTAAACCTAGAATAATCCAATTCCTAACTCCTATACCCTTTATAGGCTTCATGGATGCTCTAGAAGCCTTATTTTATTATTTACCTCGAAAAATGTAGGAAAATACTAGGGGAAGATACCGTGGGAAAATACCACAGTAAATTCCATGGGTGGGTTTCATCCATTTTGACCATATCCAAAAAAAGGAATATTACAAATCCTTGTGCCAAACGATTTCTTTCCTTCAAGAAATTCATTGCTATCCACAACTCAAGAATTGATACCAGGATCCCATACAACCAAATGTATTATTCCATACCTCCATGGTAAATGATCCTGAATGGATCCTTCGATAGCTAGATTCCAAACAATCCTCCGAGCAATCCTTCCGTTGATAGATTCATGTGGATCCCAAACAATCCGTCGGCCAATCCTACACTAAATGGATTCTCCCAGATCCCAATTTCACCTAAGTATTGTTACCTATGGTACCATCTCAACCCTCCATCACTGTCCACGCCAAAGGGACCAAGCTGCAATATGCCCCTAGCTATGAGTATCCTCCTTGGAATTAACCCATCAATAGAGTACCAACTCATAATCTCTTGCCAATCCATACCTTCGAAAGGATGAATACACGCAAATGTACTATGTTGAGGCTCCTCAATGCTCAACCTATGTTGGTGCACTCGGTCACCAACATGATGCATTTGGAGAACTCTGCCCTGCTCTTCTCAATGTATAAAGGTGGGTTTGTAGTGTTGCAAGCCTTATCTATGTACTCATGTAGAGGGTTTCTCTAGAACTTCCAAATGTACTCCTCTTGCTGCCTTGTGAGGGACTTGAGTTGTTCCTCAACTCTAAACAACTTGGTCATTGATTTGGCACATACTCCTATGAGCTCCTCAATTTTTCTATTTTCTTGTAAGACAGTGTCTCGAACTATCCAAACTCTCTCCATCAACATCATAATATCTGCCTTAAAATGCATGATACTTTCCCGAAATTCCACTTCTGGAAATTCTAGTGCCCTGTTGAATGTCTACGTATCTCTCTACGCTGAATGCCCCACAAATATAGCTTCAACTTAAACCTTTGACTGAACCTCCAATATGGCTTATCTTTCATACTATATTTTTCATGCTTCCCCGCATGGTCATTCTTATCATGCCGTTTTAATACTACTGACTCCTCATTTGAGTGTCCTTGAATGTCTTCTTCCTAGCCTTCTCCACATGTGGGGATAAGTTTCCCACCCTCTCCGGTTTCCAAACATGGATGTACTGGTGGAATATTATCTACACCTAATTTCCCATACTCTTTATGGATGTTTTCTTGGATAACTATAGACTCAAATACCACATCATTAGGAGGAATTACCTTCTTCATTTCCCCATGTACTTTGTTAAGATGACTGATTATAATCGACTTGTGTTGTAAGTTTCTCAGAAAAACATAATGTTGTTGCTCCCCATATGTACTTGACTACTTTTATCCTTCATAGGTTATCTTCTACAAATCGATCAACCCAACTATGGATGAATCCCCATGATCTAAATAAGTCCCTAATTGTTCTGCCCTTGTTTCCTCCTTATCACCTCGACATGAATGGTTAAGGGCCGAAGGTCCCTTGCAGATAAATCATAGTCCTATCCTCCTTAGTTCATTCTTGTTGTAGATTTTGTTCTTTCTTCCTCCATCAATCCTTTTCAACTCCTTCTTGGTCAACACCCTTCTAAGAAATTTTATGTTTTTCTTGACCAACTTCTCGACTATGTAAGAGGAAATTGGTTGTCCCTGTGGTTCCTTCCTCCAAATAGTAAAAAATTTGGATCTTAGTATCTTGCAAATGTCAGCATATCCTTCTAAGAATAGAGACACAGTCTTTTGCATGCTTGTTTTGACACAATCTGGATGAGCTGATGTAATGTTGGTGTAAAATACTTGTAGTAACTAAAATATTAAGTCTTCACATTCCAAATTCAGCATAAACGTGCCAAAGCTAAACTCTGCCATGAGTTTTAAAATTTTGTACTGCTTTTGAAAGGTAAGAAGCATGATTTTATTCAAACCCTAATGGGCTTCTACTATTAGTTGCAATATGTTTGTTATGAGTTCATTATTGTAGGGCAGTAGTGGTGATGTTAAAGCTATTACTCTACTGAGACAAGAATCAGTTGTGAGCCTAACCTCTTCACAAGGATTTTCCCAAATTTTGGGTTGTATTAATGCAAGAATAGATGTCTTGAGAGCCCAAGTGAGTTTCTTCCATTCTAGTTGCTCCACCCTAGACATACATGTGTCCAATTCCTCCAAATTATGAAGGTCTATGTCTGACTTTGTTTGTTGCAATTCATATCCAAGTGTGAAGAGCTTAGCCCCTCTCCCTTGTCCTTCCTTCACTTCCCATGGGCGCTTTTGTTGCAGAATGGCATATACACTTTTTGAGAATGACCTGTTGCTTTGACCATTATTTTTCTAAGGTGATATTTCTACATAAAGGATGATTTTCTCCCACGAGTTCATCAAGAGGTTTTTTAGTGCTTTCCAAGTTCCTATTCAATATGACACATCTTGTCCCATACCAAAGCAAGAAAATATGTAGGAATACACTAATAGGAAGTTTCTCTCAATCATGCCTTCCCGAATATTCTCAACAAATTTTGACCCAATGATTCTCCACTCACTTCTTTTTTTTTTGGAAAATTAACTATACAAGAAAGCCTTTAATATTCAAAACCCCCTTTAATATTATAACCCAAAATCCATAATATTAAAAAAAAACCAGGTGGGTTGGCAAGGAATACCACTATGAATTTTATTTTGAGAATCTAAATTAGAGTGAGTCATGCGTGAGATCCCTTACTCAACTGATGCTGCCAAGTGCTGACTTGGATATTCATGCATCCATGCCAATCAAGGGTTCGATGAGGAAATAACTCTACTTGTTGGCCTGAATCCAACATGATTGGACTATCGACCCTCCAATGCTTATGCGATGGAATATTATATACGCCATAGCTTGGGAATTCTAGGAAACAACTCATGGAAACCTACGTGAGGGTTTATGGCCTTCGAATCTCCTACGCAATAATGTATGGCTTCTTGACCTCCCCAATCTCATATGTCAGGTGCATGGTCTCTCCTCCCTTGAACAACTATGCAATGGATGTATGGGCTCAACCCTGGAATATCTTATGCAATGGACGTATGGCCTCTTGGCCTTCATTTCCTACATGACAGTCGCATACATGGTTTGTGTATCACATCTTGGCTTAAACACAAACCTGCAACAAGAGACGTTCACTAATCCTTGAAGATAAAATTTTCCTTCCTATTTTGATTCTCATGGCAATATTTTGCCCATCAATATTTATGATCGCACACATCTGAGTGGTTAATGCATCTATGGGATCTTGGCATGCATATTCGACCTGATTCGATCCTCTGGATTCAAAACTGAGCTCTCGGCCTCCTACCGCGATTATGGGTATGACGACCATTATATGTTTTCTCACTTTCTTCAAAATAGATTAGAACTTTGAAATAGAATGAAAGGATCCCCATAAAAAATTGATTTCACTAAGTGTTTTAGGGAGCATTGTTGTATCAAGACATTCTTACAAATCTTTGACCAACAATTATTTTTGTTGAAGAAGCTTTTGAGATTTTTAAACCTGAACTGCTCGAATGGTTGAACCGACCATTCAACATCTAATTTCGATTGGTGATCACTATCAACTACCTTTACGTGTAGCATGTTATGAACTTGACCGCTCGTTAAGCCTTATGTCTGCGTCATATGATTCTTTATGAAAAAATTAACTCTCTGGCTCCCATTTGAAGTCATAGCTCAACATTTTATTCTATGCCCACGCCCCTCCATGCTTCCTTCACATAACTGTTATATGGTTGTTCGGACCACGTACATGGATTTAATGTGGTTTTCCCAATGCCTGTGTTCCCTTTGTGGGAGGCTCCACGACCCTGAAGTTATTGTGATTGGTTTGTTGGCCCTATAATGCCTACGCGAAGATGATTTTTGTTGAAGAAATAACTGCACCTCTATGGAATCTGTAATTCCAACCCCGGGGATCCTAGTTACCAGTTTGGAAGTTTACCAACACTTGTGAGTTTTGGTGTAATGGCAAACCTCTACATGGTATCAGACCCTGGACCGAGGTTCGATTCCCCCGAGCTGCGTTTGAAGGGTGTATTGATTCCCTGAGTTGACTTTGAGGGGGGCTATTGATTCCATTCCCCGGAGTTGCCTTTGAGGGGGGCTATTGATTCCCCGAGCTGTGTTTGAGGGGGTTGTTGGAGTAATCACCACACCTCTATGGAATTTGTAATTCCCACCCTGGGGATCCTAGTTACCGGTTTGGAAGTTTACCAACACTTGAGAGTTTTGGTGTAACGACAAACCTCTACATGGTATCAGAGCCTAAACCCAGGTTCGATTCCCCTGAGCTGCGTTTGAGGGGGGGTGTTGGAGAAATCACCACACCTCTATGGAATCTGTAATTCCCAACTTGGGGATCCTAGTTACTGCTTTGGAAGTTTACCAACACTTGTAAGTTTTGGTGTAATGACAAACCTCTACAATTTCCAATGTTCCATGAATGCTTGTCCCTCAAATTCTATGTGATGGAAACTTAACTGATCCTACGACTCCAAACAATGCCCAGAAACGAAATTTTGCTATCAAATTACTCGAGAGGGGCTCAACTCCTTAATTCGATGTCACTGCAACTATGATCTATAGGATAGAAAACGAGACGGAGAAGCCTGATTTATTGATTCCATGCCTACGGCAACCAAGTTTTACCCTTAGTGATATAATAATGATATAATATTTCCCTAGATAAGGGCTCAATATTTTTTTGAAGATTTTGATCTTAAAATTGAATATGAATGGGTAGATATGGTAAAATAGATTCAATCTAATAGAGCCCTGTAAAATAATAAATTATCGAACTAGTTGCAAGACACTTTCAAAAAATAGTTAAGTTGAAGGTAAGAAACTAACCAGGGTAATATTGAGTACCATCGAATATGGAAAATGCCTACTAGGGTGAGAATAACTCCCACTGAAGTTCCCTACATGAAACCCTAGAATAATCATGCAAATAACTTGGAAATTTTCGATAAACCTCTCAGAATGATAGCATGCACAACTCTCATACCACTGTAAGATCTAAAAAAATGAAATAATCAACAGATCTAGAACATTTAGGTGTTATCATAGAAATATTTTCAAAAAGACACTGAACACAATGGGATCTCGAAATGCAACCTTTATTTATATTATTAACTAAAAAAAGGAGTATATGCCTATCTGAAAATATCGGAGCCCCAACAATGGAATACTTGGATGCTAATTAAAATAGAAAACAAAAGACTGAAGCACAATCATGGACCTTAGATGGATCCACCAGATAAATCACAGCCACAGAGTTATCATCCTAAGGATCAGACTAGAACTGGCCACACCAAGTTCTTAAGAAAACACAATAAGATAGATAAACCCGGAATGATCCAATGCCTAACTCATACCCCCTTTTATAAGCTTGATTGATTATCTAGAAGCCTTATTTTATTATTTCCCTAAAAAAAGAAGGAAAATACTAGGGGCAGATACCATAGGAAACTACCACAATGAATACCATGGGTGGGTTTCATCCATTTTGACCATATCCAAAAAAAGGAATATTACACAGACTTTGATTTACATGCTTCTTTTTCCGTTGGAAATATGTGTGTGTGTAGAATAACATGAAATGGTGTGGTGCGAAAGAAGAAAATGTTTACCCCCAAAAAACATCATTTGATGCCTCAAAATGCTCTCGGAAGGTTTCAAACCATGTTTTGCCAAACTGGGGCCCGTCGGTAAAAACAGTCCTATGAGTTGATTCCTCTGCTTTTTCCACTTCAAATGAATCAATATGAATGACAAAAAATATAAAGATCTAATCTTAATCAAAGCTCTTTTTGATACAAGAGTCTAGGTGATACAACTTCAAACTTTTCAGGATAGCCAATGATAGGAGTTGAGTGCCCACAACTCCATATTTACACGTATGTGACACAAGAAAGAGGGTGTTGCCCCAACAACAAACTTCATAGTTTTGCAATGTTGTGCATGAAGTAAGGTAAAAATCATTCCAACTATACTAACCTATAGTAGATTGGTTAAAATCATTTAAAGACATGAGAGTTATCATTAATTATAAAATTTAAAGAATTGGTTTGAATAACTATCTAAGCATAAATAAAGTCTATCTAGTTGACATCACAGGTCCATTGTTTAAGTTGAGATATATTTAATCATAAGCCTTAACAATGATCGATGTGAGTATAAACATACAATTTCTCATATCCATCATGAACATAACATTGGACAACATAGTCCCGATATAGATTAAATTCATAACATCCAGGGTATCATGCAAATCATGAGCATAACGATGATCTTCACCACTCAGGAATCAATCAAAAATCTTGAATATATAAGAAATCATACACACATATCAAATTCATGGAAAATATCAGCTCATAATTGAATGTATCAATCCATTTGAATTATCAGATTATGTAGAGGTGGTTGGAAAATTACGGAGAGTGTTAGGTCATTATATTACTAGTATAGTCCCTTATTCTTGTTAGTGTAATCCCTTATTTTTATTGTTGTACCCATATAACCCCCATATTGTTGTTATTATGCCCTTACATTATTACTGTTAGGTCGGCTAGGATTACATTGTGGCCCCACTAGGATTACATTGTGGCCCCATGGACTCCTATATATAGAAAGGAGGTTTTGTCATTTGTATCATCTAAGAATTGTTCGTTTATGTAATGTATTGGAGGTTTCCCCCTTGAATTGGCTGATTTATAAGGCATTGATATCTCTTTTCTTCTATTTTTGGAGCTGGTTTCATAACATTTGGTATCAAAGCTTTGGATTCTAGGGTTTCGCTGCTCCAAACAGGTCATCCTGGAATTTGCGATATAAAAATTTTTCTACGAAGGTTCAAAAGCTGAAATTTCTAGAGCTCGAAGAAAAAATCCCAAGGAACATCTTCAAAAACTTTCAAAGCTTGGTTCGTAATATTTTCATAGATATGATCTGTGGAAGTTCGGGAATTTTTCAGGCTCCTCAATTTAACCTAATCAGATCATCGCGGAATTTTTGCTATAAATATTTTTCTACGAGGGTTAAGAAGCTAAAATTTTCACATAGTGAAGCTGAAATCCTGATGAACCTCCTGTAAAAATTTCATATCTTATTTCAAAATATTTCTTGAGATATGATCTGTGGAAGCTAGGATTGTTTCAGGCTCCCGAATTTCATCTCAAAGAGGTGACCGTGGGAAAAACGTCATTACTCTCTCGCTGAGTGTCGGATTGGGATTCTGTAAAATGTGGCTACAAGTACACAGATATCAGTTTTCAGCGTATCAATTTTAGAGCCGAAGGAGGAAATAGTGACACGTGGAAAGTCATACAATCTCACTCTATTGAACTAGTCCATAATTAGGTCATCGTGGGAGATTGGGCATAACTTTGCCTTGAAGAATCCAAATCAGGTCAGACCTATGGCATTTGAAAGAAGATTCAAAGGGATACTTTAGGGCCGAATTTTAGATGTTGAAGGTCTTAAATCACAAATATAATTCAGTTTCAATATGGAGCTCCTTGAAATCAAGAAAAAAGTGTGTATTTTTTTCGAATTACATAAGTCTCGTTTGAAAAAAATTAGTTTGAATTTATTCCAAGGGCATATTGAAGAATATATATCAGTATTGGGTTTAAAAATTCCTCCAAAAAATAATTCAACACCCATTAAGCCTTCATAAGGCTCTACTATGACTCCTGAAGACGAAGAAACACAACATGAGATATCAAAATTACAAGAGCAAGTGTACCAAATTTGGCTATCGCAAAGAGAGAAAAAACATGAAATGGAAGTTTTGAAGAAAGGCATGGAAACTAATATGGATAGTTTGAAGAAATGTGTGGAAGCTAAGATGAATGGTTTGGAAGCTAAGATGGATGGCATGGAAGTGGGCATGAAAGCTAAGATGGATAACATGGAAGCTAAGATCGATGAAAAAATGAAAGACAACATGGAAAACATGAAGAATGATCTAAAAGTAGACATCGAAGGTTTGGAAACGTTGATCAATAAATGTTTCATAATGGTGAAAAGATAGGAGTGGAAACTCATGATGAGAAAAAAAATAAATGGTAATCATGATTTCGTAAACTCTAATGTTGGATGGAAGAACCACCATATTCCAAAGATGGATATGAGGAAGTTTGATGGCAAGGATCCCGTAACATGGATACTACATATGGAGCAATATTTTGATCTCAATAATGTTAAAAACACACAAAAGGTATGCATCGCGACTTTACATTTGGAAAAAAATACATTTGTATCGTATCGATGACGTTGCTCCCTTAAAAAAATTGTCACTTGGTCAATTTTTACAGAGGAAATGATAGCACATTATGAGGATACAAAAAGGAACTCCTTCATTACCTAGTTGATAAATCTCGAAAAAAAGGGTTATGTCATGGAGCACATTGAGGACTTCCAAAAATTGAATATAAGGGTAACTGATATTCCAAAGGAATAGAGGGTTGATGTCTTCATAGGGACTTTAAAGGATAACATCCAACATGAAGTTCGCTTTTGGGAACCTGATTCATTGGAGGAGGTATTCAAGTTGGAAAGAAAAATTGAATTTAAAATTATGGCAACAAGGAAGCTTACCACTCACATCTGTAAATATGGAAGTGTTGCTACTCCTAGACTTCCACAACCTACAAGGTTGACACCACAACAATTGGAAAAAAGAGAGCAAAATGGATTTTCTATAGTTGTGATAGCAAATACACTAAAGGTCATAAGTGTGCTGATAAGAAATTATTCTACATAGATTGTGAAGAGGAGGAAGAAAATGAACAAAAAAATTCAAAAGAAGAGGATATACACTAGGAAGCAACACTAGAAGAAGAAGAAATGAGTCTGACCATATCATGTAATGCATTGGCAGGAATTACCACTCCTCAAACTCTCAATATAGAAGGACATATCAAGAACAAAAAGTTAATAGTGTTGATTGATTCAGGTAGTGCCCATAATTTTATTCATTGTAAGGTAGCGAATGAATTGAATTGTTTCCTATACCCTACACCAGAATGTCAATTGATGGCTGCAAATGGAGGAACTATAAATTTCTCTGGAAAATGCCATAATATCAATCTAGCCATGGGGGAATATGTATTGAATAGTCCAATGCTTTCCATCCCAATGGGAGGTGCTGATGTTGTACTAGGAGTACAATGGTTTCAATCTTTGGGGATGGTAGCTTTTAATTTTCAAGAACTTTTCTTGAATTTTTTTTTGTAAGTAAAGGAAATTTAATTAAGGGGTATTATAGGGAAGCCAGGAAAGATAATAAGCTCTAATTTCATGATAAAGCTTCTAAAAAAAGAACAACGAGGCGTAATTGCAAAATTCTTCTCACTAGAAGTTCCAACATGAAAATCATCTATTTCTCCATATCTCCGAAAACTCTTAGACAATCATTCCAAGGTGTTTGATACTCTCAAAGGAATCCCACCTATTCGTCATCATGATCATACTATTCATTTGATTCCAGGAAGTGTTCCTCCAAAATTCCAGCCTTACAGATACCCTTATGTCCAAAAGAGTGAAATTGAACGTATGATTGTAGAAATGTTAGAGGCTAGTATAATTCAACCTAGACAAAGTTTTTTCTCTGCTCGAGTAGTATTGGTGCACAAGAAGGATGGATCATGGAGCATGTGTCTGGATTAAAGATAAATTTTCCATTCCTATGATTGATGAATTATTGGATGAATTACATGGAGAAATTTATTTTACCAAGTTGGATCTTCGTTAAGGATATCACCAAATTAGAATGAAGACTGAAGATATTCCGAAATGAAAGAAGGAAATTTTATGCCTCACAAAAACCTTTATTGTGGAATGTGATGCCTTAGGAAATGCAAGAAGGAAGACCCATTGCTTTTGAAAGTCGTTCAATCAAAGGAAAGCATTTACAAAAGGCTATTTATGAGAAGGAAATGTTGGCAATACTACATGCAATAAAGAAATGGAGACTTCACCTAATGGAAAGACACTTCAAGGTAAAAACTGATCTAGATAGTCTTAAACACTTTTTGGAATAGAGAATATATTCATAAGAGTAGCAAAAATGGTTCACAAAGATGTTGGGTTATGACTTTGAAATCATCTACAAAAAAAGGAAGCTAAATTTTGTTGCAGATGCACTATCAAGAAAGGATGAAGAGGTGGAAGCATTGCTTTGTGCCATTTCTATTATCCAACCAAATTGGATAACCGAAGCAAGGGATGAATGGAATAAGGAAGAAGAAATGTGGACACTCATTCAAAATTTGTAGTAAAATCCTAGTACATCTGATACATTTAGTTGGAAAAATGATTCCTTATGGTACAAATATCACTTATATATTTGCAAGAATTCCCAACTAAAACAAAAGATTCTTTTGGAATTGCACACTTCTCCTTTAGGAGGACACTCGGGATTTTTAAAAACTTACCACAGGGTGAAGAAAGATATTTTTGGGATGGCCTTAAATCTAATATTCAAAATTTTGTGGCGGAATGTTTGGTTTTCCAACAAAATAAAGTTGAGACAATTAATACCACGGGTCTTCTACAACTTTTATCCATTCCAAGTCAACGTTGGGAGGAGATTTAAATGGATTTTATCACAGGTTTACCTAAGTCCAAAGGAAGGAGTGTCATCATGGTGGTAGTTGATAGAATTACCAACTTTGCACACTTTTCTACATTATCTCATCCATTTAAAGCAAGTAAAGTTGCTACTACATTTATGGAAACAATTAAAAAGCTACATGGAAACTCGAAGATTATTGTAAGTGACAAAGATCCCATTTTTACAGGAAATTTTTGGATGGAATTATTTTCTTCTTTGGGTACTCAACTAGCTCATAGCTCATCTTATCATCCTCAATCTGATGGTCAAATAGAGATAGTGAATAAATGTTTGGAAGGATATCTTCGTTTTTTTATATCTGATAAGAAAGCACAATGGGTCAAGTGGTTACATCTCGTTGAATGGTGGTACAACACTTCCTTCCATACTGCAGCAAAAATGACCCCATTTATGGCACTTTATGAATGTCATCCACCGTCCATCACATGTTCTTTAAGGGAAAATTCTAGGGTTCAAGCAGTGGAGGATCACATCGAGCATCAACATGAAGTTCTTCAACTCTTAAAGGATAACCTAAATTTGGCAGAAAATCGAATGAAACAACAGGTGGATCAACATCGCAGTGAGAGAATTTTTGATGTGGGAGATTGGGTATTTTTACGGCTAGAACCATACGAAGAAATTTCCCTCAAGCCAGCTAAGAAGGATAACAAATTATCGCCAAAGTACTATGGTCCTTACAAGGTCTTGCAGAAGATTGGTACTATGGAATAAAAATTGGAGCTTCTTGCTTCTTCACGAGTGTATCTAGTTTTCCATGTTTCATGCTTAAAAAAGGTTATAGGGGACAAAATTCCAGTTCAAACAATATTGCTATAATTTGATGAGGAAGGAAAAACCATATTGGAACCTGAAGCAGTCACGGAAATAAGAACTCGACAGCTACGAAATCGATCAATTTCAGAGTATCTCATCAAATGGAAGAACTTACCCACTAAATATTCTACATGGGAGGATGAGAATTTTATACAAAAGCACCCAGAGCTACTCAAGCGTTGAGGAGAGGAGCATGTTAGGTCCTTATATTACTAGTATAGCCCCTTATTCTTGTTAGTGTAATCCCCTTATTGTTATTGTTGTACCACTGTAACCCCCACATTGTTATTATTGTGCCCTTACATTATTATTGTTAGGTTGTCTAGGATTACATTGTGGCCCCATGGATTCCTATATATAGAAAGGAGGTTTTGTCATTTTTATCATCCAAGAATTGTTCATTTATGTAATGTATTGGATGTTGCCCCCTCGAAGTGGCTAGTTTATAAGGATTTGATCCCTCTTTTCTACTATTTTTGGAGCTGGCTTCATAATAGAGAGAATTCAACTCTCCACCGAACAATATGCTAGGTACATTGTAGTCATTCTTCCAGCTGAATACCCCCGAGCTAGATCCAAAGTCCAAGGGAATGCTTTATGAACAAAATCAAATCAAAAGCTTAGTCACATACCAAAGAGATGGAGTCAATTGTCTAGGGATATTTTTAAATTCCCTCTAACTATAAGCACCATAGTGACTCACACACCTCTTTGAGTTCAATCACACAGATTCACCCAAGCTCCAAATGGGGTATTTCGTAGTCTAAGGGGTTGAATCCACTATCTAGGTCATATCTTATATGTATTTTAATAGCAAGCAATGTAGGGGTATTAAATGGATTTTCCAAACTATTAACAACTCTCCAACAAACACCATACTCACTTAGATTGCTCTGTCTAGTTTATTGATAGTTATACAACCAACACATGAGTTAGTTAGTCATCCACTAGGGCTCCTAATAAACAATAAGTGTTGGAGATGTACATTCTATTGGATTCAAAGACAACAAGAAAGGGAATAACACCTAAATTTTAGGCATGGGCTCAATCGATTCCATCATTTCTCCATGTGCTTCATTCCCAACATCCAAGGAGTTTTCTCTCTTCACTCACATTCTCCATTCACCAACATTTTTTTAGCTACTGCCTTTCTCTTACTGTTTCCTCTTTTTTCTCTCCTTTTTCTTCCTTACATCTCTTCATCTACCTAAGAGAGTGCCAACCTCATTATGCCACTCCCTTGAGGAAATAATAATATAGGAATTTCCACTCAAGCAATCAAATATCTCGCTATCTATTAATTGATGGTTCAACTAGCTCTCCCACATATTCCATCTTCAAGGGTGAGGGTGCCATCCTCCACTTTTCCACTTTCACATGGCCTGATTTCATTCTAATTGGTGGATGTTCGATTGATTGTGCCACCTCCTCAATCCTATAGGACGAGGAGAAACATTCTTCACATCTCCACTCTCACTTAGACTTGGATCCATGGATCCCTTCCTTTAGGAAAAAATTCCATTTTTTTATTATTTTCCAAGAAAATAATTTATTACTTAATTTTTTATAAGATTTGTCCCAACCATATGTGGCTTCCATATTTGTTTTCATGATTATGGTCACATAAATGAAAGAAGGGGTAAAATGGTGGGACAGTTATAAATCCCACCCCCTAAAAGGAAGTTTTGAAACCCAAAATCGGAATACTATTAGAGAAATCGTCAACAATGGAGAAAACTTGATCGCAAGTCCTAGTTATACCCGCTTCTATTTGGAATGGTAGCTCTCACTGGTATGTGGGCTCGATCACCACTTTCGGGTAAGGGTTCCTATTATTTTTTCTATTAATCACTTCTAAATACTTATAATGTTTCTATCCTTACATCTATATCTACTTATATAATTGGTTTACAATGAATATTAATTCTTCAAGGATCAGTGAGGTTCATTGGTAGACTAGAGGAAGCAAAAGAGAATTATATAACATTCTCTTTTTCTGAATAAAAACAAAGCATCTAATGATAACATATTTATCAACATATTAATCTATTCTATAACCATTATAGATGCAATCCACATTAACATTGATCAAGTAATTATAATATAATTATGACATCCTAATAAATCTATGAAAATATACAAAATTCATAAACCATAAACATAAAAAATTACCATGTAGAAGATACATATCTCTCTTTCGAAAAATTTAATTGCATTAATCGAGAGGAAAATCCCCCACGCCATATTTTTAACAAAATATTGCAAAAGGGAGTCTAAAAAAGAGCATCCATCCTTTGAATTTTCCCCACCCACCCCATCTCTACCTATGAGGATCTTTCCTCTTTATACATTAAGTCCAAGTTACAAAAGTTACTGTACTAGTAACTCCTTCAATGCTAATGCAGAGTTGCAACTTCTTTGCTCATAATTGTTATTGATATGTTTTCCAAGTTGTATGAATTTTAAAATTTTTGAATGTTGGAGTACTTTCCATGTTCTGTAAATATATATCCCCTTCCAATGCTCGGTTGGATAACCTTTTAATGTATTCCTTCAATCTGACAGTGTAACCGTCGAGTTGCACGACTACTTTGGTGGGAACAATTATGAATTTGTCCATCGAATTGTAATGTACCTTTCAAATTTTTTCAATCTCCATAAAACGCCAATAAAAACCCTAGTTATCTCTTCCAGTTTTATTTTGATATGGTCATCATTGGGCAAATCCTCTATGAGATCGAGGTCCCATTCCTCTATTATTTTTCTGGTAGAAAGCCACATTTTCTTGGCCAAACTGGTAGCCTCATCCATAGTGGTTCTAACTGCCTCACATTCAAATATCCAAACAACAACCAAAGATCATTCCTTCACCTTTTTCTTGTTGTAAATTTGGGCTAATGAATCTAGAGCATCCCATTGTTTCTTATGTAATTTAATAATTTGGTACAAATCATTTCCAATTGTAATGTGGGCTTCTGATTAGGAATTGTTCACATTGGTTATCTACTACATTTTTTCAAAGTAGTCTTTTATTTCCCAAAAAAAATCAGTGAAAGAGTGTTGAGCCCTATAAATTTTTTTGTCAATATTTGAGATCTTATGCTTTAAGCATTAAAAAAATGGCTTGGGAATTATGGGCTTATTAGACCTTAATGATAAATTATTTCCTATGATTCCCATTTAATAACTTTAGCTAAGTGGTCTGAGCTTATTTGAGTAGCGTTATTTCTTTCTCATATTTATCCTAGAAGGACTTCAAAAGTGTGATGTGTTGTTCGTATAGCCTTTCCTAACACTCTGCCTCCAATTTGTGTTTTTTCTCTTTTAGTTTTTCTTGTGGCATCTGTTATCACTCAGATTTTCCTTGAAGTTGTTGGGAAGAGGAAAGGGGTCTGAGGTAACCACAAACCAACTTTAGGTATAGAATCTAGCCAATCTGTAACCAGAGAGGGCTCTCTCTGTATAATTTAGCTTTGTTTTAGAAGATATCAGGCTAGTTATAAAGTCTAGGGGTCTTGTTTGAATTTTGGTGGTGGAATTTGATAGTTGAGGGAAATATTGAGTAGTTTAGTCCATTGGGCTAATGGATTCAAAAAGATAACTTAACTGGATTAAGTCTCTTAGCAAAAGATGGTTTCACAGGGCAAGATAATCAAACAGGGAACAATTATAGACCTTAAAGTGAATGGAACAAAATCTAAATGGATGAAAGGAAATTAATAATCTTTCAACACATTTATAAGAGGGAAAATTGAGTGATTATTAACAAAGAGCAATTAAGTATTCTTTATTAAATAATCAAAATGATTAAACCAAAAAAACAGGAGCAATTAAGAATTCACTGTTTAGAGCAATTTGAAAGAAAACATTTAGAACAATAATGATTAAAATCAGATTACACTTAAGAACTTTCTGATTTATTCCTTTTCATTAATCATTCAGAAATGAGACATAGATGATATAGTAAACAAATATAAAGACTTCAAACACATAAGAGATAGATGACTTATTGATCCGTAGTTTGACACATGAATCCTGTAAAAAGTCTTTCGCATCAATTCCTTATCCAGCTAGCCACAAAAAATTTCTCCAACGGCACTTTATTCCAAATATTCAATGTTACAGCAAAGTCTAAAAAAATCCACCCCGAATACTCCGATTGAGGGAGTATTTATACAAAAAGTTATATAAAAAAATATCTCCTAACAACTTGAGATATAATCTAGGATGACTCATAAGTATTTTACAACAAAATAGAGACAGATGGTCTCGTAGATAAGAGAAATGGTAACTGATGTTGTGTTGTTCCCTTGTTTTGAGAATGTGTTGGAGGCAGGCCCTATGCTTTGGCTCATTACTATCCTCTTCAGTAACTCTGTGCTGGCTGCTCCGTTTAAATAATACTCTTTGACTGGTCTGATACACTTTGGCCTGTATTCATCCTTTTATCCTTCTTATCATGACTTACTGTAGTACATAATCAAAAATTCAGGTAAGGATAATTTTTACAAAAGTTCTAACAATTCTTCCCACCATTTATCTTCTGGAATCCTAGTCCTTTGCAGCTTTCTGATAGTTTCATCAGTCTCTGTATACCTAAAGAAAGTAAGTTGAATAGGGAACAAATGCTTTACTTCATGCTCAAGATAAAACAAATTTTCCAATTTATCATGAAGACTTTTTCATGTAGGCAACTGCTGTTGATGAACTAGTTGAGGCACTGGCCTGATTGTCAGCATGCTTGTCCAATTTTTCAACATAACTTTACAGGTCCATACATTTATCTTCTGAAACTAAAGGACTGGGCAATCCTTTATTCAACAAAATATCAAATCTTTTTCTGAAGGCAGTAATTTCTTCTTGCATATCAGAACACCTTCGTTCTAGATTCTGCATTAGAGTTCTTCTGGTAAAAACTCTTTTTATTTCCAAAATGGTTCCTGTCCTGTCTTGAATGCCAATTTCTTTAAGTTGCTGCCTGTTCTGAGTATTTAGAAAACGGATAATTTCATTGGCTTCTTCAGGCCTGTTTCCCAATTCTTCTCTTGCTCTTAAGACTTCTTCTATAGCCAATTTGACTAAATCATTCTGTTCATGCATTATTTGAATTGAGGGCCAGACATCTCTTATTGACTGGATGATGTTGTCCCAAATAATTTCATTTATTTCCTTTAAAGGCTTCTCCAATGTCAGATCATTTTCCAACTTGCTGACCAACTTTTCCAATTTGTTGACCTCTCTTGTTTTATCTACAACATTCATTTTCGAGAGATCATATTTTTGTTCTAAACTAGTGAGTTTCACCTTTGTTCTCTGTAGCTCTGTTACTTGGAGTTTCATTTCCTCCATTAACTTTATTAATTCTTCTGTACTTAAATTTGAATTATTTATCTGTGAAAATTCTGTTGGCTGACCTGTTGTTGTAGTACCTGCAATCATTTCAGTTGTAGAGGCTGCAACATTAGACTGCTTGTATTTCAATGCCTTTTCAAGCTCTTTTTCTGTTTCATTAAGTTTCTCATTCAGTTTCAAGAGTATTTCCATTCATTCTTCTTCAAAATTTTGCTTTATAATTTCTACAGTCTGTGGATGTCTTGAGGCTAGTAACTTCAATTGTTTTCTCAAGGTTGCAATATCATCATCTTTTTTCTTCATCAAAGTTTCTATACCTTTGACATCCTTGGGATTATGACCCAAACTAATAATAATTTCTTCCAAAGTCTTATCCTGTTGTCCTTAGCCTGAGAAGATGCTTTTTCAAGACTTAGCTAAGCATTAGTATTCTCCAAAGAATCCTGCAATTTCTGGGTCATCATTGATTTATCTATCAGAGTAGAGTAAATCATCTCACCTATCTATTTATGCAGCTCAATTTGATCCAAAGGATGGATATCCTTTGCTAAGACTTCAAAATTAGCCCTGATATAATCTGCAGCTGTTTGAGGTTGCTGCACTTTAGGTTTGAAGTGACTCATTATCATTTTACCTTGTTGAATGTCATAGGCTGACACCAATCTCTGTTGATACTTAGGAGCCATCTTCAAACATTTATTGTACACTTGAAGTATGAGTGGATCATTTCTAGCCTTTATGTTTATGAATGTTCTTTTAATGTCCCAGACATCTTTCACAGGTGGTTTGAAAGATGACACTTATGCATTTTGTTTCCTTTGCAGCTCTTTTCTCTGTAAAGTAGTGGATGTCCCATTGATTGAACTTGTTTGCTGACTACCCAATTCTTCTTGTGTTTGACTATCAGGGATTTCATGAACAGATTCAATTTCTGGAAGAGGATTACATTTTTGTCTTTGAACATTAGTCTGTCCAGAAGATCTAGTGACAGGAGTAGTTGCTTCAACATCTCTCTTCTTGTCCTTTTCCACATTAAGAGGAGTTTGTAAAATTGATACTTCTGCTACATTGGTCTGAGTAGGAGGAATCTGTACTTAACCTTGTTCTTTAGAAGTTTCAGGCTGGTCTGTCATTGTAAATTTCTCTGTAACTTGTATATCAGCCTCCTTCTCTTTTCCTTTAGATGCTGTTATAGCCAATGCACTGATTTCCTGTAAGTTTGGTTGAGAAGTCCCAACAGAAGAAGAACCAATACCTGGTATCTGTACCTGTCCAAAAGAGCCTAGGTCAAATATTTTTTCAAGGTCTTTCATTACATTTTCAAAATTGACCTGCTCACTATCATGTTCTACCAATGTCCCTTCCATCCATTCATCCATATTGGCATAGTGTTCAATTTCTGGGATTCTTTGATGAATGTATGTTGATAGTTTGTTTTTACTTCTTCTATCATAAATAAAGCTATTTGGGTCATAAGGTACCCAATATAAACTTTTTTTTAATTTAAGGTAATCTTATAATATTCTTTTTGCTTCCTTTCCAGCATCTCTAGAGTTGCAGATAAAGGGACCTAGCTGACTTTTAATCCTGAGTTGAGCCTTTTTCTTTACATTACAAAAATGAACTATATCTAAATTGTTCATCTGCCTGAAATATTCTAATGCAAAGAGTCTTATTGGGACATATTTTGGCAACTTGAATGGGCATAACTCACACCCAGAAATTCTGATTTTTGTGTGATTTCGATATAGGTACTAGTCACCTATCCGGTATTGCTTTGAGAGTTGAAGAATTTTCTTGATTTCACTACTGAGCCTAGGAGGAGAAACTACTATCAACAAGGTCGTTGCAAGATGTACAAAAAGGTCAATAAACTCATTATAGGAATAGGGAGAAACTCGAGAATTATGAGTGATGACAGACCAAAAGATAACAGACCTAGGATTCCCTTTGGCATCAAGCTTTTTGACATAGAAAGTGAAACTTTCTTATTAGTAATAAAGCATGAGATGATAAATAACAGAAGAATACTTGAATACTCTTTCATTCTCCAATCTCATGAACTGATCATGGATTTTGTCTGCAAGGTAGGATGCAAAGTCATACTTGACAGCAGGGGGTTGTCGAGGGGTGAAAATAGACAACAATACTAGGGTTAATTGGTCAACATATTCACTAGTATCGAAACTAATTATAAAGGATATCATATTCAGAATAAGTATGCCCACATCAGTGAAAGAAGTATAACCATAAGGAAGAGGGCGTTTGGGGTGATGTTCTGGCAACATGAAGGTTTGGCAGAGGCGACTTAATTCTTCAGGGGATAATTTGGTAGATTTCTCAAGTAATTCTCCCATGGACAGGGGAGTGATAGTTTGACCAGGTTGAAATTGCAACATCTCGTTGATAGCCTGAGAAGTTATGGAAAAAAGGACGGTCTGACTTCGGGATAAGACCGCTCTTTGATTAGGATCATAGTTTGCATGACAATAATGGATTATCTCAGGGAAAATGTGGACTGAGGGAAGAAGGTACATGGGAATATTGGATTCCCATAATCCAAAAATGTCAGAACCTTTCAATTAATTATCTCTGCAGTAGCAAAAAATTCGAAGGGGACTTTCACTGAGAACCAGGTCTTTAATTTGGAAATATTTTTCTCCTCAAGGAAAATAATCCAAGTCTCTGTGAGGGGCATTTAATGGTGCGACATTCAAAGCCACGGGAATCTCCATTTCTGGTTCTTGTGGATTCAGAAATGAATTTCAGGGTTTTTATGAGAAACAAGCACAATCACTGTTTTAGGAATATAATTGCAGTTCCGGGAATAAAATGAAGATTAATTTTGAACTCTGTTTCAGTCTTTAGTGTGGAATTAAAACCAAAACTAGGATTTTTACAGATTTTAGTGAGAAATTGGGTAAATACCTGTTTTCGAGAAATGAAAAGTGGTAAAACAGGTGCTAGCTATGGCAGATAAACTTTGGATTACTTCACTGCAATTTTCTTCAGCGAGGTTGCAATTTACAAAATTTGACAGTTAAATTCGAAATTCGTTGCTCGGGACACTGGTTACTGCATAGGATAATGAAAATGACATGGGTTTGTTTGCTTTATTCAAAAAGTCAAATGGTTGGCGGGTTTTTAATTTTTTAATGGATGATGTCAGCACGTACGAAGGTTTTGTCAGGGGAGGCAGGCGGTAAGCGGTTCCCATCGCACCGCTTTTGAGGAAGGGCGGTTTGGAGCAGAGGGGCAGCGATTCCATACGATGAATGAAGCATGGCATTGTACGATCCAGAAGACCGCTTGGCCATCGTGCGTTATCGTTTGGACGTGGATGGTTAGCGATATGGCTAATAACCATTGATCTTGGACTGGCTGATCGAACGGTGTTCGGGAAAGGGAGATGACAAGGATTTAATAGGGCGGGCCCAATGTAATTAATTATGAAATAATAGTATCAGGGGTGATTTGATTAGAGGATTAAGTTATTAATTAACCTAGGGGGTTAACTAATCTTTTTATAAAACACGGAAAAGTGATCGGGAAAGGTTTTAAACTGGGATTTAACCAAGGTTAAGAATTACAGTTAAGGGATGTGTATTGGGAATTTTAACAAAGGGTTATAGTTTTAACCTTGGGTAAAGGGGAGTCGAGGAAGAAAAATACACAAGGGAAGGGTTACTTTGAAGTTTGGTTTAAATAAAACTTTGTTATTTTAAAACACGTAATAAAACATGTTTTAACTGTTTTTTCTTCTTCAATGTATTTCTATTATATGGTAATTAAATCAAAGTAATCTAATTACCATAAGGGGCAGGATTAATATAAAGATATATTTTAGCCAAAAGGGAGTATAATGATGGTGTTTTGTTTGAACATGTGGGGATTAAATACTTTGACTAAAATTATAATAAATGGGTTTTGGGGTATTTTATAAAAATTAGTTATATATAATAGGAGAAGGTCATTCTTATAGGGATTTAAATAATAAATTAGAAATTAATATGGAAAATGAAATGAAGCACTAAGTGTAAAGCACTAGGTTAATGTCTTTAACTTATGCTTTTATGAAATAGGGTTTTTATGAAATATTGCATGATTTTCCTAAGTAAAATGGGATTTTACTTAGGAAAAGATTTTATATAAATGAGTTAATATCATGATGAATGGTTTTAAGTAGGTAGGCTTTTCCAATTACTGGGCCGAGGGTCCGGTCCATCCAAAAGTCAAGGAAATGCCTTGAGCCCCTCTAATTTTCAAATACCTTAGTACTTAGGGGAAATTAGTGAAGCTTTTTAGGGAAAAATGAGAAGGGAAGTTAATAATTTGACTTTGCCTTGCTTGAAATTTTTGCAGTGTATTATCTGCCTTTGCACTTGTGATGAAAGTGAAAGATCTAACACATCTAAAGCCATTATTCATCGCATGTAATTCTACAACAACATCTACCTACCCTACCTACTTTACCCTACCATTTTTTCTTCTTTATTAGGGTGCACTTAAACTGGTAAACCCTTATCAAACTTTTTCTTTTACATATGGAAATCTATCTAATTCTAACCTTATTACATCCAAGGGCTCAGATTAAACTGTTCAGCCCTTTTTATTTACTCTACCTATCTACTTATCTGCCAAGATTAAACATTTTGGTCAGATTTTACTCTCTATCTCTAAAACATAAAATTGAAAGATAAACTAGCCAAGCTTAAAATGTTTGACTATTCATCAATTGTGGCATAAAATACAAGTTGCAAACAATTTTATTATTATATCAGAGCAAAAAGTAGTGGCATTTAGACTTGCACACTTTCCTTGGCTTTTCTTTTGGTGGGGTTCATTTTCTTTCACTTTCTTGGCCATGTTATTCTTTTCACCCATTGATTTTTCTTTTAGGGTATACCCTCTTTACATTTTTTAAATTTTTTTATTTTTTGAGAATATGGAAAAACTTTGCAACAAGAAAAGGTATGAACATATTGCATAGTCCATCAAGTCAATCATGAAATATGGCACCTATTGGTATAGGAGTCTAACACTGGCTCGACTTGGGGATGGATTTTCCTCGTGAAAAGTCAAGAACAGCAGGTCAGTTGGCCTCAAAATAATTATGACTGAACCATTGAATCTTCTTCTGCTTGTTGCTTTATTGTATGTATGACAGTAACATTTATGAAGCTTAGGGCCTTCTCTTCGGGCTTCAACTCCAGCAAGTTACTATCCACTCAAAACTGTGACATTACAAAGGATATAGTATGTACATGTTAAAAATCAGAATTATTCTAATAAATAGGATAAAAGTAATGCTTTAACATTCGACCATTAACTGGCCCTTATTCAGTCTCTGTATCATCCAATTTTTTTAGAAAATATGTATTATTTCTTTGTAAGGCATGAATAATATAAGGTCCTTTCCACAGGAAATTAAACTTCCCATGTTTTCCCTTATCCCCGCTTCTAGAATCCCATCTCAAAACTTTGTCTCCCAATTGAAAATATTCTGCTTTGGTCCTTTTGTCAAATATCTTCTTTAGTTTCTCCTGCAATACTGGGGATCTTTGATAAACTTCTTCTCTGGTCTGCTGCAAATTGATAGTCTGATTTATTCTCCTTTGAATATAATTTGGTTCAACTTGAGCTTCTTGAAGTAACTTCATTACAGAAACTCTTAAAGATGAAGGAAAAACAACTTCAATACCATAAACTAACTCATAAGGACTTGTCCCAATATATTTTTTGGTAGTGATTCTGTCTACCCATAGTGCATTTGTAAGTTTCTTATGCCAATTTTTCTTGTTTTCTTCCAATAGTTTCTTAATAATATTAATGAGACTCTTGTTGGAAGATTCAGCCAGTCCATTACGCTGAGGGTAATAGGCTGTTGAATGGCTTAAGGTGATATGATATTTGTTACAAAAACTTATCATATTTTCTGATTTGAAAGCAACAGCATTATCAGTTATAATTTTCTCAGGACAGCCAAATCTTGATAGTATATTGGTTTCTAGCAATCCTAGGATCACAGAGTCATTAGCTTGTCTGGAAGGAATTGCTTCTATCCATTTATTAAAATAGTCTGTGGAAATGAGGATCCATCTGTGTTGGCCAGAAGAAGGAGGATGGATTTCTCCAATGAAATCCAGGCCCCATTGTTGGAAAGGTTTTTCAATGGAAATTGATTTCAAGGGTAAAGGTAATAGTTTTCTCTTGCCTTCAAAAATTTGACATTTATGGCAAGCAGTGAAAAATTTCTATACATCAGAGAACAAGGTTGGCCAATAAAATTCGGCTCTTAGGATCTTATCTGCAGTTGATTTCCAATAAAGGTGTCCACCATAGTCTCCTGCATGGAATTCATTGAGAGCCTTGTCAGATTCATCTTTTAACAAACAATTCAATAAAATACCATCATGACTTCTCCAAAAGAGAACATTATCTAAAATACAAAATTTTAAGGATGTCATTTTTAAGAACCTTTGCTTTGTTCTGGATAATCCTAGAGGAGCTTGCAGGTTGAACAAAACATAAATTATACCAGCATACCAAGGTGAATCTAAGAAGGCCTGGATGATTTGTGGAGTCGCCATCTCCTGTTCGTTATCCAGTTCATTAATATCCAAGGCTTGGCAATTGGTTTTTGTCATGAGTTGAGCCAATCCCTATCCTTTTATTAGCTTAGTAGGTTTTATCTCAATATAATACTCTAATATGGTAGCAATCCATTTACCCCTCTTTCCCTCAATTCCATCTTGAGTTAAGATGTCTTTGACAACAGCATTTGGTACATAGGCTATCACATGAGAATACAATATATAGATTGTAAAATCTTTAATGGCTTTTACAAGTGCAAAAGCTTTCTTTTCCATGATATTGTATTTTAATGATGCATCTCTCAGTGCTTTACTAAAAAAGGCTATAGGTTTTTCACATCCTTGATCATCCTTTTGTAATAAAACAGCTGCTACAGTATGTTCTAATGGAAATGAAAATATTATGAAGTCTCTATCAAATTGTGGACTGGTAAGAACCGGTGTTCTGGTCAAAGCCATTTTAATATCTTCAAATGATTGCTTGGCTTCTACTGTCCATTTAATACTCAAATCCTTTCTTAACATGTTAGTAAGCAATCTAATTAATTCAACTAAACTAGAAATGAATCTTCTCGAAAAATTGATTTTTCCTATGAAAGCTTGAAGTTCTTTAACATTTCTAGGATGAGGTATTTGCAAAATAGCTTCTATTCTAGCAGGATCGATTCTAATACCATCTTTTGAAATGATATGGCCCAGGATTTTACCTTCTTCAAGACCAAACAAGAACTTTTTTGGATTCAAAGAGATACCATACTTTCTGCATTTTATGAATACTTGTCTGAGATGGTCCAAATGTTGTTGATCTGATTTAGAAAAAATAGTTAAATCATCCAGATATATAACAAGAAATTCATGAATTTCTTTTGAAAAAACAATGTCCATTGCTCTTTGGAAAGTTTCTCCAGCATTTTTGAGCCCGACTGGCATTTTAACGTATTTGAATGTACCCCATGGTGTTGTAAAAGTTGTTTTTTCTTGATCATCAGGATGAACTAGAATCTGGTTGCATCCTGAGAACCCATCTAAAAGAGAAATCCTTGAAGCACCTACTACCCTTTGCAAAATGTGATCCATTTTCGGCAAAGGGTAATTATCTTTCAAAGAAACCTTGTTGAAATTTCTTAAATCAACACACAATCTGATCTCTCCATTTTTCTTCCTAGTAGGGACTAGATTAGACACCCACTCTGAAAATCTATTTCGAGCTATTATCCCTACTTCATACATTCATTTGATTTCTTTTTCAATTGAAGGCAAAAGTACAGGGTTGATTCTTTTGAGTTTCTTCTTAAATGGTTTTTGATCTGGTTTTAGAGGTATTGTATGTTGAATTATAGATGTGTCATATGATTTAAAGTCTTCATAACTCCAGGAAAAGACATCCTGGAATTCTTTTATTAATTCAATATATTTTGATTTTTGATCAGGAGGCAAAGATTTTGATAATTTTGTTATTTTAGGATTTGCTTTAGTTCTCAGATTGTATTCCTCAATATCAACTTTCAATGGTTCCATTTTAGGTTTTAGTGGAATGTCATTAGAGTAAAAAAGATCTTCCAAAGGAGTTAATCCCTTAGGAAAATGATTATCTTTCAGATTAATGATTTCAGATTCATCTTCTATAATCTCATCAACCTCCATTTGTTTGAGGTCCTGCATGTCTTTTTTGGTGAACTTCGTTGGATGAAGTATTTGAGTGGCACTTTCTTTTGAAATTTTTGTTTCTTGTTCATTTATTTGATCAGATTCATTGACTGTTTCTTCATCTATGCTACTGTTAGAAAATTCATTCTCTAAAGTCAAAAAATTGTTAATCTGGTTGTCATTTACAAACACTTTCCAATTCTTAAAATTGTCTGGTATAGCAGGTCTGTGCCTAATCTCAACTGTGAACTGATGATTAGATTCGAAAGGTAATTTACAAGTGCTAGCAAACATTGTAAGACTATGAGCATGCAAATTTTGTTTTCTTGGTATTTTGGCAAGCTGAGCCTGTAGAAAAGTATTGAGAATTTCTACAATTGTTCCTCTATATTCTCTTAATCTGGGATATTTTTTCGAGTACTCACCATTTATCTGTTGAATGGTTAAATTAGAATCTCCTATGACAGATACTCTAATTGCCCCTAAATTTTTGACAAGTTTAAGCCCTAACAAAAGAGCCTCATATTCTGCCATATTATTAGTGCATTTAAAGTTCAATTTGTAGGCATGGCCTTCAGCATGATTATTTTCAAGGTTATGTATCCAAATTCTAGCTCCTGCTCCTAACTTATTAACTGAACCATCAAATTCTAAATGCCAAAGAATTTCATGTTCATAATTTGTATCAGGTGTTTCAGGAACTTTCTTAACACTGAGATCTGATTTTTTACTTTCTTTTGGTTTTTCTTTGTTTTCTGATGCTTCTTTTTCTTCAGAGATTTCTTGGATTTGAACACTAGATTTTTTATTTGCAATTTATTTTGGTTCTGTTGCTGGTGCTTCTATTTCAGTGGGAAGATCATTTTCAGCATTATAGAGAAGAAATGAGTCCATATCAGAGTGTACTAAGTAGATAGGGAAATTTTCAGGCTTCTCCTGACTACTGACCACATATTTCATTATATTTTCTCTGTATAGTCTCTTAGGTTGGCCGAATACTAAAATAGTAGCATATGACATGTCTAATTGAAGAGACCCCCCGAATTTTGCACCCCAGGATCTAGACAATAGCATACCATATTTTGGAGGAATATCTGCTACTACTATATCCATCAAAATTGTTTTCGCAGGGTATTGAACCAATGTAACTCACAAATCTCTAATTAATCCTAAACATCTCACCTGAGTTGAATCAAAAGAAAAGAGATATTTATATGGTTTGGTGATGTCTAAGTTTAATCTTTCCATTATAGCCTTGGGCATTAGATTGTGAGATTCCCCAGAATCAAGCATGGCATTATGAAGTATTTTATCATGTATATTCAAACTCACATAAAATGGACGAGTTCCTCCACTTTCTGGTTTTGCATTTACTTCAGGACCAAATAATAATCTAGTTTGATCATCAAAAACATTTACTGAATCATCACTTCCAGTAATATTGAGTGATTTATGAATTTGGCTTCTGTAGACATCATGTTTATCTAATTCAGACAATGGAACAGTTGTCTTTAATTTGCCTACTTCAGCTTCTAGATTGAAAGGTTTCTCGGTTTGAGTTCTTCTAATTCGAACAGTTGGATTTTATTTTTCTTCTATGTTTTCAATGTTTTTCTCCTTCTTAGGAGTGTGGTTGTGGATATAAGTTGTTTCCGAATAAAATTCTGGTGGTTCCTCTACATTTTATTTGGGAAGAAGAGTATTGGAAAGTTTTCTGTTGTTCAGTTGAGTATCAGATACATCTTCAATTATTGGGTTGGTAGGATTAGTATCTGATCTAGAAAGAATATTTACAGGGGCAATATTAATTTTACCTTTGAAGGGCTGTTTTACAGTTTTCTGTTTACTTGCTTCTGGAACATCAACTCTTCTGCTCCTCAAATTGTATTTCTTATGAACTTTGTAGATGGCTGTATCATATCCTTCCTTAAAGTCAAATGATTCTCCTGACTGGGTTTGAAATTGCTTAAGAATATGAGCCTCTTCATCCTCTTAGGTCAAGAAAATTTCTGGTTCATTCTCACCTTCAGTGAAATTGTTTATTTTAACATCTTCAGTTGGTTCTTCAGAAGTTGAGCCTTTGACATAATTTTCCTGGAATGGGGGTCTAATATTTTGGTCAGGACTAGTTTTTCTAGTTTTTTTATTTTGGTTTCTTCTGAAGTTCGGATTTCTCACAGTATTTCTAGGTTGACCATCCCAAGGAGCTTTATTCTTTTCAATGGTTTCTACTCTATCTCCTAGCCTTTTCATTCCTTTGATAATATCGTCTAGTTTCTTCTCAAAAGTTGTGGGTTCTTCGTTTATAGGCATTCTCCTTTCGGCTCTGGCTCTAGCTCATTTCTCTATCAGGTTAGCTTCAACACTAACAACTATACTTTTCATTTCTTCTAAAGTTTGAGGATCTATTTCCCTAAGCTGATATGCTATATCAAAATCAAATCCATCAGGGAATTTGATTAATACTGAATCTGGAGGAGGTCTAAGATTTTGGGGAATAGCATTGTAAGCTTCATTGAATCTGGTGACATAATCTTGCACAGTCTCATTTGGTCCTCTTTTTATTTTTCCAAAGTCTGATAATATTTGAAGAGGGTCTTTCTTCTTTTCCCATCTATTTAAAAATGTTCTATAAAGGGCTGGTAAGTCAGCAACACTGTTTATAGGAAGAGCCCTAAACCAAGTTCTAACTTCTCCAGTTAGAATTTGGACAAAAATTCTCATTCTTACATCATCAACATCTATTTCATAAATTTCAAAATAATCGGCCATCTTTTTAGTATGTTGTTGTGCAGTGTAAGTTCCAGAGCCATCAAAAGGAGTGATCTTACTTTGGTAATCTTGGGGCATAGCCCCTAGATTGGCTGGAAACCTCAAGGGAGAATATATGTTTGCCATTGGA
This sequence comes from Pinus albicaulis, assembly GCA_034641835.2. Lineage (NCBI taxonomy): Eukaryota > Viridiplantae > Streptophyta > Pinopsida > Pinales > Pinaceae > Pinus > Pinus albicaulis. Next base: position 222,469,565 of record CM076581.1, read on the forward strand.
AGAGGTAGTGTTGAAATAACAGGTGAGGTTGGTCTATGAGTGGTGGATGGAGGAGTAGAAGGGGTAGTTTGAGGTTGAGATATTTGGGGAAATGTTGATGAACTTGGGGAAGCAGAAGTGATCACAGAAATATCTGAAGTTCCTTCAGAGGTAAACTCAGATTGTATGGAATTTCACAAATGTTTGTCAAGATGTGAAGTAACAAATTCAAATTGTAAATATTCAAGAAATACTGGGTCTGGAACCAAATTGGATAACTCAGATTTAGAAAAATTTAGAAATAAAGATGTTTCAAACTGCTCGTAAAAAGTTTCGTCCTCGAGATAAATCCACTTCACAAGACAGGATATAGATCTATAGAGAGGTCGAGAACTACCAGATCATTCTTGACTATCTTGTCTTCTAAGAATTCTGGGAATCAGATTCATATTTTCGAACACAGGTGGTGGATTTGGATCAGGATTAGCCCTGGTGTAACGAGTCCTTTCTGAAGCTAGTTTTCTAAGTGATATATGTTTTTGGTTTTTTGTTTTAAATGAAATGGATAATACAACTTTAATAATCTCTTTAAGAAGTTTCAGATATTGGTTTTAAATTTTTCTTAAAGATTTATTTAACTAGAGGAACTGATAAAATGTTTGAGACCAAAGTTCAGTTCATAAACTAGACCGGAGATAGACTGAAGTAGCATTTATTTACTATGCAATTGCAGAGAAAAATTAGTTCAAAGGCTACCTGGCTAGCTTCAAGCTCTGTCTGTAGTTTATAAAGTAAACAATAGTAACAATAAAATTATTCAGATCCCCAGTGGAGTCGCCACTATGTTATCACTCAGATTTTCCTTGAAGTTGTTGGGAAGAGGAAAGGGGTCCAAGGTAACCACAAACCAACTTTAGGTACAGAATCTAGCCAATCTATACCCAGAGAGGGCTCTCTCTATATAATTTAGCTTTGTTTTAGAAGATATCAGGCTAGTTATAAAGTCCAGGGGTTTTTTTTGAATTTGGGTGGTCAAATTTGATAGCTGAGGGAAATATTGAGTAGTTTATTCCATTGGGCTAATGGATTCAAAAAGGATAACTTAACGGGATTAAGTCTCTTAGAAAAATATGGTTTCACAGGGCAAGATAATCAAACAGGGAACAATTATAAACCTTAAAGTGAATGGAACAAAATCTAAATGGATGAAAAGAAATTAAGAATCTTTCAACACATTTATAAGAGGGAAAATTGAGTGATTATTAACAAAGAGAAATTAAGTATTCTTCATTAAATAATCGAAATGCTTAAACCATAAAAACAGGAGCAATTAAGAATTCACTGTTTAAACCAATTTAGAAGAAAACATTTAGAACAATAATGATTAAAATCAGATTACACTTAAGCACTTTCTGATTTATTCCTTTTCATTAATCATTCAGAAATGAGACATAGATGATATAGTAAACAAATATAAAGACTTCAAACACATAAGAGATAGATGACTTATTGATCCGTAGTCTGACACATGAATCATGTAAAAATTCTTTCGCATCAATTCCTCATCCAGCTAGCCACAAAAAATTTCTCCAACAACACTTTATTCCAAATAGTCAATGTTATAGCAAAGTCTAAAAAGATCCACCCCGAATACTCCGATTGAGGGAGTATTTATACAAAAACTTATATAAAGAAAATCTCCTAACAGCTTGAGATATAATCTAGGATGAATCATAAGTATTTTACAACAAAATAGAGACATATGGTCTCGTAGATAAGAGAAATGGTAACTGATCTTGTGTTGTTCCCTTATTTTGAGAATGTGCTGGAGCCAGGCCCTATGCTTTGGCTCATTGTTGTCCTCTTTAGTAACTCTGTGTTGGCTGCTCTGTTTAATTGATACTCTTTGACTGCTCTGATACACTTTGACCTTTATTCATCTTTTTATCCTTCTTACCATGACTTACTGTAGTACATAATCAAAAATTCAGGTAAGGATAATTTTTACAAAAGTTCTAACAGTTCTTCCCACCATTTATCTTCTGGAATCCTGGTCCTTTGCAGCTTTCTGAGAGTTTCATCAGTCTTTGTATACCTAAAGAAAGTAGGTTGAACAGGGAACAAATGCTTTACTTCATGCTCAAGATAAAACAAATTTTCCAATTTATCATGAAGACTTTTTCATGTAGGCAATGTTGCTGTTGATGAACTAGTTGAGGCACTGGCCTGATTGTCAGCATGCTTGTCCAATTTTTCAACATAACTTTCCAGGTCCATCAATTTATCTTCTGAAACTAAAGGACTGGGAAATCCTTTATTCAGCAAAATATCAGATCTTTTTCTGAAGGCAGTAATTTCTTCTTGCATATCAGAACACCTTCGTTCTAGATTCTGCATTAGAGTTCTTTCGGTAATTTATTTATTTATTTCTGAAATGGTTCCTGTCCTATCTTGAATGCCAAGTTCTTCAAGTTGTCTCCTGTTCTGAGTATTTAGAAAATGGATAAGTTCATTGGCTTCTTCAAGCCTATTTCACAATTCTTCTCTTGCTCTTAGGACTTCTTCTATAGCCAATTTGACTAAATCATTTTGTTCATGCATTATTTGAATTGAGGGCCAGACATCTCTTATTGACTAGATGATGTTGTCCTAAAGAATTTTGTTTATTTCCTTTAAAGGCTTCTCCAATGTGAGATCCTTTTCCAACTTCCTGACCAACTTTTCCAATTTGTTGACCTCTCTTGTTTTATCTGCAACATTCATTTTCGAGAGATCATATTTTTGTTCTAAACTGGTGAGTTTCACCTTTTTTCTCTGTACCTCTGTCACTTGGAGTTTCATTTCCTCCATTGACTTTATTAATTCTTCTGTACTTAAATTTGAAGTATTTATCTGTGACAATTCTGTTGGCTAACCTGTTGTTGTAGTACCTGCAATCATTTCAGTTGTAGAGGCTGGAACATTAGACTGCTTGTCTTTCAATGCATTTTCAAGCTCTTTTTCTATTTCATTAAGTTGCTCATTTAGTTTTAAGAGCAAGTCCATCAATTCTTCTTGAGAATTTCGCTTTATAATTTCTACAGTCTGTGGATGTCTTGAGGCTGGTAACTTCAATTGTTTTCTCAAGGCTGTAATATCATGATCTTTTTTCTTGATCAAAGTTTCTATACCTTTGACATCCTTGGGATTATGACCCAAACTAATAATAATTTCTTCCAAAGTCTTAATCCTATTGTCCTTAGCCTGAGAAGATGCTTTTTCAAGACTTAGTTGAGCATTAGTATTCTCCAAAGAATCCTCCAATTTCTGGGTCATCATTGATTTATCTGTCAGAGTAGAGTAAATCATCTCACCTATCTGTTTATGCAGCTCAATTTGATCCAAAGGATGAATATCCTTTGCTAAGACTTCAAAATTAGCCCTAATATAATTTGCAGCTGTTTGAGGTTGCAGCACTTTGGGTTTGAAGTGACTCATTATCATTTTACCTTGTTGAATGTCATAGGATGACATCAATCTCTGTTGATTCTTAGGAGCCATCTTCAAACATTGATTATACACTTGAAATCTGAGTGGATCATTTCTAGCCTTTATGTTTATGAATGTTCTTTTAATGTCCCAGGCATCTTTCACAGGTGGTTTGAAAGATGACACTTCTGCATTTTGCTGCCTTTGCAGCTCTTTTCTATGTAAAGTAGTGGATGTCCCACTAATTGAACTTGTTTGCTGACTACCCAATTCTTCTTGTGTTTTACTATCTGGGATTTCATGAATAGATTCCATTTTTGGAAGAGGATTCAATTTTTGTCTTTTAACATTAGGTTCTCCAGAAGATACAGTGACATGAGTATTTTCTTCAGCATCTCTCTTCTTGCCCTTTTCCACATTAAGAGGAGTTTGTAAAATTGATACTTCTGCTACATTGGTCTGAGTAGGAGGAATCTGTACTTGACCCTGTTCTTTAGAAGTTTCAGGCTGGTCTGTCATTGTAAATTTCTCTGTAGCTTGTATATCAGCCTCTTTCTCTTTTCCTTTAGATGCTGCTATAGCCAATGCATTGATTTCCTGTAAGTTTGGTTGAGAAGTCCCAACAGAAGAAGAACCAATACCTGGTATCTGTACCTGTCCAAAAGAGCCTAGGTCAAGTATTTTCTCAAGGTCTTTCATTACATTTTCAACATTGACCTGCTCACTATCCTATTCTACCAATTTCCCTTCCATCCATTCATCCATATTGGCATACTGTTCAATTTCTGGGATTCTTTGATGAATGTATGGTGATAGTTTGTTTTTAATTCTTCTATCACAAATAAAGCTATTTGGGTCATAAGGTACCCAATAGAAACTTTTTTTTAATTTAAGATAATCTTCTAATATTCTTTTTTCTTCCTTTCCAGCATCTCTAGAGTTGTAGATAAAGGGACCTAGCTGACTTTTAATCCTGAGTTGAACCTTTTTCTTTGCATTACAAAAATGAACTATATCTGAATTGTTCATCTGCCTGAAATATTCTAATGCAAAGAGTATTATTGGGACATATTTTGGCAACTTGAATGGGCATAACTCACACCCCTAAATTCTAATTTTTGTGTGATTTTGGTATAGGTACGAGTCACCTATCCTGTATTGCTTTGAGAGTTGAAGAATTTTCTTGATTTCACTACTGAGCCTAGGAGGAGAAACTCCTATCAACAAGGTGGTTGCAGGATGTAAAAAAAGGTCAATAAACTCATTATAGAAATAGGGAGAATCTTGAGAATTATGAGTGATGGCAGACCAAAAGATAACAGACCTAGGATTCCCTTTGGCATCAAGCTTTTTGACATAGAAAGGGAAACTTTCTGATTGGTAATAAAGCATGAGATGATAAATACCAAAAGAATACTTGAATACTCATTCATTCTCCAATATCATGAATTGATCATGGATTTTGTCTGTAATGTAGGATGCAAAGTCATTCTTGATAGCATGGGGTTGTCCAAGGGTGAAAATAGAAAACAATACTAGGTTTAATTGGTCAACATATTCACTAGTATTGAAACCCATTATAAAGGATATCATATTCAGAATAAGTCTGCCCACATTAGTGAAAAAGTATAACCATAAGGAGGAGGGCCTTTGGGCTGATGTTCTGGCAACATCAAGGTTTGGCAGAGGTGACTTAATTCTTCAGGGGATAATTTGGTAGATTTCTCAAGTAATTCTCCCATGGACAGGGGAGTGAGGGCTTGACCAGGTTGAAATTGCAACATCTTGTTGATAGCCTAAGTAGTTATGGAAAAAAGGATGGTCTGACTTGGGGATAAGACCGCTCTTTGATTGGGATCATAGTTTGCATGACAATAATGGATTATCTCAGGGAAAATGTGGAATGAGGGAGGAAGGTACATGGGAATATTGGATTCCCATAATCCAAAAATGTCAGAACCTTTCAAGTAATTATCTCTGCAGTAGCAAAACATTCGAAGGGGACTTTCACTGAGAACCAAGTCTTTAATTTGGAAATCTCTTTCTACTAAAGGCAAATAATCCAAGTCTCTGTGAGGGGCATTCAATGGTGCGAAATTCAAAGTGACGGGAATCTCCATTTCTGGTTCTTATGGATTCAGAAATGAATTTCGGGGTTTTTATGAAAAACAGGCACAATCACAGGTTTAGGAATATAATTGCAGTTCCGGGAATAAAATGAAGATTAATTTTGAATTTTTTTTCAGTCTTTAGTGTGGAATTAAAACCAAAACCAGGATTTTTACAGATTTTAGTGAGAAATAGGGTAAATACCTGTTTTTGGGAAATGAACAGTGGTAAAACAGGTTCTGGCTATGGCAGATAAACTCTGGATTACTTGACTGCAATTTTCTTCAGTGAGGTAGCAATTAACAAACTTTGACAGTTAAATTCGAAATTTGTTGCTCGGGACACTGGTTACTGCATAGGATAATGAAAATGACATGGGTTTGTTTCTTTTATTCGCAAAGTCAAAGGTTTGGCGGGTTTTTAATTTTTTAATGGATGACGTCAACACGTACGAAGGTTTCGTCAGGGGAGGCAGGCGTTAACTGGTTTTCATCGTACTGCTTTTGAGGAAGGGCGGTTTGGAGTGGAGGGGCAACGATTCCATATGATGAACGACGCGTGGCACTATACGATCCAGAAGACCGCTTGGCCATCGCGCGTTATCATTCGGACGTGGATGGCTAGCGATATGGATAATAACCGTTGATCTTAGACTGGCTGATCGAACGGTCTTCGAGAAAGGGAGATGACAGGGATTTAATAGGGCGGGCCCAATGCAATTAATTATGAAATAATCGTATCGGGGGTGATTTGATTGGCGGATTAAGTTATTAATTAACCTGGAGGGTTAATTAATCTTTTTATAAAACATGAAAAAGTGATCGGGAAAGGTTTTAAACTGGGATTTAACCAAGGTTAAGACTTACAGTTAAGGGATGTGTATCGGGAATTTTAACAAAGGGTTATAGTTTTAACCTTGGGTAAAGGGGAGTCAAGGAAGAAAAATACACAAGGGAAGGGTTACTTTGAAGTTTGGTTTAAACAAAACTTCGTTATTTTAAAATACGTAATAAAACATGTTTTAACTGTTTTTTCTTCTTCAATGTATTTCTATTATATGGTAGTTAAATCAAAGTAATCTAATTACCATAAGGGGCGGGATTAATATAAATATATATTTTAGCCAAAAGGGAGTATAATGAGGGTGTTTTATTTAAACATGTCGGGATTAAATACTTTGACTAAAATTATAATAAATGGGTTTTTGGGTATTTTATAAAAAAGGAGTTATATATAATAGGAGAAGGTCATTCTTATAGGGATTTAAATAATAAATTAGAAATTAATATGAAAAATGAAATGAAGCGCTAAGTGTAAAGCATTAGGTTAATGTCTTTAACTTATGCTTTTATGAAATAGGGTTTTTATGAAATATTGCATGATTTTCCTAAGTAAAATGGGATTTTACATAGGCAAAGATTTTATATAAATGAGTGAATATCATGATGAATGGTTATAAGCACTTAGGCTTTTCCAATTACTGGGGCGAGGGTCCGGTCCCTCCAAAAGTCAAGGAAATTCCTTGAGCCCCTCTAATTTTCAAATACCTCAGTACTTAGGGGAAATTAGTGAAGTTTTTTAGGGAAAAATGAGAAGGGAAGTTAATATTTTGACTTTGCCTTGCTTGAAATTTTTCTAGTGTATTGTCTGCCTTTGCACTTGTGATGAAAGTGAAAGATCTAACACATCTAAATCCATTATTCATCACATGTAATTCTGCAACAACATCTACCTACCCTACCTACTTTACCCTACCATTTTTTCTTCTTTATTAGGGTGCACTTAAACTGGCAAACCCTTATCAAACTTTTTCTTTTACATATGGAAATCTATCTAATTCTAACCTTATTACATCCAAGGGCTCGGATTAAGCTATTGAGCCCTTTTTATTTACTCTACCTATCTACTTATCTGCCAAGATTAAACAGTTTGGTCAGATTTTATTCTCTACCTCTAAAACATAAAATTGAAAGATAAACTAGCCAAGCTTAAATTGTTTGACTATTCATCAATTGTGGCATAAAATACAAGTTGCACACAATTTTATTATTATATTAGAGAAAAAAGTAGTGGAATTTAGACTTGCACACTTTCCTTGGCTTTTCTTTTGCTGCGGTTCGTTTTCTTTCACTTTTTTGGCCATGTTATTCTTTTCACCTTTTGAATTTTCTTTTAGGGTATACCCCCTTTACATTTTTTACATTTTTTGATTTTATGAGAATATGGAAAATCTTTGGAACAAGAAAAGGTATGAACATATTTCATAGTCCATCAAAATCAATTATGAAATATGACACATATTGGTATAGGAGTCTAACAGCATCGTGACCACCTAGGTTAATTGTTCCACATCCATGGACATTATTTTATTCATTTCCTCATTTCCCATGGAAAGGGATTCTAAAATACAATCAAGGTATATAATGACCTTTTGATTTCTTTGAGAAACGATACTCCATATTATCGCTTGTTTCAGGCTTTGTAAATAAATTATATCGTTTCTATTTTTCTTCATCTACGAACATTTTGAGTGATATATTTTATATAATAATATTCCACTACATGTACAAATTCACCATTGATATCCCTTACATTATCGAGAATATTTACAAATTTATGTTATATTATGGATCAAAGGAACAAAATAAATAGAATTATGACAAATGATGGAGCTCTATATCATAATACTTATTGGAGTGCTTTCCTCAAGGCCTTTACTTTTTAGGTTTATTTATGGGGATGTACTCACTCATTTCTCTTTATAGTCTCCTTCTTTAACATTTCTAATTCTCCTTGTGATTCCCTTTTGAAGGTAGCATCTTGTTCTCTTGTTTTGGCTTCATCTTGGGGTAGCCTTAACTTTTATCTTCTACCATTGAAATAAAGTATAAGGCCTTGACTTTCGATTTTTCCTCCTCATGCTTGGATTTTGAAATTTCTTCTATCTCCGAAGAGTGATGTTATCTCTCCTTTTATATCTTCCATTCTTTTAGATATTAGACATAAATTAGGTCTACTTGTTCCCTTTGTTCCATCCTTTGTTTGGCCACTTCATATGTTAATACATTACTGAAACATTGAGTTGTTATGAAGGAACATGTTTCCATAGTCTTATGAAAGCTTCATTAAGTTGCAATGTTATTTGATTATACCATGAAGGTCATGTCTCCAAAAAATAATAGTCAAGAGGCTAAGATCCTTAAGACTATTTTCTTCCTTCTTTTCATGTGGGAATTTGGTCAGTGCATAGGGCATTAAAGGAATTTTGAGGTGTAAAATGAGCTTCCTAAGAAAAATGTAGAACAAAAATAAACTTTATAAGAACCAATAGGATTCAAGATGATGATGTAAACCATGGGGGATGATTCACCATTTTTTAATTAAAAGGGTAAAAAGATTAAAAAATAATAAACTAATAAAATTTCTCTTCCAAGTTGTATTTTCAACTTATCTCCCAATTTTTTTACTCACATTTCAAGTGGGAGTACTCGTTGGATGAAAAATTTAATTCCTCGTCCAAGGAGTATCCATGTTGCATACTTTCGATGGACCCTACTACACAAAAAAATGAGAAATACATGAAAAACGTGATTGCAATTAAATTTTTCATGTATTTCTCATTTTTCATGTAACAAGGTCCATCGAAAGTATGAAATATGAGTGCTCCTTGGATGAGGAATTAAATTTTTCATCCAACGAGTTCTCGTGCTCGAAATTTGATTAAAAACATTGGGAGGTAAGTTGAAAATAAGAGTTGAAAAAGTAGTTTTTCATGTTTTCCCTCTAAAATTTGATGATGTCATCAAATATTATTTTATTATTTCAACCATTATTTTTTAATTTCCTTAGGAGGTCCATTTTAGACCTCAAAATTCCCCTAGTGGGTTCATTTTGATAGGAAATCCTAGCCATGACCTCTTACAATTTTTGGGAAAAACCAACACTCTCCCAACTTTGGTAGTCTGATAAGAAATATTCCTAATCAATAGATCAGGGAACACCTTCAACATTAGGTGAGGGGTTGTTGAAGAACCATACACTCTAATATATGTGGTTTTCTTCATACTACCAATTCCCCAATCCTTTGAGGGATTTTATAGATTCTGGCTAGGAAATGGTCATAAATCTCATAAAAGAACTTTGTGTAGTAGTGTTCCCCTAATTCTTGATAATATATATGGAAAGTTGGAATTTTGGGTGTCCACCTCCAATTCATACTAGGAAACTCATTGGAAGCACAAAAATAATATATTATATAGGACAACAAATAAAAAGAGCACCCCTAATTCACTAGGGCTTCCTTTATCTCCAGAAGAGCCTTTAGTAACATTTTTGATAAAATATTTGACAAATTGAATATGAAACCAATAGAAAAAATTTCTCTCACTAAAGAAAACCATTCAATTTTAAAGTGAGAGGCATCAATGTGATTGATATATGTTTTTTCATATACATCAACTACATTCAATTAAGTTGATGGGATTTTTATTGTGAGGTTCTTTATCATGACATTGTAGTAGATTCATAGACCTAAAAATAATACATTTTCCAGTGTGGTTGGCCAATACAATGGTTGCACACTCAAAATGAACATTAACATTACCTCACTTATCCATTTGCATGTGCATTTTGATTTTCTTGTGAATTTACACCAGAAACAAGCTCAACTTCAAATGTCAGTGATGGAAGCCTCTCATCCAGCCTTGATCTAAGTCATGTGAGTTTACCGAAGGCCACTTTCAATGCCATACCAACTATATTATTATTCCATATCCATTGGATGAAAATCACAATTGCAAGAATCATGGAAATGATTGGAATAGTAATATCTTCAAACTTGGACTACAAATCTGAGCTAGGATTTGAAAATTCATACTTATTTGAAAAAAAAGTATTGAAAACTGGAGATATAAAGTAGTCGTAGATGTGAGGAAGGAGTCATAGACTAGTGACACCAATGTAATATAGTTTCCTAAGTCATTTGCATTCAATATTCCAAAGAATATTACCAACAATTTGAGGAAGCAGGAAGAAATCCCACACCATACCTACATACTATTTAAGCGGAGTCTCCCATTCATGTTTCTTGTGCACATTTCCTTTCCAATAAAGATACTTTGAGAATGAATTTGATGAGTACTGGTCCTGAAATTATGGAAAAATAGCACAACTAAAAATCCCATAGAATGTGTAGCTAAAATAATGGAAATGAATCGTTTATCACTTGGGACTCTCCATGGCTCTAGAGGACTCCCTGTCAGTAACCAAATACATGATTTCGAAAACTTTTGGCATAGTCTAAGAGTCAATAGAAATGCAACCAACACTATCAGTTTAACAATTTAATCAATGACCCCATACCATCGGCTCTGACTAAGACAAGAATATTCATTTCCCTTGTAATCTAATCTCAAACTTTAAAAAAATTCCTTTGCTCCAGTTATGAGAAGACTACTATATCTAATGTCCTCAATTCCCAGCATGACAAGGGAGAAGTATAATTTCTTCCTTCCCTCGAATGTAGTATAATTCACTGAGAATGCACCGTATCATCACTGATAGTGTTAATATGCGCAAAATTCCTTCTACACTCTTGCGAGATATGATCTCTTCTCTTTGTCTCCAATATATAATGGGAAGTGTCTAGATCTTAATCTACCTAAAAAATAATTGGTCATCTTCAATTCGCTTTCTCATGTCTAAAATATTCATAGTTGTATTTACAAACAACCTAGCATTTGTAGGTGGATACTACAATTTTACTTCAAATAGGAAACCCCAACCATCCTCCAGATCCCAACTATCATGCAGAAAATTCCATGAAGCTCGAACATCCTTGCATCCTATAAGGTACATTCTGCCCACTCTTGGATCATAAAGACCGTCAACAAAAATATTTGTAAAATTTCCTTCCTCTTTCAACTATGCCTGCACTAAATCAACTGCCACAAATTCCTCAATGGCTATAATATCCATGTCTATGAAGCTCTTGTAAAATTTCCCTTTAGAGAATGGTTAAAATATGTCCAATGAAAGAATGGAGAGTTCCTCTCTTAGAAGAGATAAACTCTCTCTTTTCTTCCCAAGTTCTTTAAGGGGATACTTCAAGAATGATTTCATGATTTGCCCACTAAAACCTACAAACTCATCTCTTTGTAACATAGATCCTACTAATTTGGTCTTGGTATTGTTGTATTTGTATGACATTGTGTTTAACACATCCCATGGAAACTGTGGAGGATACAATAGAAGATCAAACGAGAGAGGATAGAAGGAATTTTTATCGTTCTTAATGCAGAAAATGTTGCCAATAACTAAACTCTATTGTTGTATTGAAATTGTAAGTGGGATGTAAATGCAGATTCGAGAATTACAAGCACTACCCTTAGTCTTTATGGATATGAGGCATCTGATCATGAAAATATGACTAGCAGATGAGCTCCATCTTCCCTTAGCGGGCAATGTTAGACCATTAAGGCCTGATCATTCTACAACTAATGCTTGGATCTCAGAAGGAGGAACAATTCAAAAAACAACACTAACATTTTTAATACCTGATTTAGCAGCACTAGAATGAGATGGATCTAGCTTCCATCAGTGAGATGAACTTTTTCATCCCTCATGAATGGACCCAACCTGCTACAAAATTCATTTGTGCCATTACACTGCCAATTGGGAACCACATCCGAAATATAGCCAGGCGTTAGTTTTCGTAGAGTTGAACATAGTTGTTCCCCTCTGTATATTCCAATACCTTTTCACTGGAAAATATTCAGCAGATGGGTAAGGATCAAAAGCCTTTGCCACTAGGCTCCAAGAATAAAATCCATAATTCAAATAAGAATCCAATTCTGAATAGATGTCAATTCCATCAACGTACTTGGGATTGGAGTGTTGGATGAATATTTTCATCTTTCCCCTAATTTCTCTAGTAGTCAGAGAAAGTTTGCTTGGATAGTACAATAGTAGAAAAATGTTATCATCTTCTAGTAGATTCAATGACAATGTTTCTCACCAGTCCCAAGGTTTTCCAACATTATTCCAATGTAATAGACTACCCAGCATACATATCAACCACTTTTTTTTGGGTTTTTAATTGTAATAAAAATCCTTCAAAACAAATGCTGAGAGAAGAGAATCCAGGATAAATCTCAAAGCCCTTAGGGTTGCTACCCATAAAAGAGATGCCTCTATATGGGGACATGGAAAACTTTAAAACCCAACTCACATTCCGTTATTCCATAAGATGTGTTTGGTTCTACATACATGATACATAAAAACGACAAATTGATAAACAAAAGGTTTTGGGGAAGGGTGTTATTAGAATTAGTAAAAGGAATAACATGAGAAAAAACATTTTCTTTCTTCTAATCCTTGTTTACAAAATAAATCTCATTCTGAATCATATATCTTAGGTTTGGATCATAAGGCATATATGAAGTCTATGATAAAAAAAATACCTAAATTTTGCCTTCACTTCATTAAAACAACTGTAATTGGGAGTGGGATTATAATTTTTTTTTGTTTTGATGGTAGATGGACCATAAAATGTCGATAATTTTTAAGGAGATGAACTGGATAGGTAAGAGCAAGAAAAGAAGGAAATGGAAGCCAATACCAAAACCCCAAACAGAGCTTGCAAACACATTCCAATGTTTATTACAATCCAAATTAGATTTTTCCTCCCAATTGACTCAGATTTTTGGGCTTCATATTAAAATTGAAGATCTGGATCTATGAAATAAAGAAACCTCTTTGGATTTTCAAGCAACCTTTTCCACTTTTATCTTAAAAGGGAATGAATAAATTAATACATACACATACAATTGAGGCATATAAAACTGTTTTGAGATCTCATTGTTTGATTAGATAAATTACTAACAAAATAGATAAGTGTCAAGGGCCTAGAACCAGCTAACCTGGTTTGCCATAATAGAAGCTGAAAAAATGTTCATGGGGACTAACCTGCATTGCATCTGAAAGCACTTCATATTTGTTCAATTTTCATATGTGTGAACCCTATGCCCATAACGAAAACCACCAAAATTAATATCTCCATCAATGTTTCAGTGACAAGACCGACCCCCATTATTAAAGACATAGAGACCTAATCAATGATTCAAAAAATAAAGAATTGAATATCAGTTATTATTCTAGTGAGGACATTTAATGACATGAACGAGAACTTCCTGATCATATAATGTGATCAAGAGACCTACCTAAAATAAAACACATGGAAACGAACACAAATATAACATTATTTTTTGCTCTAGTCATGCATTAATCAACAACATCTTGGACAAGGATGCAATACAAATACGATATAGGCCATTAGCAATATATATAAAAAAATGACAAAGAAAAGATGAAAGTATGCATTGACCTTAATTTTACCTATAAGCATTACTTGTGTAGTACTCAATGACAAAACCAATAACAAGGCCAAACGAAAAACCAATAGCATCACAAAAGGAAATCTCCCTGCATTAATAATAGAAACAATTTTAGTTTTTTTCTTGCATTTTCATAAGTGGAAATTTTCATTCCAATATAGCTAGAAATAATAGATGTCAAAGAACCAAGAAAGAAAGTTATTGTGTTGGGCTAGGTTGCACATAATTTTTTTTTTGTACGTGCAGGGATTATTTTTTGTACTGGATTTCTCCATTGAACCAATGAACAGAAATATTAGGGCAACAAAGAATACCAACAAAGCATAGTCATAAATCTCCCCAAATATATGAATGGACTCAACAAAAATCCTAAACGAGTCCTTCTTCTCCTTTTTTCAATTCAACATACTCTTGTCGTCCTCCTCTTCCTCTTCATCTTCGTCCTCCTCGTCCTCTTCTATGTTGGGCGAATCCATGGGGCCATCCATGACCTCCTCAAACCTGAATTGATTCAAAAAAAATCCTAGGTCTCAAAGGCACTTGAGGAAAAAATTACGCAATATCTATGCCATATGGAAACCCATTTTTCCAAGCAGAAGAATGGAGCAGTGCATCCATGTATTTGTAATAGACCCACTTACTATTAGGGATCCTTTGTCTCTCCTTATTGTAATTAATCTTCAATGTGTCCAACCTGTTCCTACAATGGATATCGGGTTTAATTTTTTTTGAATCAAGCGAAATGGTCCTACAAATACTTCTCCCATGAGAACTTAAATCTTTTGCAGTTCGCTCTTGATGGAGAACCTTAAAAAATTGGATGGTAGGAAGATAATATGGTATCATAAATCATCACCAATGAAAATAAGTTGGAGCATTTACAAGTTGATAATGACCCGGTGATACTTTCCAAGATTTTAGCACCTCTAGAAAATACTTACTAATCTATCAAGGATTCAACTTTTCCCTTAGATTGATGCATTCGTTAGAAGAATATCAACCTCTAGATGGTTCTTCTTTCATCAACCACTTCATGTTCTTAGGTACTTGATAATTTCTAGAAATGGACTTCATTGTTTTATTTCTTCTAAGGAACTTCGTAGGCGAACTCTAATATTATCTCTATGGAACTTTTTTCATCTATTGTATTTTGGATATGGACTACAACATGTTTGTTGTCATAATAATTTAATTCCAAAGAAGTGTGGAATGGTATTTCCTGTATGTTCAAAGGTCTGGTTGGATATTTTGCGGTGGATAATTATTCTAGTTCAAGATTGTTTTCATTTGGGAGTTCTTTGTGTGAAGTTGTCAATGGTTTCAACAAGCTTTATGATCCCAGTTTTGAATCCAGTAAAAAATCAATGTTCTTGTATGTTCTTAGGATCGATGCAGCTCATTCACGTGCAAGTCCCAGTTCCATCTGTCAATGTTCTGATTTCATCCTCTCAAGTTTTTAGCAAGACTCTTGGATTTATTATTTACAACTTTCAGGGTATTTCGATAGAAAATTTGAAGGATATCAAGAGAACACTAGAATTTATATACATCCTCTAGAAAAATTCTTCGCAAAACTATGCTTCTTTGGAAGTTGTAATGATCAAATGTCCTGGCACATGGGTTTCAATAATTCAATTATGTTTGTGGAGGATTCTAGTATGATTATCCCTTTGTTTCCTCTAAGGGAAAATATTTTAAGTGTAAGTAAGTTATAACTACATCGTTCTTCTATATTTTTAATTCTGTTATTTCTTTAGGTTCTGTTTATTTATGCTTGGTGAGGTTGATAGGAGCTCATATATTTATTATTTTTTCATTTTTCCTTTTAATGCATCTATATTATCTTTCTAGGCTATGCGAGAGAAGACTTTTCATGATATGGATTACATGTTTTCTTCTGCGAAAGATTCTAAAAAGGTGACTCTTTGAAGAGATTAAGCTTACGAAAGTTCGAATTGTTGTTGAAATTTGATGCATTGTATATTTCTATTTGGATTTCACAAATTATTTTAGCTGACCTTTGATTGAATATAATTCTTATCATACAAGTTTTGTAATTTTTGCCCAAAATTGAAGTTTTCTCTTTCTATTTCTGTTTATTGATGATTTATGTTGTGGGTTTAAACATGAAACTGACTATAAATATCTGTAAGTAAACGTAATGAATTTAAATGTTGATAGAATTTTAAGTTTTGTTAATTGATTATCCATGTTGTGAGTTTAACCACACATTTGACTAGTAGTATTGGTGAATGAACCTCATGAATTTCAAGGTTGATAAATTTTAGATTCGGGTTTCATAAGACAGGTTATTATTTGAATCTCAACTATATTAGGGTTCATACAATATGAATCTAGACATTGAGGGAAAGCTAAGGGAATAGAAAATCTTTGATACACAATGAGAAATAGATTTTTATTTCAGGTTATGTTTTAGAATATGGGCACAAGTGCCCTTGCTCATGGAGTGGCGTTACATGTGATGGCTTGAGAAGATTTGTGCACCTCAACATTATTAGTAGCTTGGATTGCTAGACAAGGTGTTTTCCCTCTTACATGTTTGAAGTAAGGGATGGGAATAAAAACCTTGTCTAGCCTTGCTCTAGGTTTCTGCACTTTTCCACATTTTGCATAGAACTTTCATCAAGTTGTGACGAAGATTTTGTTTTTCCAAAATTGATCCCTCCAACTACCCTATCTTCTTCTTCATCATTTTAGGGTATGATAGTTTTAAATTATACATATACATATTCCAATTATTATAAAATTTCAAATTTCTCTACTTGGTATGCATTGGCTCGGGCAGAGTCTAAATTTTTTTCATATCATAGTAGCATTATGAAATTGGAGTCATATGTTTTTGCATTGAAGGCACACCGTGATGTTGGTATAGCAAACACTACTACACAAAATCCTAGAACAGGTGGAAACTAGAGAGTCGTTGTTGTGACAACTACTCTGTCATCATTTGAAAATTTCAACCTAGATCTTGGGGAACAAAGGTTACAACTTCTAGGATGATGGCTGAAGACAAGGAAAAAAATGACAGTGAGAAAGAAAAAGAAAGAAAACTTGAAGAAAAAGATAAAGTAAGCACTCCTGTAATAACCTTGCACCCACCAACCCTTCCTCTTGCTAAAGAGGAGTAATATAAGGTTCATATGACCATTATTATGTTGGAATATAACTCTTGTTTGTTCTTATATGACACATTTTGGACTCATTGTCTTACACTATTTATGAGTTGGTTGGTATTGGGTATATTTAGACTCGATACCAACTACCTAATTTATAGTTTTGGTCCACCTTCCCAAGTGGTTGTTGTCGTTAAATCTTAGGGAGATGTTGTGTTCATCTTGAGACCAAGTTTTTCTTTCATAATTTATGTATAAACATACTTATTGCACTCAAGTCTTTAGAAATTCTCTCCTTTTGAGATGATTGATTAATAAAATGTTTTTATACCTTGACATTTCTATTATAATACTTTCAATATCTTTATGTTTCCATGAAATTTTGTTGCATTCAATTTAGATTAGAACATATTCATTCTTTTTTTTCATCTATCATCACTTTTTGGTTATCCTCGGGCATCAAGTATCAAGACTGAGTGAATTTCCTGTAGTGTTACCACTGCGTCACTCTACATTCATCTACACTTCTATCGGCATGTCTTTACACCCTTTTGGTTCAAATGCTAGTAATATAGTTGTGTTAGTATAATAAAAGAAAAATAAAATTACTTAATCATATTACCTAAACTCGAAAAATTGAGAATGAGAACTCATTTGGGAAAAAACTAGTTTTACTAAAAACATAACCATTTCACCTTAATCATCTCTTTGCATGGTAGCAGTAAAAATCCATACACACCCTAGAAACTCATTAATTCACCTACCAACCCTTGTCATGTTCTTTTTTTGGTTTATCCTTAGATTATATTAAAGGATCTATAATATATTGTAGTGTTTTTGTTCGTAAACAAGGGTTATATTGTAGCTAGTACATTCAGCTAAGTTTAAATATAGTAACATTTCAATTTAATAGGAAAATGATGGATTTTTAAACAAATATAAGACATAAAACAACTAATTTTAAATATAGTAACATTGCAATTTAATATGTGAATGATGGATTTTTAAACAAATATAAGACATAAAACAACTAAGTTTAAGTATAGTAACATTGCAATTTAATAGGTGAATGATGAAGCTTTAAACATATATAAGACATAAAACAAAGTGAATGAATAGTAAAAGTGGTTCACCAAATTATTCAATATGCAATTTTTTCACCGACGCAATAATTTGACTGCTAAGTCTAAGAAGGCATACATACTCTACCCCCCTCTGGTTTTGAACCTATAACCTCTTAGGAGGAAATAGGCGCTCTTAATCATTAAGCTGACATTCTCCAAATTACTATATATGTAAGTCCTAATTCACAATTATTATGTGGATATGTTGTAGAAATGCGAGGCATAAAAAAATGAATAGTAAAAAGTGGTTCTCCAAATTACTATATATGTAAGGCATAATTAATGTGAATAGACATGGAATAGAATAAAAATTGTTTGCATTATGGTTGGAACATAATTACAAGTTATTATGTGAATAGACATGGCATAGAATAAAAATAGTTTGCATTATGGTTGGAAATTTGTGGAACATAATGAATCAAAACTATTATTTTATTTAGGAAATATCCTACAACAATATGATTAACTATAAAAATCTCTAATCAAGTATAATTTATATTATTTTTCATTAAAATATTTTAAAATTTTAAATTAGATATATATATATATTAAATAGTCAACGTAAACGCTGATGCGTTATAGGGCAGGTTTTGTAATATGTTGAGCAAGATTTAGAGCGTAGAGTGTTTTTTCCAATATAAGTTATATTACTTATTAGTCCCTGCCGCCTGCGGCATGGAAGGGACTATTGTAATCGAAATGGATCTTTTCATTAGTCCCTGCACGCTAACCGAAGCTTATAAACTCAATTTATCCCAATGTTTTTTAATTTGGATCATGTCCACCGTTTGGTCAACGTATTAGCTTTCTCCCGCCACTAGTTTAGCTAATAGGAAACTTTGAGGTCTTATTTGGCCTCATATCGAGGCAAAATGCTATGAAATGTTATAAAACTTAAGGTTAAATAGCGAATGATATAGAGAGTTTAAGTTTCAACTAAGTAATGCTGACATTAATTCGTCAACATTTTATGTATGCCATTCGAATGAGGTAGGCAAAGTAACCAAGGATATATTTGCATGTAGTAACACCGACACGGCTCAACACGGCTTGACCACCTGTCAAGACAAAACTGTGGCTATCTGCATGTATTGTCACCGCATCGCTCGACCACCAGTTAAAACAACCAGAGTCTGGAAAGAATGGGAAGGCAGGGATAACCAGGGAAATTGTGCTCTGCAACTCGCCATATCTGCTCGAGAAAGACTTGACTTGAAGATTCGCCTTAAATTGTGTGCAACTCGCTATATCTGCTCGAGAAAGACTTGAAAATTTTGCTCGAGAAGATTACAGACTTGATACTTACGATAAATGTGGATCGATTCTAGCCATGAAAATTTCACCTTGACAGCATTTGAGCGCCATAAACCAAACTGACAGAACTCGACCGCCTTACTAATACGAGAAGGAACGTATCGGCTTCGTCTTCTTCGACTGCGAGGGCTACAGAAGCAATTTTGCAGAAGTGAATTCATAAGCTATGCTTTCATCATTGAATTTTCCTGAGCAAATATCCCTCTTTTGCAGTGAAGTCGGAGGCGACGAATCTGGCACCGTGCATGGAGGCCGCTCAGAACACAAACACTATCATCACAGCAAGCTGCTGCAACGTTGTCCACAAATTCTCCACCGATCCCGCCTGAGTCTGCTCTGCCATGCTCCCCAAAACAGCCAAAGCTGCAGGGATCGATCCCGCCGTCGCCATATCTATTCCGCAGCGCTGTCAATTCATCGACAGACCTATTGGTAACAAATGAAGAGGTAAAATAACATTAGATTTATCATTTTCTATATGCATTCTTTCACTTCATCTTTGATTTTAATGACAAGAATTATAACGATGGTGTTTTTTGGTTGGCAGCTTACATTGTGCCGTAAAGATATCAACAATGGGTCTTCCATCTTACATGAACAAGAACAATTTAATGCAAGCTAGTTCTTTGGAAGGAGCATTTTACAGCAAATTTACATGCACAGCTTTGACTTTCTATTTCAACAGTTTTGTTCCTCATATATTCACAAATTTTCAACATACAGATATTTTTTTTCTTAATTCTTTCAAATCCTTTAGTTTACAGGAACGAGACTTCAAGTTCTTGGAATCAAGATTTTCATTTTCAAAATATTCGCAACTCTTTATTCTGTGAGTTACAAGTTCTATTCTTAAAATATTCACAATATTCAGAATATTCACCACATTTTATTTTTGTTCTTCATAATATTTGACAATTCTTTGACATCCATGTTTTTCCTTCAGAGAAACAGAGTCAATCTGCAGTGTTTTTACCTGTCCTTCGAGCTTATTTTTCTCTGCAACAAATTCCTCATACTGGTGCTTGAGATCATTGTAGTCGCTTTGAGCTGCTTCGTCTTCCAGCACGCCCGATGGTTCTGGAATCACACCGCTACCTGTCTTGGCTGGAGACCTAATTTCGCTGCGAGCTGCATCTTCCACTCTGGTTTTAGCTTGCTCTCAGTTTCGAAGCTCGTCTCCAGCGATCTATATCTATAGATATATATGGTTCAATAGGTGTTGCTGCCTCTTATGCTTCATCTACAGAAATAACTGCTGGTTACTTTTATTTTCCTGCAACTGTCTTAGGTGCCTTTTCTTCTGGTCCCGGAACCAGATCCTATGGTGAAGTACCACGTTGTGCTACTTACTTTTCTCTTGTTGGTGCTGACGCCTTTGGCCAAAGGGGAAATCCTGCAATCTTCTAATTAATAAACCCTTATATCGAGCGATTGAGGGAAGAATCTAGTGATAATACTTTTCTTTCTGGAATAAGCATTCTTCAAAGGAAATGGACTTGGGTTCTGGAATTTTTGATTCGGTCATCTCAGGAGGTCCCCGAAATAGTCGGCATGAAGCAGACTACCCTGTTTGCCAATTTACAAACTAGTGCAGACACTAATGACACCGAAGAAGTTGAATTCATCCAAATGCACGCCCAGCCTGAGCATTTTCTTTATTAACTTCAAGGCCTTCTCAATGTAACCATTGTGGAAATTCATTATTTCAAACACTTGGCACGCATCCTCAATGTTTTCACACTTGGCATAGGCATTCACGCACGATTTCAAACACTTGGCACACATCCTCAACGCTGTCACACTTGACATAGGCAATTTGTGTATTTGTTAAACTGCTCTTCAAGCTTTACATCGAGTGAGTTTTTTCAACATAATACCTTCCGACCTTCAAAATTTTAGGATATCTGAAACATCAATGCAATTTACTTCCTACACGTTGTTCACATAGTCGCTCCAATGGAAGTGCATACGTCACATTTAAAAACTTTTACACAAAAATCAACAAAAATATTCTTTAAATAAATAAACAGGAGTACATTTTGATTTAACTTTGTTTAATGTACAATATCAAGAATCCAATTTTTTTAAAATTTCAAAAAAATTATGAAAAATATTTAATGATAGGATTCAAATGTCAAAAGCTTTAGAATTTTTTTTTTATACATAACCAATAGCCAATGGCCAAACAAAAGTGTTTAACAAATCATTACACATACGTTTTACATATAAAACCATACGCATGGAGACACAATGAGAAAAGAACCATCCTTTTCTTCGATCATAGTTGTTTGATACACCTAATCAATCATTAAAGAGTTTTTTTTTGGAAGATTAGATGGATAATACAACATTATAATATTGGAAGATTTGAAATTGCCACTTCTAGAGCATCTAAGAGTTACTCAGAACTATGGTTTGTTCTGAGGTTGTATTCATCTTTTTTATGATACTTTGTTGGCAAGGATTGCTACACAACATATCTGGTTGGGGGCAGGGACTTGCTGCCCCGCAGCCCATCTTGTTTTATTTGCAATGTTTATAATATGAATTTTTTTAGATTAGTGTAGGAGTTGTATTATATACATTTTCTTGTTATTACATGATGTCTAGAGTGTTTGAGATAAAGTTATCTTTTAATATAATTTTGATCCGGATGGAATAGGGAAAGAATTTCAACCATGTGGCTTTCCTTGGGTATATGTATCAAGAAATGTTGATTTATGAGTTGATGGGTTGATTGTATTTGGAATAAAGGACATGAAAATTTATGTAACATTTTTTGGATCATGTAATTGTAAAATAACTATTTAGTGACCAGATATGTATTTTATTGAAAAATATTTGCTTATTTATGTAATTGTATTTGTAATAAAAATTAATACTATTAATGAAATAGAAAAGGGTTTTATAGCACATGGAGTTGGAAGTTATTACATTTTTTTCTATTTATTGATATATTTGTATTTAAATTTTTGAGTAACCTCAAAATATGTAGATTAAGATGATAAGGGGCATATTATATTTTTTTATATAATATTTTAAATTAATTTTGAAGAGGGTATGTGTTTATCTCGACTACAGATAAAAAGAAAGAAATTTAGATTTACCTTGACTCTTTCTTAGAGTAATTGAGATAACTTTCAAACAATTAAAGATAGAGGAATTTAAAATTCAAAATTTATTCACCCATTTCATAATATAACTCACTATGTTTTTTTTATGGTATTGATAAAAATGAGAGATTAAATTAATGAAAGTATTATTGGTTATCTCTACTCTTAGAAAGTACATCGGAAGGGACTGTGTCCACAAGTTGCTCGACATTCTCATTATAGATCAAAAAATATATACCTTACATGCAAATAGGGAAGTTAGAAACAATACCTAAGAAAGAAGAACAAACTCCTCATCTAAGGTTCTGGTGCACTAATTCTCTAATTAAGTTTCTCCATTATATTAGGTATTTGGCTTCTGTGATCTATAAATTGTGAGAAAATCTTTCAGTAAAAATCATATCAGAATAATTTTAGTTGATGTGTTTCGAACCAGCGAGTGTGGTTCATCATCAGGACAACATGAAGAATCTAATTATATAACCCAATTAAATAGATAAGAAAATCTCCAACTAGCCATTTGTAAGATAACGACTAGTTTAACTAAACCCAGGAAATGAAATCAAAAAATATAAAATAATAATTTCTTATTTATTTAATATTAAATGTTTAATGTTTATAATTGGACTCTTATTTATTTATATTCTTAATAAAATAAAAATTAACCAATATATTCTTCAAGAATAAATAAATAAAAAATTAATTATTATTTTTATTTTTAGAATAATAATTAATATATTTATTTTGCTCTATTTTTATTTCTTTTTAATAAAAGATTAAAAGTTAAAATATCAACCAAAATAATAAAATAAATAAAATTTAAAATAAATACAAAAAATAAACATAAAAATAAAATTACATAAAAATAAAAATAAAAAAAAATACAAATAAAAATAAGTAAATAAATAAATATTAATAATTTTAGTTTAAAAATTATATTTTATTTAATAATATGTTATATAATAATAATCTTATGTTTAAAAATAAAAATAAAAATAAATAAATAAATGCATAAAAATACATAAAAATAAAAAATTAATAAATAAAAATTTAAAACTATAAAAATATTTCCAACTAGTCATTTGTAAAATAACGGTTAGTTTGACTAAACCTAGGAAATGAAATCAAAAAATATAAAATAATGATTTCTTATTTATTTAATATTAAATGGTTAATGTTTATAATTGGAATCTTATTTATTTTTATTCTTAATAAAATAAAAATTAACCAATATATTCTTGAAGAATAAATAAATAAATATATTTATTTTTATTTTAATTATTAGAATAATAATTAATATATTTATTTTGTTCTATTTTTATTTCTTTTTAATAAAATATTAAAAGTTAAAATATCAACCAAAATAATAAAATAAAATAAACTAAATAAAATTGAAAATAAAATTAAATTAAATACAAAAAATAAAATTAAAAAAATAAAAATACAAAAAAATAAGTAAATTAATAAATATTTATAGTTTGAGTTCAGAAATATATTTTATTTAATATTATGTTATATAATAATAATCATAAGATTCAAAATAAAAATAAAAATAAAAATAAATAAATAAATGCATAAAAATACATAAAAATAAAAAACTAATAAATAAAAATAAATCTATAAAAAATGAAATAAATAAAAAATAAAAATAAATATTTATAGATTTGAATTTAAAAAAAAAAAAAAAAAAACTAGGAATGAAGAGCAGGAATCCAACATCTGCTAATCAACCACCTATCATCCCTGTTGAGGTTAACCGACTTTTTTTCGATTTCCAAGGCTTCTCTCAACTTGCGGTGGTGGAAATGGTCAATCCTCGCAATAACCTTAGCATCTTCGATGAAAATATGATGATTGGTCTTCTTAGAATGCTCTGCATGAGTCATTGTCTTAAAGCTTTTCAAAAAGCTAAAAAGGGTCCCAGAGTTAAGAAGGATCCATGCAATCGGTTATCTGGAGTTCACCTTCCATTTATCCAAGGTACTACGGATAAAATCGCAAGGATCCTAAAGAAACATAATGTTTCCTCAATGTTCAAACCCTCCTGTAACATTCGTAGTTTGATTAGATCGGTTAAGGACCTGATTTTCCCTAAGGATGGTAAGGGTATTTACTTGATTCTGTGCTTGTGTGGGACTCCTTTCATTGGTGAAACGGGTCGATCTATTAATCAAAGAATTCATGAACATGTCGCTAACCTTAAGAATAATAGATCTCACTCCTCGGCCTTAGCAAAGCATGCTGAGAAGACCAATCATCATATTTGCATCGAAGATGCTAAGGTTATTGCGAGGATTGACCATTTCCACCACCGCAAGTTGAGAGAAGCCTTGGAAATCGAAAAGAGGCCAGTTAACCTCAACATGGATGATGGGTGGTTGATTAGCAGAAGTTGGATTGCTGCTCTTCATTCCTAGTTTTTTTTTTTAAAATTCAAATCTATAAATATTAATTTTTATTTTTTATTTATTTCATTTTTATAATTTTACTTTTATTTATTAATTTTTTATTTTTATGTATTTTTATGGATTTATTTTTTTTATTTTTATTTTTTTTATTTTTTTAATCTTATGATTATTATTATATAACATATTATTAAATAAAATATAATTTTTAAACTCAAATTATAAATATTAATTTATTTACTTATTTTTATTTCTATTTTTATTTATTTTTATTTTTATGTAATTTTATTTTTTTATTTATTTTTATTTTATTTTCAATTTTATTTAGTTTATTTTATTTTATTTTATTATTTTGGTTGATATTTTAACTTTTAATCTTTTATTAAAAGGAAATAAAAATAGAACAAAATAAATATATTAATTATTATTCTAAAAATAAAAATAATAATTAAATTTTTTTTATTTATTCTTCAAGAATATATTGGTTAATTTTTATTTTATTAAGAATATAGATAAATAAGAGTCCAATTATAAACATTAAGCATTTACTATTAAATAAATAAGAAATCATTATTTTATATTTTTTGATTTCATTTCCTAGGTTTAGTCAAACTAGCCGTTATCTTACAAATGGCTAGTTGGAGATTTGCTTATCTATTTAATTGGGTTATCTGATTAGATTCTTCATCTTGTCCTGATGAGCCACACTGGCTAGTTTGAAACGCGTCGACCAAAATTATTCTGATGTGATTTTTATCGAAATAATTCTCACAATTTCTCCATTATATTCAACACTCCCCCTTAATGGAGAAAGGGTTCAAAAATATTCCTAACATTTCCCTAAACATTTCAAATTTAATTCTACTAAGAGGCTTAGTAAAAATATCAGCAACATTATCACAAGTATTACAATATTCAACATGAATTTATTTTGACTGAACTTTCTCCCTGACGAAGTGGAACTGTGTATCAATGTGCTTAGTGTTTTTATGAAACAGAAGATTGTTTGCAAGTTTGAAGGAGCTCTGGTTATCACATCTGATAACTATTGCATTTTTCTGTTCTTCTCCTGCATCCTAGAGAAGTCGCTTCAACCAAACTGCCTCACAAGTGGATGCCCACATTGCTTGGTGCTCTGCCTCCGCTAAAGACAAGGAAATTGTGTTATGTTTTTTACTACTCCATGCAATTACCCTATACCCAATGCTAAATGTATGGTTCTCCTATCATTTACATTTCCATCCCAATCAAAGTCTAAAAAACCTATCGATTTCACATCACAAGAACCAGTGTATATCATGCCATTGTCTAAGGTTCACTGTAGATACGTTAAGACACCTTTTGCTACAATCCAATGGCTCTCAAGTGGCATGGACATAAATTGGCTCAATGCACTAACCGCATAAGCCAAAACTGGTCTAGTAGTGGTCAAATAGATTAAACTCCCGACCAACTCCCTGTACAATGTTGCATCTTCCTCCTTTGAACCCTCGTCACTTTGAATTTTGGTATTCCGTTGTAGTGGAAATGTTGTAGCCATAAACTAATCCATCTTAACCTTTTTCAGAAGACTCCTAACATACTTACTCTATGCTAGAAATTTTTTTCCAAAATCTCTCGAGATCTCTAGACCCAAAGAATAGCGAATGTCACCGAGGTATTTCACCTCAAATATTTGTGACATTTTCACCTTCATTTCTTAAATTAGTTTATCTGCATTTCCTGTAATGATGATATAATCTACATATAAAGAAATCAAAACAATTCACCCCTTTTCTTCAAACATAGAATAGAGATTGGGGTCATTTTTGCTTCTATTATAGTTGTGTTGTAGGAAAAATGAATCAATTTTATCGTATTGTGATCTTGGAGCCTGTTTTAGTTCATATAAAGCTTTCCTTAATCTACAGACTAAATGTTCTTTTCCTTGTTTAACAAATCCCTAGGTTGCTCTAAATAAAGTTCCTCTTTCAACTCCCCATTGAATAAAGCATATTTAAGATCTAGCTAGTGCATCATCTAATGATTTTTAGTAGTTAAGGCAATTAACATTATGATGGTATTGAGTATAGCTACATGGGCGAGGGTTTCCTCATATTCTATACCTTATTTTTGTGAATACCCCTTTGCAACTAGCCTAGTTTTATATTTATCTATGCTACCAGATGATTTAAATCTGGGCGTGTATAGCCATTTGCAACCTATGGTTTTTTTTCCCTTAGGTAATTCCACTAACTCCCAAGTTTTGTTTTTAAGAATTGATTCATGATCCTCTTCCATGGCTTCCCTCCATTAATTATATTGACTCACTTCTTTATAACTAGAGGGTTCAATAAAATTTAACATGCTAGCTATAAAAGAAATCTCCCTATATCTTGTTGGCAGTTTTGTTTGCCTACCTAATCTCCTGGGTGTTGGAGTGGCATCCAACATGTTCTGATAAACCTTTGATGGACTTGGTTTGACAACTGTATCTGAACTTTATGCTTCTTCCTTTTTCTATTGTTGTTGTTGCTGTTGTTCATGGCTTTCTCCTATTTCACCATTCCCTTCTTCCACCAACAAAGGAATGTCCCATTTATCATTGTTGTCTACATTATGTCCATCATGAACTTGTTCATGAAACACTACATCTCTACTCACAAAACCATTCTGAGTAGGGGATTAAACAATTTGTAAGATTTTAATTCTATACAATAAAAAACAAATGTGCATTTGATGGCTTTTGAATCCGTTTTTTTCTATCCTCCTTTAGCACATGAGAAAAGTCTTTGGATCCAAAAATTATTAAATGCTTAACTGTAGGTTTAAATCCTAATAAAGCTTCAAAAGGAGTTTTAAATTCAAGACTCTTTGTAGGATTCTTGTTTTTCCAAAACACTGCAGTGTTTATCACTTCAGCCCAAAATCCATTAGAAAGATTCTTCCCTTTCAATATACATCAATTACACTCTACCATGGTTTTATTTCTCCTTTTTGCAACCTCGTTCTGCTGAGCAGTGTGGGGTGCTGTAAACTTCTGCAATATTCCATGGTATTTGCAATATTTTTTGAATTCAGCCTTCCTGTACTCTCTCCCTTAATCCAAGCGGAGAGTCTTAACGTACTTACATATCTGCTTCTCAATCATGCTTCTGAATTGCTTGAAATATTCAAAAGTATGACTCTTTTTGCTCATAAAATATACCCACGTAAATATAGTAGAATCAACAACAAATAATAGGAAATAATAAGCACCTCCCAACGATCTTGACTGCATTGGTCCACATAAATCAGTGTGGACTAACTCTAGTATATCTCTCTATTTTCTATTTACATTAACAGGAAATTCATCTATGTGCATCTTCCCAAGAGCACATGATTCACAATCAACATGACTATGCTTTAAATCAGGAAGACTAGTAACCATACCTCTTTTTGAAGTAACAACAAATCATTGAAATTAATATGGCCAAATCTCTAATGCCATAAGTCTTTCATTTTCATACCTCATGATGTCAACGCTTGATGCGGCACACTTCTCACATTCATTTTGTAAATATCGTCCACACGAATTCCTGTTGCAGTGGCCTTCATACTATTTAGCAAATCTGTAACAACACAGTACGATTTATAAAATTCTACCTTAAGGTTTTGATCTCTTCTCATTGAACAAAAATCAGATTCTTATTAATTATGGGTACATACATCACGTTTTAAATGTGCATAATATTGCCATCAGGCATAATTGCAGGAACACTACCATGTCCTTTGATTGGGTACCCAAGGTAGATTTTTTCTCTAGTGTTATATTCCTTGAAGTCCTCAATCCATTGTCTATTACTTGTCATGTGGGTGGACGCTCTTGAATCCACATACCACATATTTGCTTTGTCCTTCTCATTAGAGTCAACCATAAATAGTCTGAGATCCTGGTTATGTTCATCATCTGCAAAGTTACTTGCATGTCTCTTGTATCTCTACTGACCTTCATCAAATGTCTTCTTTCAATAGTGTTTAGCCATATGGCCAACTTTTGCACAATAGAAACATTTTAATGGTGGATCATTCCTATTTGGAGACATACCTTTAGATGGATTCAATATTTTCTATGTTGTGCCTCCACCTCTCTGACCTCCATTTGCTTTTCCTCTGAATGGCTTCTTCTTCGCCATTAGAGCTAGATCTGAATTATGGGGTTTAAGTGTCATCCGCCTTTCCTCCTCTTGCATGAGAATCTGTATCAATTCTTTGAATATCGGGGCTTTCTCTCTTGCATTCAAGCATGTTATAAACATCTAGTAGTCGTCAGTCATATCATTCATAGTAATTGTAACCAGACTAGTATTGCTTACAAGCTCTCCAATGTCACCAAGATTGTCTTTAAGGTCCTGGATGCATGAGATGAACACAAATACTATTCCATTCTCCTCCATTTTGGTGGAAATAATCTTGCTTTTCAGAAGAAATTGGCGATTTTTATTTCTGATTTCGTACAAGTCTTTGAGAGTTGTCCAGTTTTCATTCGTAGACTTATAGTCTCTGATGTGAGGGATGATGCAGTCTTTGACTGCGATCTTCAACATCGTTTTCACCTTGTAATCCCTCTTCTCCCACTACTTTAATGTCGCATCTGTTACGCCTACTGCAATTGTAGGTTTCACCTCATCTCCATTCGCGATCCCCCATGCACTATGCCCTTCAAGCATAGTCTGTAACTTGAATTTCCAATTATAATAACTGGAATAGTCGAGCTTATTTCTCTCATTTAAGTATACTTTCATCATATTATTCATCTTGACAAAAAAAAATGACTTCAGTAGTTGACATAAAACCATATCTTCAAACGGATCTACCCCAGATCCACAAAAAAAAACAACAATATCAAGAAATAGATCTACCTGATATTTGACCACTCAAGCAGGCTACTCTGTGCACCGCACCATGGGCTCATGCGCTCCTCTCCAATGACCTCTTCTGCTACGAGCTCACGGGCTCCTCTATCCCCAGATCACGCTTACAATGATCCTCAAACTTTACCAATGATCTTCCATTTCCTTTTGTGCCATGACTCTACGGTTCCTCTCACACTATCTCAATAGATTTGTAGGCATGAGCTCTCTGACTCAATAGACAAAAGCTCTTTGGCTTCAATCAACAATCTGCATCACAAGCTCCTTGCCTCTTCCAACATAATCTCTCTAGCTCAACAACACTCCTCAGTCATTTTGATCTCATCGACACTTCACAACATGGCTCTCTGGCTCGTTCAACACAAACACTAGGAAATTAGAATGACTAACTAATGGGAAATGTAAATGGGTTCCATGCTCATGACATACAGCGAATGACATGAACGTTTAATATTATATTCATACTATGTTCTTACAATGCCCATGGTAAGTTCAATTCACATAACAAAGATGTTTAGGTATTTTTTTGTTTAACGTGTTTTATTACTAATTTCAATTAAAAAAATTAATTATAAGTCAAAAGGAGTTAATTATTAACAATATCATTGAAATAATAATAATATATAGCTCTCTTTGCCTTCAAGAGAGGCACATGTTGAATATTTACAAGAAATTTTATAGTTATTTTGTTTAAGGGTATTAGTGATTTTTTAAATGTAGTATTTGAGTTGAAATGCTTCATATATACTAGCAATTGCACCATATGTTCCAAAGGAAATGTCGTAAGGTGAGAGTGTAGAAAATACAACATGAAATAGAGATATTTCATTAAAAACATATTACAAAACCTGAGACTAACAAATCATTCACAAAGAAAGGAAAATATTTAGACATAAAATAGTGGCGAGGATGGCTCATCATCATAGTTGTCTTGGCTATGTACTCATTTATTGCAGCTATTACGTAGTTGTTTACCATCGATGAAAGAAGAACATGTACTCATTATAATTCAAAATCAATCCACCAAAAGTGACAATCTCCAAGCCTCTCACACCAAGAATAAACCTCCTTGGACTCACCAAATATTGTCCAAAACAACAACTTTTTTCACACAGTAAAAACATGAAGTAAACCTAGAAGATGAAAATCCATAGGCTAAACAGAAAATGGAGTAAAATTGCATAGTTAGGGAGCATTAAGGTCAGAGGAGAAAATTATGAGTTTTAGGACCATGCAATTAAGGAAAATAATGACAGTGGACAGTGATCATTGCAATGTTCAGTGGACAGGGATCATTGCCATAGTTCTTCATTTATGCGACAATGATCATTTCAATGTTCAATGGATATGGATCATTGCCATAGTTCTTCAATTCAAATACTGGATGATCATGTGCAATTTCAGATAAAAAAAGAAAAATTCAGATTAACATTTCATAGAAAAAGGATATCGGTAGTACCTTAGTTTCAATGGAAACACAATCTTGGAACTACCTCTATTCAGTGCTATTACATAACCACAACAACCTCATTTAGTAATTCCATAGTAGTATAAGTCTCATTGCTATAACTTTGATGTTTTAATAGTATATACATTTCGGTGTCACAATTTAGGTGTCATAGTTAAATATGAGAAATACAGTCTCGGTAATATGACAAGTTCTCAAATAATACCACACCTTCGATGAGATACCACATTGACAAAAATTCAGATATGTCACAAGGAGGATTAAAGTGACAAAAGGTCGGTTGGATCACAGTAATGACCACAGTGAAAAAGGTCTCACTGATTCGGTGTCATCACAGTTCATTAAGAAGGATTCCATTTCAATTTGGTGGTATCAAATTTACCTTTGTACAGAGATAATGTCTCAGTAACATGGATACATTCTCGATTCCTCTACAAAATCTCACAATAAATCACATAAGTTCAGAAATTACAATCATATTGGATAAGTGTCATTATAACAAGTTTTTGGCTATGAACCCACAATCCAATAACCACAAATTTTTCATCTTCTGCATGAGCTCTGTAAAGCCAATACCTCTGTGGGCTGTGAAAATACGAGTCTCACCCTCCACATACCTGAGGGCACCATCACTTGGTCTTGGAAGAACTTTGCCACCAAAACTACACACAGCAGAGAAAGATTTACTACATGTAGAGGTGTATGAAGAGTGTTAAGAGATTGAAAATTTGTACTCTGAGATCAAATGTAAAAAACAAAAAGAGTCATAAAGATGTATGGTGAGCTTTGGCATAAGCAGTTATTCCAGTTTATAAAAACCTCTAAACATAAAAAGGATATTTTCAGAAATAGGAAACCTTGAATCCATGCTAGAAATGACAGCATTGAGCTATCATCCCACCTTCAGAAAATTATCATAACTGAGAACAACATTCACACAAACCAGACAAAGGAGGAAATACAAATATGAAACAAGTTAGAAAGTCCTTGAGAGTCTAAATGCAACCATCCATTCAAAGGAAACCATGTGATATTTTGAACTTCCATATTGTTCATGCAGATTAAAAACTTTGTACATGACAAAAAAGAATTTCCTACCAAGTCATATTTCATTTGCTGCAAGCTTAAGGAAAATGAAAACCTCTATGAGAATAAATTGTACTAGTATATGTTCCCCCACAAAGACATCTATTAGTTCATATACTGAATGAGAATGCAATGTGTCTACCATGTATCAATGGACAGTGACACACACTGTATATAATAGTATTGTCTACTGAGACAAGATTTTATTATTATTTGATAATACTTAAAGATTCTCAGAGATTTAAGGAAAGGAAAAAAAAAATGAACTCAAAATACCCCACCAACCCAGAAATGATGAGAATATAAATTTATATACCTTTCTCTTCAGTCCCAGAGAATTTTCTAATTCTTCCGTTTGTCCAGTCTATTCACAAGCAATAAAAGTTAAAACCTTTAAACACTGTGCATCTAATGGAAAAATTAACAACACGCAATTCCTCCATTTCTACAATATAGTTAGGAACAGTACTGGAACTGCATGCATTCATGTGAGGTAAATCAACTCTGTGAAAGAAGTATAAATATAATACCAGTTCTGAAAAACATCACCAATAAGCTAAATATTTTAACAGGAAGAGTTGAAAAAGGATAGTTTCTGATTAGGATGATAAAGAAGAGTCTTACAAATGGTACTCCTAAAGACTATCTAAGAACAATAATTCAATTAACAAGTATAGTGTAAATATGTTATTCTAGGGCCAGCAACTGGCAAGAAAGAAAGCAAAAGTGCTTAACTACACTTTCCATCTTCATCTTCAAACAACCTGCTAGAACTGTATGAACTTGAAGAATATTTGATATGCAGTAACCAAGGACTGCACTAAAAGTAGTAGTCTTTGTAGAGTGTTAGTTTAGAGATAAGATGGCAAAATTCCTAATTCCTGTCAAGCTTGCTTTCATGCTTCAAAATACTAGATTTGATCTCCATTTGTAGATCTATTATTTGATCCTCTGTGAAATGATTCCACAGATCCAAAGGAAGCATCACATGGTAATCCAAATCCCAAGTTTCTGATCATTTCTTCGGATTGGGGCTAGAAAGGTTGATCAAATACTTTTCTTTCATCACAAAATATACCTTCTCTCATAGACTGCTACATACTTCCACCAGATTAGTGCATGCCTCCACTAGATTGGTGCATGCTTCCAATAGAGTGGTGCACACTTATACTACACTCACTATTATTGTTGCCCACCACAACAACTTGACCGTAGAAAATATCTTCTGGTGTAATTCTGGAAAAATCTTCTTTTGGAAATCTAGGTTCTGTGATAATTTCAAGTGGATTATTACCAGTAAAAAACTGGATTGTTCCAATGGTAGAAGCCTTGTTTTGTTGCACACTACTATCATACAAATTCAATCAGTCATTTATATGCTGCTGAGTTTTAGAAGGCACAATAAAAATGCTAGTATGAAGAGGATGAATGGTTTGGTTCCCCACAGATGCTAACTATCCTCCACTTTTTGATTCAGAAACACCTTTCTCTTGCAAATGAGGATGATCAGGCTGTCCCACAGATGTGTAGAATGTGGAAGCATTAGTTTCACATTCTAGTCTCTGAAATTCCATCCCTTGCACATCTCTTCTGTAAGGACAATTAAACTGATGAGCATTCCATAAGTTCAGGTCCAAAAATCCATTTTTGCACTCACGATGCTGGCACTGCTCATTTTCTTAGGGGATATGGAGCTGTAGCCAAGCATGGGAAAGGAAAACTTCAGGTAATGTGAAAGAAATATGCTGATAACCCAGTTATCCATTTTGTGGGCAATCATGGTTTTGACAATTGTTTCCATTAGATACATACTCAATGATGAGAGATCTTCAAACCACCACCCAGTTTTAGTTTTTGAGTTCTTAGAGCTTCTTGTATCGTAATAATACTGAATCCAAATACTATCAGGAGAAGATGAGGTAGGACTGGTATCAGAGTTAGCATTCATTCTTTCTATGAGAACATCAGTACATCTTCGAATAATCCCTGTAGCATCTATTGTCAATACCATAGCTTCGCAATACTTCAATGCATTTATCAATTCCCGCCAACTCTAGAAGGCTAAGCACTTGAGACAATCCTCTGTTCGCCTCACCAGGTTAACTTCTTGGATCTCTTCTGTCATCTCCAGATACTTGGCCACACAACGAAGCTTGCATATGTTGGTGGACGTGATCTCAATGCAGTTGATCATTGTCGCAGAACCTGCCAACCAGCTCAAATGCTTTGGCCCCTCCTGGTAAATCATGAAGTATTACTTTTTATGAATTCACTTGCCCTGTCTGACTTCCTCCTGCCAATGCTGCCTTGTTGAACAACCTGATCAGCCTCCCTGAGAAGGAAAGCAGTGTTTTCTGCAAGAAATCCAATCACGCCCCCAATTCATCTCAGGATACCCACCACCCACAAAAAAAGAAATCAATCCATTTAAACATACCTACCACCTAAACAAATCATAACTGACATATACCCATCCTAACCCTCAGTCTGAAGCCCTAAGCGCTGAAGAAAACTCAAAATGCAAGTAAAGCAAGTTGCAGAGCACCTTTCTTTTCTCTGCCCAATGAAAGCAAAGCAAAAGAAAAGGATATGATAAAAATACCTTGTCTAGAAAGAATGTTTCTTCTCCATTGACATTAACCTCTAGATCACATACAGGGTGCATGCTGCTCTCCTATAGGTGGGATTTATCAATGTTTTATGCAAGAAAATGTATATGAGGTTTCACCATGAAAACACCCAAAAAGACAGATGCAGAGGCAGAGAAATATTGGTGCTCCTAAGCCCTCGATTTTGCACATTCATCAATAAATACTATAACAGAATCACACCCTTCATATGAAATAACATTCGTGTAAAAATTATTTCCAATTCGATGCTTCAACAGGACACTAGCAATGTTATGTTAGTAAGCAACTGCAAGCCCTGACTCCTCAACACATTTGCTTGCTTAGAACTCCATTCATGCTTTCACACACACACACACACACACACACACATATATATACATGTGTGAGAGATTTCTTGCAGGTGTATTTCTTGTGTAAACAGATAACTAACTGATTTTTTTTATAATAATGTAAATCACACCCTTCGTTCTGCGTGAATCCATTTCCAAATCCTTCAGCACTTGTGAGAAGGCAAGTATTCGGATTTTTTTGTCATGCCAATGCCTCCTCCTGGTTCACAACTGAAAGCCATGTTGCACTCTCCTTTGCTGTCATCTTATCCTGCAAACATTTAGACTGCCTCACAAGTTTGTGAATTTTTACAATATCGGGAGACGTGTTTGATTACAGTAGTGAGAACACCAACCTTCCAAGCCTTTTCAAATCATGAGGCTTTTTATAAGGAAGGACTTGTCCTTTAGGCAAACCCACCTGTTGCCACGAGTCCTCATTCCCAATTGGCCACCGTGGGGGAGGAACACCCTTTTCCAATGGGTATCTCCTCTGAGGAGGATCGCAGTGCTGAATGAAAGCAGACAGTAAAGAACCCAGAGTGGTATGCTGAAGTTCGTGAAGAGTATGAGGATTTGAATCAATAATTGCATTAAACTCATTTTTCCCAGGTGCTGAATGTTCTGCTTGATATTTTGATATTGCAGCAGGACCATTTCTGTAGCAGAACCATTTCTATCAAACATAACCTTCTCCTTTCACCAGGCCCTGAGATTATGAGAAGCACCGCTCACCGGCTTCCCTTTCTCTAGAATTATACCATATACAAAACCCTGAGCCTTACAAACCTCCATCATCTTTAGCATGTACTTCAAAATACCATCATGTTCCCTCGACATCTTCTTTCTTCTTGCTTGCTCTTGAGATTGCCTCAGCTTTGCATCATCAACGACATCATTTCTTTTCCACTGCTCCTTCAAGCACCGAAGCCTGATTTGATCCTTCCACATCCGTTTCTCAAGCTTATCCACATCAACCTCATCATCACTGACATACTCGTCACACACAGCACCCTGAGAAAAAATTGGAATCGCCAGAGGAGTCACAACTGCCTTGCAACTGCCAACCGATGGAAATTCTAATCGATGATTGAGCATGATTGAATCGTCTAACAAAGAATCTAATAACACATATTATGATAGCAAGGCACTTAGGAAAGTTGTTTTCAAATAATGATGCCTTACAACATAATTATAATGAATTTGGATTTTTAGTTAGATGAATTGATGTCATTATGTAAAGTCTAAAGATTTAATAATTTATTAAATAAAACTTTCTGATTTATTATTATATAAATTTTATAAGATTTAATTGAAAGAGGATTTACTTTAAAGATATATAATGATGACACATATTATCCATGTGTCCAGTACAATAAATAGGGGATGTAAAAGGTAAACGAGTATTCCAAAACGATAAGTTTATCCAACAATATAATAATCACACTTTCGTTTTAAAAATCATTTGATCAATGAAAAATGGGCTTCACCATGAAAAAATTAATTGGTTTAGTATAGTCCACATACAGTTCTTGTTCTCTCAAACTATTATGGAGAGGCGCAGTGGGTGGATGCTTTATAGTCGTGGAGAAATGGCAATATCTTGTGCTTGGCATTGATCGATGTATGGGGATGCATGAACATAACAACCGCCATGTGCCGAAAAAGGAACTTTATCCTAAATTGTAGGCAACTCCACCGCCTTCCTAATTTATATTTCTTTTCCAAATCATAGAAAACCAATATCACACACCAATTATCTTTCTGAAACTCAGGCCGAATCTTGTAGGCTTGGAACACGAGAAAAGGGTATCATATTCTTTCCATTTCTCTATACTTCCAGCTGATCTGTTAGATATTGCAAATCTAAATATTTAGTCCAGTCCTTCTCACACAAAGAATTGGGTGCCTATATAAACCATCTTCATTGCTCTTCCCATTGCACTCTACCATTCCCTCTACGTCCTCATGTTGTCAAACATGGAAGGGACTCATTCGGCCATGATTCTTATCTTCCTCGCAAGCTTATGCCAGAAAGCATATAACAGTGGCGCTACATACGCCCCACCTCTGATAGTAAATCTGCCTCCAACTTATAAATCTCCTCCCAAGACAATACCATTCCTTCCTCCGGTTCACAAGTTTCCTCACACTTCTCCACCCAAACCAATAGTATTCCCTCCTCCCGTGTACAAAAATCCCCCCAATCCAATATTATTTCCCCCTCCAGTTCACAAAACTCCTCCGAAACCGATAGTATTTCCTCCTCCGGTACTTCAAACTCCTCCCACCCCGACAGTAGTCCCTCCACCAATTCGAAAAACTCCCCCCAAGCCGATAGTATATCCCCCTCCAGTTCTCAAAACCCCTCCCAAACCAATAGTACATCCTCCTCCAGTGAACAAAACTCCTCCCAGCCCGATAGTATTCCCACCACCCGTTTACAAAACTCCACCCAAACCTATAGTATTTCCTCCTCCAGTTCACCAAACTCCTCCGAAACCGATAGTGTTTCCTCCTCCAGTGAACAAAACTCCTCCCAAACCGATAGTATTCCCCCCTCCCATTCACAAAACTCCTCCCACGCCCATAGCATATCCACCTCCGGTGCACAAAGCTCCTCCTAAGCCGATAACATTTCCACCCCCGGTGCTCAAATCTCCTCTGAAACCCACTGTGTCTCCTCCTCCTTTTCGCAAATCCCCACCTTATCCTGTAGTAATTCCTCCTCCATTCCATCCCTCTCCACCCTTCTACAATTTCCCCCCACACTACACGGTCCCTCCTCATCATCCTCCGGTTTACTGATAATTAAGGTACATATCTCTAATCGTTTCCTTTCATTAATGTCCTTCTGTATCGTTATGCTGTTTTAATTACATGGATCTTTCTCGGTTGAAGATGAATAGTTGTTTTTGTCTTCAATCTATTTTTCTTGCAGGATCAATATTTCGAAGTTGCATTTCGAATAAGAGAAACTGTACAAGAGTACAGTATGTATTGCTTGGCTTGTCAGAAAAATATCCTCATATTGATCGTCAGAAAACAATCCAATTCTTACCAATCTTCTTAGAGCATGTCGTGTGCATCATTGGCATACAATGCCCCAAAAAATTTCCTTTTCCTGTTAATAAAAGTGTCGATTGTTTCATTATAGTGTGTCTCACGGATTAATGTTCTTTGGGATGAACAGCTAGTAAATCAAGAGATCTCTGAGACACGTCAAAATAACGGAACTTACAATAAAATTTAATGCCTTTTGCTATCTGAAGGAATGTACAATGAAACTTAACGGCCGTGGATATTTATTCATTTACTATATTTTGCATGTTATGGCATATTGTCACCTTTCTCGAAGCATGAACGCATGAACGCGGTATTCTGAATTTATCTTCATAACACCGATCACTAACAGCGCTGCCCATTAATTTAAAAGCTCAAGCTCATAGTGAGAAGGTATGATAATTAATTTTGTTGTGTGTGTTGAAATGCTACTTTCAACAATGGCTGTGCAAAGCTGCTTTCCATTTTTATTCTCCATCCACTTTTCAAATGCAGTGAACAGTCAGTTTCAGTTTTTATTTAATCGGCGCAGTCCTCTGCATTTTTTTTTAAAAGAGAGTCTTTTTGTGTGTTCAGGGACAGTCTCTGTTTTGTGCAAAACAAAGTACTTTTATTTTTAAACACAGTGAACGCAGATATTTTATATGTATGCAGGCGTTTTATTTTATAAACCCTGTGGTCTCCACATGTACATTGTCTTGTTGATGTTGGAGAGTCTGATGCGTTCAACGCAATCGGAGGTGTTACATATGTATCTACCACAGCCATTTTATAATCGCCCTCCACATAAGCCAAGGTCCGTGGGTCCCATAAGACCACGTGGCATGTTATATATCGCATCGGGAGTTATTATGGCCCGATCACAAATATGGGATAGTGGACTCGATCCACTGTTATGCAGCAGAGTTTATTAATAGTCCATCGCGTCCGGTTTATGATCAGCCATCAGAACTTTTGGTTGGTCGTTTGTTTTGTTTTAAATCCAAACCCGATCCGTTTATGAACCGGATTTGATAAGTCTATTTCGCGTTACAATTGGCACTGACGTCAACAGGGCTCCAGCGGACGCGATATGAGATTATGTGGTGGATTTAATAATCCATTGCACGCACAAAAGTTCATGTGACATCAGCAGTCTTTGTTACGCGAAAAGCGTTCATGTGATTTGGTTGATAGTTCATTTGAAGTCCGGCGTTCATCCCACGATCAAAGGTTTCATATCAAAGGTTAATGTTTTATATGCAAGAGGTTTTATAAAGTCCTTTGTTATAAAGGATAATGTTATAACATTTAAATTTTAACATTGCGCACTTTTGTAATGAAGCCCAGTGGGCCTAACAATTTTTAAATAGATTTGTTTTAAGTTTCATTTTACATAGTTTGTAATGTTTTTAATATATGCACGGCATATATAAAGTGTAAAGCCCAAGTGCTATGGTTACACACAGTGAATGTTTTATTTTGTAATTTTCACAACAGTGCAGAGAAGAAAAATACAACAGTGTTATTTTAAGAGATAGAGTGTGTTATTTTTGTAATAGACAGTGAGATAGTGAAGTCTGTTTCGGGCACTGCATTTTGAAGCAGTTTAGATTTTGTAACAGTTTGTTTTTGAAGATTAATGAAATAGTTTTAGAGTGAAAACTTTGTCTCCTGTGAGTGAAATTTTATATTTCTCTGTGTTAAAGAGGAGAGTATTACTCTCTCCGTTGTTGTTTTGGAATTTTCATATATTCCAACATTGTGCAATCACTAGATAATCTACCTAGTTTTATTATAAAGTTCTCCGAGCTGATAATTAAGTGAATTATCACAGTTAATGGTCGTACGTCTCTCAGCACCCATAACTGCATAGATGGTGAAACTGCAGTACTTCAACATCAATTTGAATGTGTGGTATGAAATAAAATGGCGTGAATATATCATTCAGATTCTGTATGTTGTTAATGCCAAAAAGTGATATAAATCTCATCATCGTTTGCATCAAGCGAACAACTAGGTACTATATTGATAATGACTAGTATTAATTGGCAGGTATGACTTTGAGAAAATTTGGTAGATTTTTTAAGAAATATCTATTACAATTTCAGTGGTTAAGCTTCAGAATTTTAAGTTCCACAAAGATCTTGATGATACTGAATCCAATACCCAAAACAAACACGCATTACTAAAGCACTGGCATACAATTCACTTTACTGAAGATGGAAACTTCCAAATTTTACCTAAGCACTTCCACCAAGCATCAAGTGTGTTTTTTTTTAATAGAGATAATAGCCTTGTAACTATAAATCACATATGTATGACTTTATAAATTAGAAATTAATTGTATTAGAGATATGTATAATTTTAGAAATTAGATACACATTGTATGTATAACCTTAGAAATTTGAAACAAATTGTATATTTATCATAGTATTATGTTTAACTTGTAAATTATATTTTATTTTTAAATTTGAAAAAATTGATGTGTTATATCTTCTTACCCTTTCAAAATATTAAATAATTAAATTAAGTTTGTAGTTTTAAATTTTTGTATTTTGTTTTATTCTAAATATTTGGAAAGATTAATTATTTGGATAATATCAAAATAATAATTTTAGTAAATATATATATATATATATATATATATATATATATATATATATATACAGAGAGAGAGAGAGAGAGAGAGAGAGAGAGAGAGAGAGAGAGAGAGAAATGAAGGTTATAAAAGATTTTGAATTTTTCACAAAATTACATTTATTTTATTAAAATTAAGAATAGATAAATTTATTCAAAACAACAATTTTTTTTTGTAAATTTCGTAGTACCTTTCTATTTTCATATTTTTATAGAGCAAGTTGCTACACAGATTGTATTAGTTGCGGTAACTTGCCCGAAGGAAACCAGGTTTGTTGGCCACAGGAGAGAGTTAAAAGCTAACCAAAACTTGAATTGTCTTTTTCTTCTAACTACAGCTTTTATCACTTTACTATGTCCATAACATTTACAGCTAAAACAGAAACTATTGCTAATATAAGCCAAAAACATGAAAAGAAGCTAAAATTTAAACATAAATCCCATCAAAAGAATTCACAGGGGTTGGGTCCTTCACTGTGGTGCCCAGCAATTCCACTCATTACATAATTTGAAGTTGTCGCTCTATCTTTCCAATCCTGGAATTTTTCTGGAGTTGAACCTTCACCGTCTCATGAATGTCTTATTTCATTTGTTGAAGTTCAAAAAACATAGAAGAATTGTCTTCCTTTGCTTCCATGCATCTCGTTTCCTTTGCTAGAACACATTTCATTTTCCAATTTATGTCTTAACTGATTTTTGGAAGAGAGATACATGACCCATTGTGCTTCCTGGGTCTTATATGAAGTCCATTTTGGCAATCTGTTCCTTCAGGTCTTCATCTTCACTGTCTGTTTGTCTCTCCCAACCATGAATTGTATTTCGTATATGAACCATATTCCCAGATTCGTACACATCATCTATATTCTCCCAGAATTTGCTCATTTGTCTTCCTTCCCCTTTTACTTGGTCCAATATATTGATTGATTTGTTTTCTATTGCATTTGCCTCTACCATTTTGGCTTTTGACCATGATGAGCCAATAAGAATCTGCGCCCAAAAACCTGCATAAGAGCCCTATGTGTAGAGAGGGATCAGTAATATAAACCAAACAAACTTTGTTGGATATCTCTGGAGTCCAAAGAATCCCCAAAATCTTTGTGATCAAGGTTTTATCACAGTCAATATTGTTAAGAAAAAAGACCGCATTGAACCAGTTTGACAAGTGAGTTTTCCAGAGAAGAGACTGGTGTGAAAGATGATTCTGCCACGGAATAAAGTATAACAACCCTTGATAATGAAAACTCAAAAACAAACCCTTACCCCACCTGAGAAATACGAAATTCCGATCTTTTATCCCCCCTAATTCTCCAGGTGACATATTATGAGAGCCAACAGAAGATTGAATAGATTTGAACTTACCCATCTTACCCAAAATCAAACAAAGAAAATAATTTAATTTTAACAAAGATACCATATACCATGAGAATTTTGGAAAATTTTATTAAAAACAAGAATTTAACCTTAATGTTAGAAAATTTTGAAGGGGACATGGGGAAATGTTTTGAGAAATGAATTTAAGCAAGACAGTACAATTGTGGAAGTTTACACAGAGTTGCAGAAATCACTTAATCCATACCATGCAGTTGTGGAAATCAAATTATGTGAATCTCTTTTTAATATAGAGTAAAACACATATCTAAAAAATTCCAGAAGACTAACTAAACTTTAGATTATAATTCAAAAACACAAGATACGCATTCATATGGAAGTTGTGGCTCCTTAACGAGTAAAAGTGATGCTCTTAATAAGAATTACATTCACCAAGGGTTGCGGAGTAACACACAGTAAAACCTGTAACTTGTGTTTTCACTTGCCCAACAAAATTTGCTCCACGATTTTCTCCCCTTGTCTTTCCAGACTTACATCCATCACATTACACAACACTCTGTCTCACTAACCTATTATTGTTAATTCAAAACATATATATATATATATATATATATATATATATATATATATATATATATATATATATATATATATATATATATATATATATATATATATATATATATATATATATATATATATATATATATATATATATATATATATAAGACATTCAATTCATCACAGAACGAATTTAATACATAGGATGGGCGCACATCATTTTCAGAACATTACAAAAGTTGCGTGAAGTAAATAAGCTTGTGGATTAAATATTTTCCCATACATATTTACTAACCATGCATTAAATTCTATTTGAATATAATTATTTAACTCTTTTTTGGAATGGGTTATGTACTTTTCTTTGAACTTGTCCTTCTCTAAAAATGCAATACACAACCTGGAAAAAATTAACTGAGGTATGCCTGCTGCCAGTTTGTTAATTTCCAACACTCCCCCTTAATCGCAACTTATGCCATTGACCATTCTCAAACAATATTTTAGATAAACTAAATTTTCACGTGTGAATGACTTTGTGAATATGTCTACAAATTGTTCCTCTGACCTATAATGCTACAAGACAATCTCACTATTGTTAACCAATTCTCTTATGAAATGATATTTAGCATCAATGTGCTTTGTCCTCTTGTGAAAAACAGAATTCTTTGATAGTGCAAATGCTAAAATGTTATCACAGAAAATAGTGGTTGCTCCATCTTGTTCGTGACATAAATCCCGCAACATCCTTCTCATCCAAACTGCTTGACATGTTGTTGTTGTTGCAGCGACATATTCAACTTCTCATGTTGACAATGATACTATTGGTTGCTTCTTGGAAGCCCATGAAATGTTTCCTGAACCCAAATGAAAAATATATCCTGACATGCTCTTTCTGTAATCAACACTTCCTACCCAATCACTGTCAGTGTAACCAATCAGCCTAAAATCATCAGTCGCAGAGTACAAAATGCCATACTCTTTTGTCCCATTGACATACTTTAAAATTATTTCTGCATCTTGTCAATGTTTCTCCTTGGGTCTCTCCATGAACCTCGACACCAAACTCACCGCATACATTATGTCAGGCCTAGTTGTGGTCAAATACATTAGGCTACCCATCATGCTTTTGTATAATGTCATATTGACATTGCTGCTACAATATTCCTTGCTCAACTTCAACCCCATGACGGTTGGAGTTGGTGATGTCTTGT
The DNA here is from genome assembly GCA_034641835.2 of Pinus albicaulis. Classification (NCBI taxonomy): domain Eukaryota; kingdom Viridiplantae; phylum Streptophyta; class Pinopsida; order Pinales; family Pinaceae; genus Pinus; species Pinus albicaulis. Next base: position 222,513,789 of record CM076581.1, read on the forward strand.
TGTTCTGCATATTAAACCTCTCTAAAATTTACACGACATACATTGCTTGAGAGGTAAAAATGCCATTTTCAGTTTGCTTCACTTATATGCCCAAAAAATATCTCAGCAACCCCAAGTCAGTCATTTCAAACTCACTTTTCATGACTTCTTTGAAATCAACGATGAGGAAATTATCATTGCATGTAAAAATCAAATAATCTACATACAAAATTACAATAAGAAGCTTACCGTCACTTTCTTTGATGTAGAGAGTAGGTTCACCGTCACATTTGTCAAACCCTTTTTCCAACAAGTAAGCATCTATCCTGCAATACCATGCACGCAATGCTTGCTTCAGCCCATAGAGAGCTTTCCGCAGTGTACAAACCTTGTATTCTTGGCCTTATACCTCATAACCATGAGGTTTCCCAACATACACCTCCTCTTTCAACACTCCATTCAAGAACGCTGACTTTAAATTCATTTGATACACTTTCCATTTCTGTTGTGCTGCAATTGACAACATTGTATGCATAGTCTCCATCCTTACGACTGGCGCAAATGTTTCCGCATAGTCTCTTCCATGTTGTTGCTTCTAATCTTTTACAACTAGCCTTTCTTTATGCCTTTCTATCTTGCCTTCAATATTTCTCTTGGTCTTATAGACGCACTTCACTCCAATGACTTATTTTCCTTACGGAGGGTCCACTAACTCCCATGTGTCATTATTTTCTATTGCTCCTGTTATCACTCTAATAATTTCTTAATTTGTGGGACTTTGAGTTCATAGTCCAAGAATACTAGAGCTAACCAAAAACCTACTTCAAATTCTAGGATCTAGCCTTCCTAGAATTCAGAGAGGGCTCTCTCTTTAAGATTTATCTTTATTTTTTATTTATGTTTTTAGGTTAGTTATGGTAGAACAATTGGTTTTGTCTTTAAAGGTTTTGGTGGGAAAAAATCACTTAGAGGTAAAATAGAGAGAAATAAACTTGTCCATTGGGTTATGGAGTCTAAATCTAGCTCGCAGCACTAGAATTCAAGGCCAAGAAGGTAAAAATGTATTCAGGGCAAGAGAGATAACCCTCAGAGATTTGGGAAAGTGTTTTTTGGTGAAATGGTATGATCAGGATAAAGGGCAGTTAAGGATCCTTTGATCTGGAAAATGGAAGAAGGAGGCAGGGGTCAAATGGGAGTAGGAGCAATCAAGAATTCCTAACACCGGAAATCAACAGAAAACATTAAAATGGTAACTAGTTAAATACAAGGAGTACTAGACTAACCTGTAGTAATATTCCTAGTTGCACATTTAGATAGAAAAAAAATATAATGAATTGCATGAAACTCAGAAAATAAAACAATGACAAGAAGGGAGTAGTTCACTCATTAGCTTATCATAGGGATCCTGAATTATGATGCCAGTTTAGCTTTGTCCAGTCTGCTACTTCGAAATCAACACACAATAGCCTCGAATGTTCAGCAAAAAGTCTGTAGTAAGTCCAGCAATTTTATTCCACCCTGAATGCTTCTAATGTACAAGTATTTATACAAAATGTAGTTACAAATGTCCTAGGAGAAATCTAGGAATATCTTTAAGAAATAGAAAATATCTTTACAAAATAAGAGGTACAGCTGCATAACAAATCGGCAAGCTATCCTCTTATCCAAAATAAATAGAACTACTTTATCTAACCAGGAGCTTTTGAGTGATTAGTTGTCTTGCTTTGCTGGCTGCTAGAAAATATCTTCATTTTAGTTGCCTTAGCTGATACTCTTTCATTTGATAATCTTTAATGCTACCCTTTAACGTTGATACACTTTTTACTAATATTTCTACTCTTTAATGTTGTAAAAATATATCTTTTTGCAGTGAAAATCAGCAGACTAGCCTTTTATTTCACTTTTTATTTTTGATTATTTTTCAAGGTAATTTTATTCACTGTTTTACCTCTCGATGTTACTTTAAATCCATAGATGTTTGCCACTGTTCTTCATTGGGAATTTTAACATTCTTTAGCTTTCTAAAATTCTCATCTGCCTCCGTGTATTTAGAAAAAGTGGGTTTGAACACAAAGAGATGTTTAATCTCATGTTGTAGAAAGAACAAATCTTCAAAATGCTGAAGCAGGACTTTTCCTGTGGGAGTGCTTTGTAGCAATGGTTTGCTGACTAGCTCCTTGGCAAATTCTCTGATATTTTTATCATAATCCTTCTGGGGCATCAATTTTTCATTAAAGACATGGATGTCTGGCAAGCCCTTCTGTCTTAAGTTTGTGTATTTCACCATAAACTTTGTTATGGAAATGTTCATTGATTCACATTTCTCTTCCAGGTAGTTCATCAAAATTTTCATGGTTACCACCTTTTTAATCGGTAAAATGGTTTCTATTCTGTCTAATACCTGTAATTCTTCCAATTCTGCTCTATTCTTGCTGTTCAGGAATGTGATGAGTTTCAAATCCTACGCTGGCTTATCAGTTAACTTATCCTTGGTCTTTTGGATCTCTTCTTGAGCTGCTAATAATAAGTCTCTTTGCTCATATATAACCTAAATTAAAGGTCGTTGAGTGTGAATGGCTTCAATTATGTTTTTTCATAGATGATTTTTTACGAATGAAATTTTCTCAGTGAAAGTTACCTCTTTTTGTAAGCTCTTTATTTGTTCTCCAAGTCTGATTGCCTTCTGTTCATGGGTTTTAGAATTTATCAGAGCTAACTTATTTGTAGCTTCAAGGTTATCAATCATCTTCTTTAGACTATTGATTTCATTATTTTTCAAAGACGATTCCTCCATAGCTTTTACAATCTGACCTACTCCATCTATTTATTGAATCTGTGTTGTAGAAGAATCTGTGGTTGGAGTAGTAGTTGAACTGATTGGCACTATAATTGCCAGTGGTTCTTTGGTGCTAGTTTTTCTCCTAATGTGGAAGCCACTACTGTGGTAATCACTGGTATAACCAAAGGAATGATAGGAGTGACACTTTCTTTCACAGTTTCCTTCTCTTGGACAAGCTGGTCCATTTGGGATTCCATTTCATTGATCTGAGGATTTAATTTAAGGATGACCTTCATCATCTCTTCTTTTTCACTTTTCTCTTGAAGGATTTCTTTGGTTTGTGGATGCTCACTTTGAGGAAGCTTAAGTTGTTTCCTCAAAGCTACAATATCATCATTCTTTTTCTTAATCAACAAATTTGATGCCTGAATATTTGAGGGATCATATCCCACCTGTAAAACCAAATCCTCTAAGGCTTTAATCCTTAGGTTCTTTACATAAAATATCCCTTGTCTAACTTCATTTGATCCTTCATATTAAGAATAGTATTCTGCAACTTGGTAGCACTCATTACCTTTGTCACCACTATTGAATACAACATTTCAGAACTATGTCTATGAAATTCAATTTGTTCTAGCTCACGAACATTTTCAGTGTCTACCTCAAACTCCACCTTTTTATAATCTGCCACTATCTTTGGTGCTGAAGTAGTTGGTTGCAAAAATGACATAATCATCTTGTTTGTAGAATAATCAAAGGTTGTTAGTAGCCTATTTTGATTCCCTGGTTTTTTCTTGAGGAATTGAGAATATATCTCAGTCTTGATCTCCTTATTCTTCTATTTTATCTTCTTATATTTCTCTTTGATATCTAAATCCTTTTCCTCAGCTATTTGTGAGGAATAGGCCTCCATATTTTGTGGCTTTTCAATCATTTTTGTATCATTTTTACCTGTTTTTTTCTCTTTTTCAATATGTGCAAGAGTTTCATTGATTATCAATGTAGTTTCATCATTATTTACCTTTGGCTCATTTGTGTCTTCAATGTCAATTAATTTTTCTTTCCCAATTGAACTGAATTTAAGCCTTTTATTATAAATCAGTTTGAATTTAGTTTCTGAAGTTGTTTCTACTGTGTATGTTCCTTCTTCTTTGTTTATTTTGGCTGAAATATCTGGTTGTTTTACAACTTCAAGGGCTTGTGTTGTAGCCATTTTTCCTGTTGTCTCTGTATTAGTAGTTGTATCTATCAGTGTCTTCTCCATGCATTCTGCTTGATTGGAAAATTTTCAATCTCCGGCTTAAGTTCATGTATGAAGGGTGTTAGTTTACATTTTACCCTTAAGTTGCCCAGGATCCCTTGAGGATCATAGTTCCATGAAAAAATTTCTTGAAATTTATACTCTGCTGGTCTTTTTATGATTTATTTTTCTACCTCTCTGTTGTTTATGATGAAAGGACCAATCTGAATCTTTAGCTTGAATTGAGTCTTTTGCCTGGCAGCTAAGAAGTTAGTAGAGTCATAATTGAGAATTTTTCTTAAATACTCCAATGAAAAAATTCTCATGCTCATATATTTTGGCAACTTATAAGGTAATAAGTTGAATCCAAAAATTCTTATCTCTGTGTGCTTTTCATAAGGAAACCAGTCTCCCATTTTATTCTGTTCTGACAGTTGCAAGATTCTTTTCATTTCTTCATTGACTCTAGGCTACTCTGCTTTGTACAAAATGTTCATTGCTGGATGTAGAAAGAGCCTAAAAATCTATGTAGGTGAACTTACTACCTTCTTTCCTGAGCAAGGAATTCCAGAAGATAATGGATAAAGTCTTACCCTCCAATTCCATATTTTTCAATGCAATTGGAAAATTATCAGCTTGGAAGAATAAAAATAAGTGAAACAAGTAGGATGAGTATCTGAAAACCCCTTCAGTGGGTAGTTTGGTCAGATGATGATGAATACTGTCTGTTATGAATCCGGCATAATAAAAAATTATTGTTGGAGGTTGGCCTGGAGAGAAGGTGGATAGAAAGCCAAGAATGGATTCATCAGTGAATCCATCTGTAAAGTATCCCACTATAAAAGATAGCAATGAGATAACATGTCTAGACTCTTTAGGAAATTTGGCAGTGGAATAAGGAGGGTTCAACTTAGAAATGTCAACATGGGAAGGCAAAAAGTTTTGAAATATCATAAACTTCTTTGGGAAATACAGGCCTAAGTACAACTGGGTCAAAGCTTCTATAGATAGGGGGACTGATTGAGGATCAGATTGTAATTCCAGCATTTGATTTATTGATTCTGCTGTGATGGAAAAAAAGATTTCTTTTTCAGCATTAACAATGGCCTTTTGGTTTGGTTGATAATGTTTCTAACATAATCTAACAAGGTCTTGTCCAGGGTGGGTTAATGGAACTACATATTTTGGTAAATGAGTCTCCCAAATAGGCATTTCATCCTTGTCCAAGTATTTATCATAGCACCAATTATGTATTTCTAAGAGGTTGAATTCTACCACTGGATCAACAATATTGTAGTCCATATTAGTCAATAGAAGGGTTTCTTCAGTAGCTACAGGTGGTTGGAGGGGATTTACTGATTCAGTGGATTTAACAGTGAAGACTAGAGTAGATTTAATAGCTTTAGGTGTTAAAAATTTAGGAGGTTTGGATCCTCTAGGCTTGGTTGTTTTAGAACCTCTAGGTCTAGTTGTAGTCTGCTTTTTGGTCATTTTGGAATAGCTACTGAAAGCTTAAATTGTTTGCAGGATTTTTTTCTTCTTTGTCAGAGGATATAAAATGGAATAAGACAGAAAATGAGGGTTTCCTGAATAGATTGACTACAAAAGGGGTTTTCAGGGTATCTGTAAGATTTAAACCCTTTTCTGTCTTTGAAATTGATCTCCAGAGGTCACGAATTGAGGAGATTGGCTTAAAATGTTTTTTTTCCAGACTTGAAATTTTCTGGGAAAAATTGGCCATGGTTCGGCTTGTTTTGGGCGTTTTTGGGCAATTTCTTTGGTGCGTTCTTCAAATTAAAAGGTTGTTATACTTATGGAAATTTTAGAATTGACTTTGTAGAGTTTTAATATGTTTAAAATTACCTTAAATAGTAGGTATTTCGATGCTTGAATGGGTTTCAGAGGTTCGAGGTTGAATGTGATGTCTGGTCTGACTTGTTGGAGTAGAGAATGGCTCTTCCGGTCTTGAAATAGGGAATCTAAAGTCAAATTTGATTTTCTCTGGGTATAAATCAACAATTTGCAGAAAAATGTTCTCACACAATTTATCAGAGCTTTTACAGTTTGAAACACGCAAATTATCATAAAAAATGATATATCAAAGATTTTTAACCTTTGATATGAGTCACCATATAATGCATTAAATGCAGGTCTTATCAAATGACGGAAGTGGTTTTAGTTTAAAATGGGAAACTGACAGTATTTTTTGCGTTCAATTCTGGTGGTAAGTGGTTTCTATTGAAACGAACGCGATCCTATGAGAGGATGCCATGTCGCAGGAGGCGGAATTGATAACGCAACCCATTTCGCTTCTGCTTGGGCTTTGGGCGGACGATTAGTTTGTGAGCGCGATATCAATCTTGCGTCGTTGGATCTGTGGAAAAGGAGCAAAAAATCTTGATTTGGTTGGGAAGGTGCGGTCAAAAAGATGGTGGGACCAGGGTTTAAATGCATAAGCGGGGGTTTAAAGTTTTAAAAACTTTATAAAACATTACTTTTTAACCAAGGTTTGAATATAATGGCGGATATAAGGACGGTTAAATGATGGTATTTATAAATATAAAAGAGTTTTACATATATGGGTAGAGGCGCATGAGGCGGGGTTACATGGCTAATTACGGTTTAGCCTATGTAAAACTTGGGGCTTTACATAGCGGGGATAGGATACAAAGGGAAATTTTTAATTTCAAATGAAAATAAACCTTAGTATTAATTATGATAGCACCTCGGGTTAAAAATATTATGTGAGGAAAAGGTTGGTAAGTGTTTTTCAAAGGCATGGGGGTTGAACCCTTATAAAAGACTTAATCTGTTTTTAGCACTTAGGATAAACATGTGGTGGGTGAGGCATTATTTTTTCATTTTCCAAATACTTAGGATATGCATGGAAAGCCATATTTTGATTATTTATTTTATTATATAGTTTTTAGACTTGTTGAAGGGTCTAATAACTATAGGGGGCGGGGTATTTAATTAAGGTTAGTTTTAGACCAAAGAGAGTATTATTTGGGTTTTCAATTTAGCATGTGGATAATATTTTTGGTCTAAAATCTTTATAATAGTGGGTTTTAGGAGGTATTTTAGATAAAGGAAACTATATATATAGGATAAGGTATTTTTAGGGAATCAAGAGCATAAGTTAAAAGTTAATATGACAAGGGGAGATGGAATACATAAAAATACACTAAATTACCAAGTAGAGTGAATAAATAAAAGCAAAGCTTATTATCTCATGATTTCACTATTTTACTTAGGATAGAGTGTTTTTTGAGGGTTTTTGTATGCTTTATGAATGAAGGAAGTTAATTATATGGGATTTTATGTTTCATTAAGTAAGAATGATTCTTTAGTTATGAAGATGAATTAAATGTATGAATGAGGGATAAATCATGGTAAAGGGGATTTTATCATAAGAATTCAACATTTTCCACTATCCAGTCATCAAGCCATGGGTTCGGTCCCAACAAAAGTCAGAGAAATGCTCTGAGCCTTTTTGACTGGTAGTATAGAATATTGAATACTTACAGGGAAAAGGAAAATTAGTGATTTTTTCCTGGTGATGAATATTACATGCTTTTTCCCACTTCTTTCTACCTACCCAACATTACTCTAACATTTTTTCTTCCTTTTAGCAGGTGCATTTAAAATTTCTACCTTGAAACATTTTATTCTTTATGAAAGCATAAAACTATCTAATTCTACCTTATTTCATCCGAGGGCTCAGATTAAACTAATGAGCTCCTCATTATTCTCTACTTATCTACTTATTAGTCAGGATTAAATTGTCTGACCAATCTTTATTCAGTATCTAAAACATGGAAATTGAAAACATGACAAGTCAAGTTTAAACAGTTTAACTCATCATGGATTATGGCATTTATTGACACTCTTCCATAATAATTTGCAAAAAGTAAAAGGTAGTGGCATTTGTACTTGCACACTTTCATGTTCTATTTTCATCTTTTTTCTTTTGGGGTCTATGTTTTTTAAGTCCTTTGATCTTTCTTTTAGGACTTTTACCCTCTTTTTGAATTTTTATTTTTGATTTTTTTCAAAATATGGGAAAACAACTTGTAGAATTCAAGGTATGTACAAATTTTACAAGACTATCATAAGTCAATTCAAAATTATGAATCCTATATTTATAGGACCCTAACAACCACTTCACATGGGGATGGCATTTCCTAGTGAAATGTCAAGAACTCTAAGACTAGTAGTCTTCAATTTCGACCATGATAATCCAATAATTGTCTTTTGTTTTATGCAAAAACTCATATTTATGTCAGTTCTCTTCGGGCTTCAACTTTGAAAAGAAAATATCCTATCCAATCTAAAACCTTCAATGGATATTTACAATGATGTAAAAAGTAAATGGGACTAACTATTGGTTAACTCAGAAGAATAGTAGTGTTTGAGCATTCTACCATTAACTGGTCTTTCTTGAATATCTGTTCCATCCAAATCTTTGATGAAGAAAGAATTGTTACCCCTATATCCATAAATTACATAAGGTCCTTTCCATAGAAAGTCAAACTTTCCATGCTTACCTTTGTCCTCTTTCCTAGAATCCCACTTTGACACTTGATCTCCAATGTAAAAGTCGTTCTCTTTACTTCTTTTATCGTAAATTTTCTTGATTTTATCATGAACGACATGGGATTTCTCATAGACTTCTTCCTTTGTTTTTTGTAGATGAATAGTTTGATTTATCCCCATTTGTGTATCGTTAATTTCCACTTGTGATTCTTGAATGATCTTCATTACTGGAACACCTAAGGATGATGGGATAACTGCATCCATCCCATAAACAATTTGATAAGGGGAAGTGTCAATTGAATTTTTGGTAGTAATTCTATCTGTCCAAAAGGCATAGACTAACTTTTTATTCCAAATCTTTTTGTTATCTTCAAGTAATTTTTTAATGACATTTACAAGGCTTTTATTTGAAGATTCAACTAGGCCATTACCATGAGGATAATAATTAGTAGAGTGGCATAAGATAATATGGTACTTGTGACAGAAGGAAATCATTTTCTTAGATTTAAATGCTACTGCATTATCAATAATTATTTTATGAGGGCATCCAAATCTAGATAAAAGGTTGTTTTCTATGAAAGAGATAATGACTGTGTCAGTGGCTTGTTTGGTAGGAATGGCTTTAATCCACTTAGTAAAGTAATCTTTGGCAGTCAAAATCCACTTATGTTGGCCAGAGGATGGGGGGTGAATTTATCCAATGAAGTCTAAACCCCATTGTTGAAATGGCATCTCAGTTGAAATTTGCTTTAAGGGTAAAGGTGACAATTTCTTTTTTCCTTCAAAAATCTGACATTTGTGACATGAAGTAACAAATTTCTTAACATCAGAAAATAAGGTAGGCCAGTAGAAACTACCTCTCAGGATCTTATCTGTAGTAATTTTCCAATATAAATGCCCTCCATAGTCACCTGCATGAAATTGTTCAAGAATTTTGTTAGCCTTTGCTTTTAGTAAACAATTTAGTAATATCCCACTATGTTCTTTCCAAAAAAGCACATTATCTAAAATACAAAATATCATTGCTTTAAGTTTAAGAAATCTGGCTTTTGTCCTTGATAATCCAGGAGGAGCTTGTAAGTTTGAAAGGAAAAAGATAGTATCTGAGTACCAAGGTGAATCTAGAAATTCTTCACTGATCATTGGAGTCGCCATCTCTTCCTAGTCATCAATCTGAGCAATAAAATTTATGTCTAATGCATTGCAGTTGGAATCAACCATTAATTTGGCTAATCCTTGTCCTTTAATGAGTTTTGTTAGTTTGATTCCTATGTCATATTCTAGGATAGTGGAAATCCACTTACCTCTTCTTCCATCAGGGCCATCTTGAGTAAGAATGTCTTCAACTACAGAATGAGGGACATAGGAAATTATGTGGGAATAGAGAATGTAAACTCTGAAATATTTTATGGCCTTAACCAAAGCTAAGGCTTGTTTCTCCATTATGTTATATTTCAGAGGTGCATCTCTAAGGGTTTTACTGAAAAAAGCTATAGGTTGTTCAAAACCTTGATCATTCTTCTGCAGTAAAACTACAACAATGGTATACTCTGATGTAAAAGAAAAAATTATAAAGTCTTTTTTGAAATCTGGGTTGATTAAGACTGGTGTTTTAGTTAAATCTTGTTTTATGGAATCAAATGATTGTTTGGCTTCAACGGTCCATTTTAAATTTGAGTCTTTTTTTAGCATATTATTTAGTTCTCTAATGATTTTAGCTAATTTTGAAATAAATCTTCTCAAAAAGTTAATTTTACCTAAGAAATATTGTAATTATTTGATATTTCTAGGTGGATGAATGTTCAAAATTGCTTCAATCCTAGAAGGATCAATTCTAATTCCTTTTTTTGAAATTATATGTCCTAGTAACTTAACTTCCTCTAATCCAAAGAGAGTTTCCTTGGGATTTAAGGAGATGTCAAATTTCCTACATTTAGTAAAGACCTGTCTCAAATGATCCAAGTGTTCACTATTTGATTTGGAAAATACAGTAATGTCATCTAGACAAATTGCCAAGAAGTCATGAATCTCCTTTGCAAATGGTATGTCCATAGCTCTCTGAAAGTTTGCTCCTGCATTTATCAGACCAAACAACATTTTCACATACATGAAGGTGCCCCAAGGAGTGGTGAAAGTTCTTTTAGCCTGATCATCCTTTTGGACTAGGATCTGGTTGTATCCTTAAAAACTATCTAACAGAGAAATTCTAGAGAAACCAACTACCCTTTGTAATATATGATCCATATTTGGTAAAGGGTAATTATCCTTTAAAGATACTTTGTTAAGATTTCTAAAGTCATCACATAGTCTAATTTCACATGTTTTCTTTCTTGTTGGTACTAGGTTTGAAACCCAATCAGAATATCTAATTGGTGCAATGATTTGAGCATCATACATGCGCTTTACTTTCTTTTCTATCAAAGGTAATAAAACAGGATTAATTCTCCTAAATTTTTGTTTTAATGGATTTTGATCATCTTTTATGCGAATTTTGTGTTGGATTATGTTTGTTTCATAAGCTTTAAGGTCTTCATAACTCCAAGCAAACACATCTTGATATTCCTTTAAAAGATCAATGTATTGTTCCTTTTCTTGTGGAGGTAAAGATTTAGACAGTTTAATCATTTTTGGTTTTAATTCTATCTCAATGTCAGACCTATCTGGTTCCATTTTTGGCTTTTTAGGGACATCATTGGAATCAAAAAGGTATTCCAAAGGGGTTAAACCTTTAGGCAAAAAATTATCTTTCAAATCTAACATGTCAATTTTTTCTTCAATGGTTTTCTCAATATCTATATTCTCTAAGTTTTCTATATCAGATTGAGTAAATACAGTTGGTTTTTTAAATTTATGTACATCTATGTTATCTATTTCACAATCAAAATCTGAATGTATATTACAGTCTGTATCTATTTTACAATTTTGAAATTCTTTCTCATTATTTAAAAAATGGTAAATTTGTTCATCCTGAGGGAAAATATGCCAGTACTTGAGGTTATATGGGATAATTGGTCCATTTTTAACCTCGACAGTGTACCTACGAGTTGGTTGGAATGGTAAGTTGCAAGTATTAGCAAAATTTGCTAGACAGTGTGCTTGAATGTTTTTTTTTCTGGGTATAGCAGCAAACTTGCATTCCAATAAATCATCAGTTAAATCAGTTGTTGTATCTGTGTATCTAGCTAATCTATGATTATAGACAGAATAATATCCATATATTTTCTTAATGATTAATTCTAAATCTCCCATGATTAATATTCTTTTTCCTCCCAAGTTTCTAATGATCTGGAGGCCTAGAATGAGTGCCTCATACTCTTCCATGTTATTGATGCATTTGATGTTGAATCTGAAGGCATGTCCTTCTGAATGATTATTTTCCATAGTTTTAATCCATACTCCTGCTTCTACTCCTGATTTGTTTACAGAGCCATCAAAGTCTAAGTGCAAAAGGGACTCATGAAATATGTTGTCATTGTTCTATTTTGGATTTTTATCAATCAATTCAGTTTCGATTTCATTTTTTTCAGAGTTACACAAAATAAAAGAGTCGAGGTTAGTTGGTGTAGAATAAATGGGGTAATTTATGGATCTCTCAGCACTACTGACTATGAATTTCACTAAATTTTCCCTATATAGCTTTTTGGGTTGACCAAACACTGGTATTGTAGCATAGCTCATGTTCAATTGTAGAGATCCCTGCAACTTTTCTCCCCATGAGCGAGAAAGAAGCATACCATACTTTGGTGGGATGTTAGCTACTACAATGTCCATTACCATACTCTTACCAGGGTATTGAACTAATGTAACACATAAGTCTTTAATCAATCCTAAGAAATTAACTTTGCTAGAATCAAATGAAAACAAATCTTTGTAAGGCCTAGTTATTTCTAGATTAAGAGTTTCCATGATAGCTTTGGGCATTAAGTTATGGGAAGCCCATGAATCTAACATAGCGTTGAGTAAAATATGATCATGGACAGTAAGACTGATATAGAAAGGAGGGACTGATCCATCTGAATGCTTTCCATTCACATCAAGGCCGAAAATCAACTCTGGTTGATCATCATTCAAATTAATGGCATCTTTACCATCATTCATATTCAAAGTTTCAGTTATAGTTTATTTTTATAACTCATTTTTAACCAATTCTGTTAAAGGAATAGGTATTTTTAACTTAGTAATTTTAGTTTTAATATTGAATCAGGGTTGAGATTTACTAATTTGAACTAATTCATCTTTAGTAACAGTAATATGAGTTGGTTTTTCTTGATTTTCAACAGTTGTATTTTTATGTTCAATTGTCTTGGCATTCTCTGTCTGAGTTTCTTGAGTTTTGTTGCTTTTAATATTATTTTCAGGGACTATTTGTGTGGCAGCAGAAGTTTTATCAGACTTATAATCATCAACAGGTGATATGGAAATATCTGTTCTATGATTTGCTGATTTAGAATCAACAGAAATCTTTTTAGAATCAAAATTTGTTTTTTTTACTGAATTAGAAGCTTTAGGAGTATTAGCTTTCTGTGCATGTTTGGAAGATTAAGATACTTCATCAGTAATATCAACAATTTTGGGACTTGTTTATTTTTTAGGACTGGAAGGATTGGAATTTTTCATATTTTCCCTTGGGAGAATTTGCAAAAATTTTGTTTTTGGGGCTTCTAATTTTTTTTTTTTTATTTTTTTATTTTTTTTTTTTTTTTGGGAATTTTTTTAGTATAAGATTCATTATTTTTCTTGTTTCTAAGGTTACACTGACTGTGAATTTCATTAATAGAAAATTCATAACCTTATTTGTAGTCAAAGGATTTACTGGAGTTTAATTTGAGTTGTTGAAGCTCAAATAGTTCCAGATCTTCCTCAGTGAGGAAAATGGTGTTTTTTTCATCTATTCCCATTAGATGATTGATGTCATCCTCATATTCATCATTATTTTGAGAACTTTTAGCATAGTTCTCTTGAAATGGGGGCCTAATGTTTTGGTCTGGAGATGCTTGTTTAGCTTTTCCAAAATTATTGTTTTTTTTCTGAAATTGGGATTTCTAATTTGAGGTTGATTATCCCATTAAGGTTTTCTATCTATATTATATAATCTTTCTACCACCCTTTCTAAAGTTTTAGAGAATTAATTCATTTTGACATCTAAGTTTGAACTTTCTTCTTTAATTGTAACTCTTCTTTCATTTCTAAGTCTGGCCTTCCTAGCTAAAATATTGATTTCTACACTGACAAGATATAATTTCATCTATTCTAATGTTTGGGCATCTCTTTCTCTTAATTGATAGGCCATATCTGTATCAAATCCATCAAATAATTTGAGCAGAACAAAGTAAGGTGTAGGTTTAAGAGCTACAAGAATAGAATTATAGACCCCGTTATACCTAGTGCAGTATTCTTCGACAGACTCAGTAGGAGATATTTTCAAAGCATCAAACTCAGACAAAATTTGAAGGGGGTTCTTTTTCCTTTCCCATTTATTTAAAAATATTCTATGAAATGAAACTAAATCAACTACACTACCAGAAGCTAAATTTTTGAACCATTTTTTAACTTCTCCTATCAAAATCTGGGAAAATAACCTCATCTGGACATATGACTCATCAATTTCGTAAATTTCACAGTAATCTATCATTTTAGTTACATGTTTTTTAGCAGTATATTGTGAAATTCCATCAAACAATGGTACAATTTTTTGGTAATCTTGAGGCATATCATGGAGGTTTAGGGGTAAAAAAAGGGGAACATACTTAGCAGCCATGGCTTGAAGCTTTGCTGAGCTGGGAGGTATAACAGTAATGATAGGGGCAGTGCTGGATATGGCAGCTGATGAGCTAACAAATATAGTTGAAGAGTTGGGAAATGAATCTGGTATGTAAATGGAATTTTTGGGAAATAAAGCTGTGGTGCTTATAAAATCTGAATGCAAAGTAGTGGATGTAGTGGATTGAGTGGAATATCCTAGGATGCAAAGGCAAATTAGGAATGAAATGTTCTGTAGATGAACTTGCAAAAGCATCTATAAATGAAGTGATAGCATATAAATATGAATCTGTTGTTGGTATTATTGTTGTATGAAATTGAGAAACTGGAGGTTTTATGTAAGACAACAAATGAGCTATTTCAATAGCTTCATTAATATCTTTAATCAATGAAACATTAATCTTTTCAACTGTATTTCAATATTCAGATTTATTTGACTTTGTTCCTACTGAAATAACTTTTTGTTTTGCATTCAAAAATGAAAGGAAAACAGGATCTATAACATTATTTTTCAAATCAGTTTCAGATCTAGTTTTAAACAATGAATATTCAAACTTCAGATCAAAATAAATATCATTTAAACTCACTAACTCTTTGGGTAAAGAAATGGATTTTCTTAATGGTACTTCAGTTTCTAAATTGACAGTTTGTTTTTTCATTTTACCAATCTGATCTGGGTTATCTACTATAACTGCAGGTTTGGGATCCATATTAGACCTGGTATAATAGGCTCTCCTAGAAGCCAGAATGACTATTTTGAATACCCACAACCTATAAAAATAATCTTAATGTAAAAAGATAAATGAAAGATCTTCCTTCAAGACTAAATTTAAGCCTGGATATTGGTTAGTTACCCAGTATCATCTTCAGTATGTTATCACTCTAGTAATTTCTTAAGTTGTGGGATTTTGAGTTTTTAGTCCAAGAATGCTAGAGGTAACCACAAACCTACTTCAAATTCTAGGATCTAGCCTTCCTAGAATTCAGAGTGGGCTCTCTCTTTAAGATTTATCTTTGTTTTTTATTTATGTTTTTAGGCTAGTTATGATAGAAAAATTGGTTTTGTTTTTAAAGGTTTCGGTGGGAAAAAATCACTTAGAGGTAAACTAGAAAGAAATAAAGATGTCCATTGGGCTATGGAGTCTAAATCTAGCTAGAAACACTAGAACTCAAGGCCAAAAAGGTACAAATGTATTCAGGGCAAGATAGATAACCCTCAAAGATTTGGGAAAGTATTTTTTGGTGAAATGGTATGATCGGGGTAAAGGGCACTTAAGGATCCTTTGATCCCGATAATGGAAGAAGGAGGCAGGGGTCAAATAGGAGTAGGAGCAATCAAGAATTCCTAACACCGGAAATCAACAGAAAACATTAAAATGGTAACTAGTTAAAAACAGGGAGTACTAGACTAACTTGTAGTAATATTCCTAGTTGCACATTCAGATAAAACAAACATATAATGAATTGCATGAAACTAAAAAAAGAAAACAATGACAAGAAGGCAGTACTTCACTCATCATGTTATCACAGGGATCCTGAATTATGATTCCAGTTTAGCTTTGTCTAGTCTACTACTTCGAAATCAACACACAATAGCATCCAAAGTTTAGCAAAAAGTATATAGTAAGTCCAGCAATTTTATTCCACCCTGAATACTTCTAATGTACAAGTATTTATACAAAATGTAGTTACAAATATCCTAGGAGAAATCTAGGAATATCTTTATGAAATAGAAAATATCTTTACAAAATAAGAGGGACATCTGCTTAACAAATCAACAAGCTATATTTTTATCCAAACTAAATAGAACTACTTTATCTAACAAGGAGCTTTTGAGTGATTCTCTGTCGTGCTTTGCTGGCTGCTAGAAAATATCTTCATTTGAGTTTCCTTAGCTGATACTCTTTAACACTACCGTTTAATGCTAATACACTTTTGACTGATATTTCCACTGTTTAATGCTGTACAAATATATCTTTTTGCAGTAAAAATCAGCAGACTGTTATTTTATTTCACTGTTTTTTTTACTTTTTTCAAGGTAATTTTCTTCACTGTTTTACCTCTCATTGTTCAATTAAATCTGTAAATGTTTGCCACTGTTTTTCATTGGGAATTTTAACATTATTTAGCTTTCTAAAATTCTCATCTGCCTTCGTGTATTTAGCAAAAGTGGGTTTGAATAGAAAGAGATGTTTAATCTCATGTTGTAGAAAGAACAAATCTTCAAAATGCTGAAGGAGGACTTTTCCTGTAAGAGTGCCTTGTGGCAATGGTTTGCTGACTTTCTCCTTGGCAAATTCCCTGATATTTTTATCATAATCCTTATGGGGCATCATTTTTTCATTAAAGAGATGGATGTCTGGCAAGCCCTTCTGTCTTAAGTTTGTGTATTTCACCAGAAACTTTTTTATGGAAATGTTCATTGATTCATATTTCTCTTCTAGGTAGTTCATCAAATTTTTCTTGGTTACCACCTTTTTAATCTGTAAAATGGTTTTTGTTTTGTCCAATACCTGCAATTCTTCCAATTCTTCTCTATTATTGTTATTCAGGAATTTGATGAGTTTTAAAGCCTGAGTTGGCTTATGAGTTAACTCATCCTTGGTCTTTTGCATCTCTGCTTGAGCTGCTAATAATAAGTCTCTCTGCTCCTATATAACCTGAATTGAAGGCCATTGAGTGTGAATGGCTTCAATTATGTTTGCCCATAGATGATTTTTTACAAATGAAATTTGCTCAATGAAAGTTAACTCTTTTTGCAAGCTCTTGATTTGTTCTCCAAGTCCGATTACCTTTTTTTCATGGGTTTTGGCATTTATCAGAGCTAACATATTTGTAGCTTCAAGGTTATCAATCATTTTCTTTAGACTGTTGATTTCATTATTTTTCAAAGACAATTCCTCCATAGCTTTTACAATCTGACTTGCTCCATCTGTTTGTTGAATCTATGTTGTAGAAGAATCTATTGTTGATGTAGTAGTTGAACTCACTGGAACTATAGTTTCCAGTGGTTCTTTTGGTGCTATTTTTTCTCCTAATGTGTAAGAAACTGGTGTGGTAATCACTAATATAATCGAAGGAATGACAGGAGTGTCAGTTTCTTTCACATTTTCCCTCTCTTGGACAAGCTGGTCCATTTGGGATTCCATTTCTTTGATCTGAGTAGTTAATTTAAGGATGAGCTTCATCATCCCTTCTTTTTCACTTTGCTCTTGAATGATTTATTTGGTTTGTGAATGCTCACTTTGAGGAAGCTTAAGTTGTTTCCTCAAAGCTGCAATATCATCACTCTTTTTCTTAATCAACAATTATGCTGCTTGAATATTTGAGGGATCATATCCCACCTGTAAAACAAAATCCTCTAAGACTTTAATCCTTAGGTCCTTTGCATACAAAGATCTCTTGTCTAACTTCATCTGATCCTGAATATTAAGAATAGTATTCTGCAACTTGGTAGCACTCATTGCCTTTGTCACCACTGTTGAATACAACATTTAAGAGCTATGTCTATGAAATTCAATTTGGCCCAACTCATGAACATTTTCAATGTCTACCTCAAGCTCTACCTTTTTATAATCTGCCACTGTCTTTGGTTCTGAAGTAGTTGGTTTCAGAAATGACATAATCATCTTGTTTGTAGAATAATCAAAGGCTATCAGTAGTCTATTTTGATTCCCTGGTTTTTTCTTGAGGAATTGAGAATATATGTCAGTCTTGATCTCCTCATTCTTCTGTTTTATCTGCTTATATTTCTCTTTGATATCTAAATCATTTTCCTCAGCTGTTTGTGAGGAAGAGGCCTCCATATTTTGTGGCTTTTCAATCATTTGAGTATCATTTTTACCTGTTGTTTGCTCTTTTTCAATCTCTGCAAGAGTTTCATTGATTATCACCGTAGCTTCATCGTTATTTACCTCTAGCTCATTTTTGTCTTCAATGTCAATTACTTTTTCTTTCCCAATCGAACTGAATTTAAGCCTTTTATTATAAATCAGTTTGAATTTAATTTCTGAAGTTGTTTCTGCTATGTATGTTCCTTCTTCTCTGTTTCTTTTGGCTGAAATCTCTGGCTGTTTTACAATTTCAAGGGCTTGTGTTGTAACCATTTTTCCTATTGTGTCTGTATTAGTAGATGTATCTATCAGTGTGTTCTCCACCCATTCTTCTTGATTTGAAAACTTTTCAATCTCTAGCTTAAGCTCATGTATGAAGGGTGTTAGTTTACATTTTACCCTTAAGTTTCTCAGGATCCCTTGAGGATCATAGTTCCATGAAAAAATTTCTTGGAATTTATACTCTGCTAGTCTCTTTGTGATTTCTTTTTCCACCTCTCTGTTGTTTATGATGAAAGGACCAATCTGACTCTTTAGCTTGAATTGAGTCTTTTTCCTGGCAGCTAAGAAGTTAATAGAGTCAGAATTGATAATTTGTCTTAAATACTCAAATGCAAAAATTTTCATGCTCATATATTTTGGCAACTTATATGGTAATAAGTTGGAACCAAAAATTCTTATATTTGTATGCTTTTCGTAAAGAAACCAGTCTCTTATTTTATTATGCTCTAACAGTTGCAATATTCTTTTCATTTCTTCATTGACTCTAGGCTGCTCTGCTTTGTAAAAAATGTTCATTGCTGGATGTAGAAAGAGGTCTGAAAATTCTGTGTAGGTGAAAATACTACCCTATTTCCTGAGAAAGAAAGTCGAGAAGATAATGGATAAAGGCTTCCCCTGCAAGTCCATCTTTTTCAATGAAATTGGAAAATTATCAGCTTCGAAGAATAAAAATAAGTGAAACAAGTAGGACGAGTATCTGAAAACCCCTTCAGTGGGTAGTTTGGACAGCTGATGATGAATATTGTCTGCTATGAATCTGGCATAATAAAAAATGATTGCTGGAGGTTGGCCTGGAGATAAGGTGGATAGAAATCCAAGAATGGATTCATCAATGAATCCATCTGTAAAGTATCCCAGTATAAAAGATAGCATTGAGATAATATGTGTAGACCCTTCAGGAAATTTGGCAGTGGAATAAGGAGGGTTCAACTTAGGAATGTCAACATGCGAAGGCAAAAAGTTTTGAAATATCATAAACATCTTTGGGAAATACAGGCTTAAGTACAACTGGGTCAAAGCTTCTATAGATAGGGGGACTAATTGAGGATCATATTGTAATTGCAGCATTTGATTTATTGATTCTGTTGTGATGGAAAAAAGGATTTCTCTGTCAGCATTAACAATGGTCCTTTGGTCTGGTTCACAATGTTTCTGACATAATCTAACAAGGTCTTGTCCAGGGTGGGTCAATGGAACTACATTTTTGGGTAAATGAGTCTCCCAAATAGGCATTTCCTCCTTGTCCAAGTATTTATCATAGCACCAATTATGTATTTCTAAAAGGTTGAATTCTATGACTGGATCAACAATATTGTAGTCCATATAAGTCAACAGAAGGGTTTCTTCAGTAGCTATAGGTGGCTGGAGGGGATTTACTGATTCAGTGGATTTAGCAGTGAAGACTGGAGTAGATTTAACAGCTTTAGGTGTTACAGATTTAGGAGGTTTGGATCCTCCAGGCTTGGTTGGTTTAAAACCTCCAGGTCTAGCTATGATTTTCTTTTTGGTCATTTTTGAATAGCTACTGCAAGCTTAAATTGGTTGCAGGAGTTGTTTTTTCTTTGTCAGAGGATATAAACTGGAATAAGACAGAAAACGAGGGTTTCCTAAATAGATTGACTGCAAAAGGGTTTTTTAGGGTATCCTTAAGCTTTAAACCCTTTTCTGTCTTTGAAATTAATCTTTAGAGGTCACGAATTGAGGAGATTGGCTTAAAAAGTGGTTTTTTCAGACTCATAATGTTTTGGGAAAAATTGGCCATGGTTTGGCTTGTTTTGGGTGTTTTTGGGCAATTTCTTTGGTGCGTTCTTCAAATTAAAAGTTTGTTTTACTTATGGATGGTTTAGAATTGACTTTACAGGGTTTTAATCTAATGAAAAATACCTTAAATCGCAGGTATTTGGATGCGTCAATGGGTTTTATAGGTTTGGGGCTGAATGTGAGGTCTGGTCTGACTTGCTAGAGGAGAGAATGGATTTTCTGGTCTTCAAATAGGGAATCTAAAGTCAAATTTGATTTTCCCTAGGTATAAATTGACAATTTGGGGAAAAAATTTCTCACACAGTTCATCAGAGCTTTTACAGTTTGAAATGCTCAAATTAACATCAAAAATGATATATCAAAGGTTTTTAACCTTTGATATGAATCACCATATAATGCATTAAATGCAGGTCTTATCAAATGACGGGAGTGGTTTTAGTTTAAAATGGGAAACTGAAAATAGTTTTCACGTTCAATTCTGGTGGTAAGTGGTTTCTATTGAAATGAACGTGATCCTATGAGAGGATGCCACGTCGCAGGAGGCAGAATTGATAAAACAACCCATTTCGTGTATGTTTGGGCTTGGGATGGACGATTAGTTTGTGAGCACGATATCAATCTTGCGCCATTGGATCTGCAGAAAAGGAGCAAACGTTCCTGATTTTCTTGGGAAGGTGCAATAAAAAATATGGTGGGACCGGGGTTTAAATGTATAAGCAGGGGTTTAAAGTTTTAAAAACTTTATAAACCATTACTTTTTAACCAAGGTTTCAATATAATGGCGGATATAACGAAGGTTAAATGATGGTTTTTATATATATAAAAGAGTTTTACATATATGGGCGGAGACACATGAAGTGGGGTTATATGGCTAATTACGGTTTAGCCTATGTAAAACTTGGGGCTTTACATAGTGAGGATAGGATACAAAGGGAAAGTTTTAATTTCAAATGAAAATAAACCTTAGTATTGATTGCGATAGCACCTCGGGTTAAAAGATGATGTGAGGAAAAGGTTGGTAAGTGTTTTTCAATGGCACGGGGGTTGAACCTTTATAAAAGACTTAATCTATTTTTAGCACTTAGGATAAACATGTGGTGGGCGGGGCAATATTTTTGTGTTTTCCAAATACATAGGATATGCATGGAAAGCCATATTTTGATTATTTATTTTATTATATAGTTTTAAGACTTGTTGAAGGGTATAATAACCAATGGGGAGGGGGGGGGGTATTTAATTAATGTTAGTTTTAGACCAAAGGGAGTGTTATTTGGGTTTTTAATTTAGCATGTAGATAATATTTTTGGTCTAAAATCTTTATAATAGTGGGTTTTAGGGGGTATTTTAGATAAAGGGAATTACATATATAGGATAAGGTATTTTTAGGGAATTAATAGCATAAGTTAAAAGTTCATATGACAAGGGGAGATGGAATACACAAAAATACACTAAATGACCAAGTAGAGTGAATAAATAAAAGCAAAGCTTATTATTTCATGATTTCAATATTTTGCTTAGGATAGAGTGTTTTTTGAGGGTTTTTGTATGATTTATGAATGAAGGAAGTTAATTATATGGGATTTTAGGTTTCATTAAGTAAGAAGGATTATTTATTTATGAAGATGAATTAAATGTATGAATGAGGGATAAATAATGCTAAAGGAGATTTTATCATAAGAATTCAACATTTTCCACTATCCGGTCATCAAGCCTTGGGTCCGGTCCCAAAAAAAGTTGGAGAAATGCTCTGAGCCTTTTTGACTGGTAGTATAGAATATTGAATACTTACAAGGAAAAGGAAAATTAGTGATTTTTTTCCCGGTGATGAATATTACATGCTTTTTCCCACTTCTTTCTACCTACCCAACATTACTGTAACATTTTTTCTTCCTTTTAGCAGGTGAATTTAAACTTGCTACGTTGAAACATTTTATTCTTTTTGAAAGCATAAAACTATATAATTCTACCTTATTTCATCCAAGGGCTCAGATTAAACTGATGAGCTCCTCATTATTCTCTACTTATCTACTGATTATTCAGGATTAAATTGTCTGACCAATCATTATTCAGTATCTAAAACATGGAAATTGAAAACATGACAAGTCAAGTTTAAATAGTTTAACTCATCATGGATTATGGCATTTATTGACACTATGCCATAATCATTTGCAAAAAGTAAAAAGTAGTGGCATTCAGACTTGTACACTTTCATGTTTTATTTTCATCTTTTTTCTTTTGGGGTCTATGCTTTTTAAGTCCTTTGATCTTTCTTTTAGCACTTTTACGCTCTTTTTGATTTTTTTGTTTTTTTTTTTTTTTTGAAAATATGGGAAAACAACTTGGAGAAAGCAAGGTATGCACATATTTTACAAGCCTATCATAATTCAATTCAAAATTATGAATCCTATATTTATAGGACCCTAACAGATCCTATCTCTTCATCCATTTCCACAACTCATTTCTCTTTTTTGACTACATATTTAAAGTGTATTGGGTCATCTACGTGATAAAATAATGCAAATAATGAATTCAGGATGGCACTACTATCTACTTCATCTTGTTGACATATTTCTCTTAAATTTCTGAACTTTTGTCCTGTTATGCTTGTTGAAGATGGGCTTGGTTTTGCGCTTTAAGTAGATGGAGTTGTGGATCCTTGTGGTGTACTTGGAGAAGCACTTGCTTGGTTGCGCAACACTGTCCTATTATTTGTTTGTGGTGTGTTTTGTTGAGCTTGTGTAGGTAGAGGATGAGTCACCGTTGAGGAATTACTTGCTACAGTCAATTCCTCTTTGTCTTCATGTGAAATAAATGTCTTCACATTTATTTTCTTCTCTAAAGCTCCATCACATGCTTCCTATACTATGAACTAAACATCTTTGTTGATTATTAACTTCTTGGTTGATGGATTGTAGAGCTTGTATGCCTTGGATTCATCACTGTTTCCAACAAATATACATTTCTACCCCTTGTTGTCCAACTTCTTCCTCAACTCATCTGGAACATGTGCATACGCCACACACCCAAACACTCTCATGTGAGTGACATATTTCTTTCTTCCACTTCACGCTTCTTCCCGAAATCTATTCATGACACTTTGGTTGGACACCTATTAATAATATATGTTGCACAAGCGACAACTTCAGCCCAATAATAATTTTCCAAATGATTTTTCTTCGAAATACTCCTTTCCATTTCCATGATGGTCCTATTCTTGCTTTCCGCAACACCATTTTTCTAAGGTGTATACCTTGTTGTAAACTGCTTGTGAATTTCATTCTCCCTAAAGAACCGTATGAAGTCACTTGAGATATGCTCACCACCTCTATTAGTCCTCAACACTTTTATTTAGTGTTGAATTTTCTTCTCAACAAGAACTTTGTAGTGGTGAAAGCGGTCAAACACTTCACTTTTCTATTTTAGGAAATAAACACATGTCTTCCTTGTGTAGGAATCTATGAATGTCAAAATACACTAGCTGCTACTAAATGATGGTGTTTGCATTGGTCCACATAAATCTAAGTGGACAATTTCCAAAGGTGCCTTTGCCCTTATAGAATTTCCTGTTGCAAATTATTCTCTATGTTGTTTGCCAAACATGCATCCTTCACATAAGCTATCCAGTTTTTCTATGAGTAGAAATCCCTTCACCATGCATTTTCTATGCAACAAATTCAAACCTACAAAGTTGAGATGACCAAATCTCAAATGGAATGACCAGTTTTCATCTTTAATTTCTTCTTGAAAGTTTTCTTGTGTGACAGCTGCTACAACACCTTCTTCCTTGAAATATGATCTTAGATTTAGAGGAAACGTTCTCTTGTTTGTCATATGAACTTTTGCAATCAGTTTTATGCTTGGAGGCTTATCTAATATTGTGCATACATCATTTTTGAAAAATACATTGTAGCCCTTTTGCATGATTTGTCCAATGCTTATGAGGTTCTGTTTCAAACTAGGAACAAATTAAACATCTGACATGAACTTCTTCTCTCCCTTCTTGGTAACAATGTCAACTCTACCTTTTCCCATGAAATATAATTTGCTATCAGTCCCCAATGTCACTTCTGATTTCATACTTTCATCTAGATTGGAAATATTTCTATGTTTCTAGTCATGAGGTTGCTACACCCTCAATCTAAGAACCATACATCTCCTTGTTTTTCTTGTGCTACATTACAAGATAAAAACATGCTATCATGATTTTTATTTTCCATTATGGAATTTTCACTTGGTTTGCTACTTATGTCATATTGCTTCTTTCTACATTCATTTTTATAATGACCATACTTCTTACAATAATGACATTGAACTTGAGATTTATCATACCTATGACCTTTTGCTTGATTTTGTCTTGGGACTTGAATTGTATATTGATTGCTACCCCTTCCACATGAGCTTGAAGGGCTGCTTCTTCCACCTCTGTGTGGGCTTCTTCCTCTTCCTCTATAATTTGATCTTCCTCAACCTCTACCTTGACCAAATGAAACTTGTGTCTTGAATGCATGCTCCAATGATGATTTTGTTCCTCTATCCAATCTGTGTTCATGAGACATCAGTGATGCATGAACCTCATCTACTGAAAATTGTGAGAGATCCTTTGTCTCTTTTATGGCCACAACTATGGCATCAAACCTTCCTGCCAAACTTCTGAGAATTTTCTCAACTATTCTTCTTTCCTCAAGTGTCTCCCCATGAGACCTAATTTGGGTAACCAACCCAATTATATTTGTAAAAAACGAGTCTACATTCTCAGACTCTTTCATACAAATTGTTTCAAAATCTCTTTTCAGCATTTCTAGTTTTGTTGTCTTCACCTTTGCCATGCCTTGGTAGGCTGTCTGGAGAGTATCCCATGCTTTCTTGGACTTTGTTGCTATTGCAACCCTTGGGAAGACACTTTCATAAACTGCTTGAAAGATATATAAGAGGGCTTTGGATTACTTCTTCCTATTGCCTCTCAACACATCCTTTTTTTCTTGTGTCAATGCATTTTATGCTACTACATCTGCTAGTTCCTGGAAACCGTTCTCCACCAATTCCCAAATATCTTGTGAAGAAAACAGAGTGTTCATTATAATAGCCCAACAGTCATAATTGTTTCCATTAAACTGAGGTATTTTTGGATTTGTCAAGCTTGTGCTTGTTGCTGCCATTTTCATTGTCTAAACAAACTTTCTTACTATGTAAAATTTTTCTCACTATGTGAAAACTTTCTCACTAGTGGAGAATACGCTCCTCAAAAAAACTTTGAACTCCTATTTAACTCCTTAGTAAAAAAACTTCCTTTTACTGAGATTTTAAAACTACTTCGATACCATGTTAGAAAATTTTGAAGGGCACATGGGGAAATGATTTTCCCTCAACACATGGAGTTCGCACAAAATTGCGGAAATGAAATTAACCAAGACAGCACAATTGCGGAAGTTTACAAAGAGTTGCAGAAATCACATAATCCATACCATACAGTTGCACAAATCAAATTATGTGAATCCTATTTTAAATAGAGAGTGGCGGAGATTAAAATCACAACTATAGAGAGGATAAAATATAATCAAATAATTTTTTTCAGAGTGAAACAGAGAAAAACAGAGTGTTGTGGTAAAACAGATATGTGAAAAATTTCAGAACTATATCAGGACTAGCCAAACTTTAGATTATAATTCAAAAACACAACATACACATTCATATCGAAGCGGCGGCTCCTTCACAAGTAAAATTGTTGTTCTTACTGAGAATTTTACATTCACCAGGGGTTGCGGAGTAACACACAATAAAACTTGTAACTTGTGTTTTCAGGCTCCCACCAAAATTTTCTCCACGATTTTCTCCCATTTTCTTTTGAAATTGCCACATTACACAACTCTCTCTCTCACTAACCTATGCTTGTTAATTCAAAACATATATATCTAAGACATTCAAAACATATATATGTAAGACATTCAATTCATGACAGAACAAATTTAATACAAAGGATGGGCGGACATAATTTTGTGAACATTACACAAGTTGTGTAAAGTAAATAAATTTGCGGATTAAATGTTTGCCCATACACATTTACTAACCATGCATTAAATTGTATTTGACTTTAATTATTTAACTCTGTCCTGCAAAACATTAACTGGGGTATGGTGGTTGAGATTAATTTCCTACACTTAATAAAAATACCAAATCCAATAAAATTTTTAAAACCATTTTTTTTAAATCTTTTAATATAATAAAAAATCAAAAAATATTTCATACATAGTAACAATTAAGTAATTTTAATTTTATATAAAAAAACCAAAATAGAAAATAAAATATAGATTTTTTATTGACACAAAATATATAAACCCTAATAATCATAAGATTATCCACGAATATAATAATCACACTTTCGTTCTAACAATCATTTGATCCACGAAAAATGCCCTTCACCACGAATAAATTAATTGGTTTAGTATACTCCACATATAGTTTTGGTTCTCTGACACACTATTATGGAGAAACGTAGTCGTTGGATGCTTTATAGCCGTGGAGAAATGGCAATATCTTGTGCTTGGCATTGATCGATATATGGGGATGCATGAACATAACAATGGCCATTTGCCAGAAAATGAACTTTATGCTAAATTGTAGTCGAATCCACCGCCATCCTGAATTTATATTCTTTTCGAAATCATAGAAAACCAATATCACATACCAATTATCTTTCTGAAACTCAGGCCGAATCTAGTAGGCTTGGAACACGAGAAAGTGGTATCATATTCTTTCCATTTATTTATACTTCCAGCTGATCTGTTAGATATTGCAAATCTGAATCTTTAGTCCGGTCCTTCTCACACAAACATTTGACTGCCTATATAAACCACCTTGATCGCTCTTCCCATTGCACTCTACCATTCTACCATTGCCTCTTCTTCTTCATGTTGTCAAACATGGAAGGGACTCATTCGGCCATGATTCTTATCTTCCTCGCAAGCTTATGCCTGCAAGCATATAACAGTGGCTCTACATACACCCCACCTCTGATAGTAGAGCCGGCTCCACCTTACAAATCTCCACCCAAGAGGATACCATTCCTTCCTCTGGTTCACAAGTTTCCTCATAATTCTCCACCCAAACGAATATTATTCCCTCCTCCCGTGTACAAAACTCCCCCCAAGCCGATAGTATTTCCCCCTCCAGTTCATAAAACTCCTCCCAAACCGATAGTATCTCCTCCTCCGGTACTTAAAACTCCTCCCACCCTGACAGTAGTCCCTCCACCAATTCACTAAACTTCCCCCAAGCCGATAGTATATCCCCCTCTAGTTCACAAAACCCCTCCCAAACCGACAGTACATCCTCCTCCGGTGCACAAAACTCCTCCCAGCCCGATGTTATTCCCTCTACCCATTCACAAAACTACCCCCAAACAGATAGTACTTCCCCCTCCAGTCCACCAAACTCCTCCTAAACCAATAGTGTTTCTTCCTCCAGTGCACAAAACGCCTCCCAAACCGATAGTACTCCCCCCTCCCATTCACAAAACTCCTCCCACGCCCATAGCATATCCACCTCCGGTGCCCAAAGCTCCTCCTAAGCCGATAACATTTCCTCCCTCGGTGCTCAAATCTGCTCCCAAACCCACAGTATCTCCTCCTCCTGTTCGTAAATCCCCGCCTAATCCTGTAGTAATGCCTCCTCCATTCCATCCCTCTCCTCCCATTTACAATTTCCCCCCACACTACACAGTCCCTCCTCATCATCCTCTGATTTAATGATAATTAAGGTACATATCTCTAATCGTTTCCTTTCATTAATCTCCTTCTGTAAAATTATGATTTTTTCATTGCATTAATCTCTCTCGGTTGACGATAAATACTTGTTTTTGTTTTCAATCTCTTTTTCTTGCAGGATCAATATTATGAAGTTGCATTTCGAATAAGAGAAACTGTACAAGAGTATAGTATGTATTACTTGGCCTGTAGGAAAAATATCCTCATATTGATCGCCATAGAACGAGCCAATTCTTAGCAATCTTCTTAGATTATGTCGTGTGCATCCATTGGCATACAATGCCTACAAAAATTTCCATTTCCTGTCAATAAAAGTGTCGATTGTTTCATTACAGTGTCTCACAGATAATTTTTCTTCAGGATGAACAGCTGGTAAATCAAGAGATCTCTGAGACACACGTGAAAATAATGGAACATACAATAAAATTTAATGGCTTTTGCTGTCTAAAGGAATGTATATTGAGACTTAACGACCGTTGATATTTATGCATTTATTATATTTTGCATATTATGGCGTATCGCCACCTTTCTCGAAGCTTGAACCCATGAATGCGGTATGCTGAATTTATGTTCATAACACCGATCACTAAGAGCGTTGCCCATTAATTTAAAAACTCAAGCTCATTGCCAGAAGGTATGATAATTAATTTCGTTTTGTGCAATCACTAGATAATCTGCCCAGTTTTATTATAAAGTTATCCGAGTTGATAATTAAGTGAATTATCACAATCAATGGTCGTACGTCAATTAAAATAAACACACAATACAACAGAGAATCGTGAGACAAAGCTCACTGAAAGCATTCAATTCAACTGCACGATTACATCACACTTATATAGCAGATTGCACTCACCTAATCTTCCTGAAGAAGAGGAAACAAACCTAAATAGATGGAACCAATTTCTAAATAAACACTCTCGTTCAACAACTTGAAACTAAATCTATTTCTGCATGATCTAGATTATTCTTACATCCTCCCTTAATGGAGAAATGTATTTTCTACAATACCTAATTGACTTTTAAAATCTTCAAATTTGATTTTACCAAGAGGCTTAGTAAATATATCAACCATATTATCCTTGGTATTACAAAATATTAATTCAATTTCATTTGACTCAATTTTCTCACGTACAAAGTGGTATTGCAACTCAACGTGTTTTGTTTTGGCGTGGTATATTGGATTATGTGCTAATTTGATAGCACTTTGATTATCACAATTGATGCATGTTGAACCACTTTGCACCTCTTCAAGATCTGCAAGAATTCTCCGCAACCAAATAGCTTCACAGGTGGCATTTGTCAAAGCCTTGTACTCAGATTCTGTTGATGATAATGAAACAGTTGGCTGTTTCTTACTACTCCAAGATACAACCCCTGATCCTATATGAAATGCATAGCCAGAGGTAGATCATCTGTCATCTGGATTTCCTACCCAATCTAAATTAGAAAAAACTGTCAGTGCAACATCAGATTCATCAGTATACATAATACCTAAATTCATTGTTCCCTTTAAGTATCAGAGAACTTTCTTTGCAGCATTCCAGTGATTTCCTGAAGGCTTAGCCATGAATTGACTAAGGATACTGACTGAGTATGCAATGTCTGGTCTGGCAGTGGTGAGATAGTTCAGACTTCCCACCAACTGACGATATAATGTTCCATCTGCATCTTTAGTTCCATCTTCTCTGTACAAATTTGCATTCTATTCTAAGGGAGTTGACATAGCTTTGCAATCATTCATATTGAACATTTTAAGAATTTCCTTTGTATATTTTCTTTGAGTGATCAATGTTTTACGAGTCTCTCTCCATACCTCAATTCCTAAACAGTAATGCAATTCACCCAAATCTTTCATTTCAAATTCCTGTGACAACTGAACTTTAATTTCTTCAATTAAATTGCAAGCACTGCCTGTGATAATGAGATCATCCACATAAAAAGATATTAAAGCAACATTTCCTTTTTCATCTCTCTTAACATACAAGTTAGGATCATTTTTGTTTTTCACAAATCCATTCTGAAGAAAGAAGGTATCAATCTTTACATACCATGATCTCGGCGCGTGTTTCAAACCATATAAGGCTTTTCTTAACCTACAGACTAGATGCTCCTGTCCCTGTTTGACAAACCCTTCAGGTTGAACCAAATAAACTTCTTCCTTTAAATCACCATTTATAAAAGCAGATTTGACATCCAATTGATGTATATTCCAATTATGTTTTGTAGCTAAGGAAATCAGTAATCTAATTGTATTCAATTTAGCTACTGGTGAAAAAGTATATTCATAATCAATTCCCTCCTGTTTAGCATATCCTTTTGCAACTAATCTTGCCTTAAATTTATCAATGCTACCATCTCCTTTAAATTTAGATTTATACAACCATTTGCTTCCAATTGGAACTTTGTTCTCAAGAAGTTCCACTAATTCCCATGTTTGATTTTTCATAAGAGAGGCATATTCATCATTCATAGCATTTCTCCATTGTTCATGTTGTTTAGCTTGTTCATAATCAACTGGTTCTACAACATTCATGATATTAGACATCAAGGCATAATCTCTATACCTTGCAGGAAGCTGGGTTTGTCGGGTTGATCTTCTTGGTGCTACAATACTTGTTGGAGTTCCATCCATGATTCTTTGGCTTTGAGGTGAATCTTCCTCTCATGATGACTCACTGCTGCTGGATGTGCTCATACTGCTCTCATCCTGATCTTGAACCTGTACCTGTACCTGTTCCTGTTCCTGTTTAACCAAAGTATCAAGTTTGACATGAGCATCATTAGATATATGCCATGCATCATTCTTTGTATCACATTTATCAGCCTGCTCATGAAACACCACATCTCGACTTGCAAACAGTTTATGTGAACTTGGATCAAACAATTTATATGCTTTCTGATCTGTACAATACCCAATAAAAACACACTTGATTGACTTTGCATCAAGCTTTCTTCTGTTAGCCTTAGGAATATGTGCAAAGGCAGTACAGCCAAAGACTCATAAATGACTGACATCAGGTTTATAACCATGAAGAACCTCAAAAAGGAGTTTGAAAAACTAATTGCTTAGTGGAACATCGATTCTTCAAATAAACAGTAGTATTAATGGCCTCTGCCCAGAAACCATTAGAAATATTTTTACCTTGAAGCATATTGCGAGCACATTCCACCAAGGTTCTATTCCATCGCTCAGCAACACCATTTTGCTGAGGGGTATGAGGTACTGTGAACTATTGTTGAATCCCATTAGATTTACAATAGCTGTTAAATGCACTTGACTTATATTCACCCCCTTGATCAGATCTGAGTATTTTAATGTATTTACCTGTTTTTTTTTTCAATCATAGTTCGGAACTCTTTAAAATACTCAAATATATCACTTTTCCTTCGAATGAAATAGACCCAGGTATACCTAGATCTATCATAAATAAAAATAACAAAGTATGAAGCACCACCAAGAGACCTAGTTTGCATAGGTCCACATATATCAGTGTGAATTAATTCAAGTATATCATATTGTCGTTTCTCGGTATGAACAGGAAAATCTTCTCTATGCTGCTTACCAAGTGCACAAGCTTCACATGGTAAATGTTCAGACTTCATAACAGGAAGACCTTCAACCATTGATCTTCTTTGCAACAACGATAAATCATTGTAATTTAGGTGCCCATACCTGTGATGCCATAACTCTGTTGTTGATGTCTCTTTGGATGTTAATGCAACATGGCGCTTCACTGTCACATCCAATCTATATAATCCTCCAACCCTGGTACCTGTAGAAACAACCCTATAGTGGTCCTGAACATCTTTCACAATACACCCCAATTTACCAAATTCCACTTTTAAATGATTATCAGTAATAGTGGAAACATATATCAAATTCTTTTTGAGAGAAGGTACATACATCACATCATGAATCTGTCTCATTTGTTCATTAGGTAAGTACACATTTATTATGCCATAGCCTTGGACATTAAGTGACCTATCATCTGCTAGGTAAATGTGTGCCATTAGATTTCTCATAATATTTATCATACCATTCTTTATTACAAGTCATATGTGCCGATGCACTAGAATCTATGAACCAAGCATTCTCATCATCAGTGTCAGCAGACAATGCAGCATCAGAAAGAAACAACTTAAGATTTTTAAATCCATCAGTAACTGAAGTGTCTCTGTTTATGAAATTTCCATTATGTCTTCTATGTCTTTGATTTGATTCATGATTCTTTCTTCTATAGCAATCTTTAGCTAGATGTCCAGGTTTTCCACAATAATCACATTCAATTTTCCTCTTAACATAAGAATCAAGAGGTGTCATACCTTTCTTCTTTGCTTGAAAACGACCTCTGTTCCTGTCCCATGGTCTCCCTCGGAATGATCTTTTACCTCTTGCAGTCAAAGCCAAATCAGAACCATTTGACTCGAGTTCAAAAAATTTTATTCGCTCTTCTTCTTGAAGAAGAATTCCAGCCAATTCTTCTAATGTAGGAGGTGTTGGTCTAGCTGAGAGTGCTGAAATAAAGACTTTATAGTCTTGGAGTAACCCCTTCAAAGCAACAGTTACCAAATCGCTACTAGACACTTTTTCACCAATATCACCAAGCTTATCACTCAAGTCTTTAATTCTAGAAACAAAGTTGCTAATGCTTTCATTGACTTCCATTTTTATAGATAGTAGCTTTGTTTTTAAGAATAAAATGCGGTTTGCATTAGTAGTTTCATACAAACCTTTGAGAGTATCCCATGCTGCCTTTGAAGTTTCACAGTCCCGAATGTGAGGAATAATATTGTCCTTCACTGACATGCGTAGCAGCACCTTTTCTTTCATTTCTCGCTTATCCCAATCTGGAATTGCAACAGGAGGTGTAGGCTTGGGCTCGTCACCTTTAACAATTGTCCAGAGATTGTATGCCTCCAGTACTGTGATCAGCTTAAATTTCCAATTTACATAATTTTCACCATCAAGTTTGGTGGATTCATTTAAATAGGAATCAACAAGAGGATTAGCCATTTCAACAGTAATGACTAGCTGCTAAAGCTCAATGAATTTTATGCACACCCCGGTCCTAAAGCCCACGAGGACAAATTAATTTTCAATAAAGTGCCAATGAAGCCACAATCTTCATATAATAAAGTCCAAAAAAAAACCTTTAAAAGGTATTTTTTTTTTTTTAACTAAAAAAATAGCTTTCACCTTTGTATTAAAACTGATCACCTCCTAATATCAATCACCTCCCATAACAAATATGGAATTTTGTTGAAATAGTAATAAAAAAAACTATGACTTATAACCTTGCTGCACTGGTGGACAGTGACACCGCGCACTTGAAGTTAGCGATTACAGGCGGTGATTTCAGTCAGGCGTAGACAGCGCTCCATAGTAGACAATTATCGTGCACCACCAATACCACACAACAAACGATGGTGATCAGCGCACATACGATCTTCAATCGCTATTCTTAAATGACTTACACAGACGAAAACGAATATGTTCGTTGTTCAATCGCGGTTCTTAAATCGTTGTTCACGCCTTGCACTCTTCAGAGTGGCAATGGTATGCGTAACTACAGATCGAAACTTCGAAACCTGGAAAGCTTTGCTTGGACGCAGGTCGATTTCTTCTTTGCTGCTCATGCCGGGGATTGAAATACAATATGTCAGCTTCTATGCAACAACACAGCAAACTGTGCGTACCTTTAATCTTTTCTGCCGTGACTTATGACAGCAGTGACGGAACTGGTGTGCCAATCCTCAATTCTATCAACCTACTTCCGATGGGTTTCGAAAGATCTCACTCCAATACCCAAACACAGCTTATTTCAGAGATCGGAAGACAACTTAACATGCTCTGATACCAAATTAAAATAAACACACAATACAACAGAGAATCGTGAGACAAAGCTCACTGAAATCATTCAATTCAACTGCACGATTACATCACACTTATATAGCAAATTGCACTCACCTAATCTTCCTGAAGAAGAGGAAACAAACCTGAATAGATGGAACCAATTTCTAAATAAACACTCTCGTTCAACAACTCGAAACTAAATCTATTTCTGCATGATCTAGATTATTCTCACAAGGTCTCTCGGCACCCATCACTGCATAGACGATCAAACTGCAATAATTGAACATCAATTTGAATGTGTGGTATGAAATACAATGGCATGAATATTTCATTGAGATTCTGTACGTTGTCAATGCCAAACAGTGATATAAATCTCATCATCGGTTGCAGCACGTGAACTACCAGGTACTATATTGATAATGAGTAGTCTAAACTGGCAGATATAACTCTGAGAAAATTTTGGTTTTAAAAAAATACAGATTACAACTATTGAGTGTTTCAGAATTTTAAGTGTTACAAAAATCTTGATAATATTAAATTCAATACCTAAAACACAAACCTACATTACTAAAACACAAACACATAACAAAAAATTTATTCAAAACAATAATGAA
Organism: Pinus albicaulis; assembly: GCA_034641835.2. Lineage (NCBI taxonomy): Eukaryota > Viridiplantae > Streptophyta > Pinopsida > Pinales > Pinaceae > Pinus > Pinus albicaulis. The sequence continues at coordinate 222,548,187 of CM076581.1, forward strand.
ACTTTAACACAAATATCAACGCAAATACCATAAACCATGAGAATTTTGGACAAATTTATTAAAAACAATAGTTTAACCCTAACACAAATACCAAAGCCAATAAATTTTTTGAAAACATTTTTTTTAAATCTTTTAATATAATAAAAAATCAAAAAATATTTCAATACATAATAACACTTCCATGAAATTATAAAGTAATTTAATTTTATATAAAATATAAAAAAACTGAATATAAAATAAAACATAGATTTGTATTCCAGAGAAGTTCCATAATATTTGTTCAACATATATTTTCTTTATTTCTAACACAAATGGCAGTCACATTTTCCTTCATCCTTGATGCCACTTTACTAAATTCTTTGAATTAATCAATTACCATCCTTTCCTAACAACCCACCTCAAAATAATAAATCGAAATAAACTAGACAACTAGGAATGATTTCAATTAACATTGTAGGAATTTAGGTTACCTTTATTTTAGTCTAAACCCTTCAAAGTAGGTAGTCTCGAACTTAAAATCCATTTAGAGCCATTCAATGGACAAAGTAAGTTTTTTTTTTTTTTTTTTCAATTTATTATTTTACTTGAAAATAAAAATAAAAAAATTTGAAAGTAATTTTTACTTTTAAAATTAATGTCTCTACCCTATCACCCTAAATTGAGAAAACGCTTTAACATCCAAAAACACTCTAGATAAATGCGAAATAAATGCAAAATCCACCATATTTTATTTTATTGCGGTGTTATCGAACCCTCTGAGTAGTGTATTCCATTGCCCATGGCTTCCTATTCAAAACTATTAGCTGGTGCCCATTCTTCTCCTCACCTTCATCTATTTTGAACATAAGGCTAGTCATAACTATTCTTTATGCTAATTACTACATTCGTTCAGTTTGATCATAGGGTTAATCATAACTATTCTTTAGGGTAATCTTTACACGTCGTTCGTCCCTGCAATGGTCACCCTAATCGCTGGACACGAAGGTGCTAGGTAAATATATTATTGTTTTCATTAGTGATTATATGCAATCGAAACTGTTCAATGAATGAAAATGATCGATGATAATTGTAGAATAATGAAGAGAATGGAGAAGGCATCACATGTATTAAGAAGGAAAAGTAAGGATTTTGCGACTTAAGCCAGATAAGACATATGAAGAGAAACGATGGAAAGTGATGTTTTGCGGTTAGAGCAAAGCCGCTTTACCACTACATGCTCCGAGAAAGGATAGAGAATTCTAGACTCGTGAGTGGAGTGACTTCCATGCTTCTTAGCCACACACCACATGGTGACTGCGCATCTAACATCCACATCCAATTATGTTACATAAAGTTGTTTAATGTTTTTTTTTTGTGTTTTATTAATGTATTGGAAATATTGTTAAATAATTTATACATGTTAGATTTATTTGCTAGATTTATTTTAAGTTGTGATAAACTAAATTATGAGAGGGATTAAATTGTTTGAGATTAACATTTTTTTTTGCAGTGAAAAAGGATTTGATCTTCTAACCGTTTGGTAGATCTTGAGTTAAGATAGATCTAGGGTGGTATAATATATTTATGTAAATAATAATAATAATAATCCAATTTTAAGGTCATGGCGAAGTGAGACAACAAATCGATGTATGAGACCCTGTTGTCCCTGGGACAAGGGACCCACCTCCATATATGAGACTTCCTTGTTTGTGGGACAAGCGACCCACCTCTGCGCAACAATTTTACTGCTAAGTCTACGAAGACATACATACTCTACCCCCGTCGTTTTGAACCCATGACCTCTTAGGAGGAAACACATGCTTTTAACCATTAGGCCCACTCAAGTTGTAGTTGACATTGAAATATTTTATTTATCAATCACGTTCTCCACATTAAAATGTTGAAACATGTTTAGTCATATTTACATTTAATTATTTTTTTATTAATATTTTATAAAATATTACATATCAAATCCATATTAAGCATTGGAAAAATACAAATATCTCTCATAAATTTAATTAGAAAGCAACTATTAATGAAATAATAATTCTCTTCATCCTTCTCTTTATATATGTTTCATATTAAAATCTATTACTCAATGTCCTTATTGAAATATTTTATTCATAACCTATGTTAAATTTTCTTTGGTATTGATAATGTTAAAATATTGTATATCAACTATATATTAGAGATAAAATAAATTACACATGTATTTAGTTATGAAAAATGAAAATATAAGAACAAATTTAATTTAAATAATAAAGTAGATATAAAATTATGTTATCTAATATGGAAATTGAAATATTTTAGTTATGGTTACACTAAATTTTCTTTCTTTTTTTTTTGATATATTTTTTTCAAATAATCACATGTAAACTCAAAATATTTACTCTAACTATAATAATTCCTAGCACAATTTCATTAATAATATTAGAAAATTATATATTACAGAGCAATGCAACACATAAAATATGCCGCCCATGTGGTGTAGAACAGTCGGTGATGGGGTGCACTGTTAAGGCACTCTGTTCTGTAAGGTCACTGGTTCGAAACCCGTGGGTGGGATGGAAGGAGAAAAAATGGGAAGATTAGGATTAGTCTAAATGAGAAAAAAAAAAACACATAAAATATGCGGAAAACAAAAACACGAAAAACACATAAAACCAGACTGACACAAATATATGTGGTTCACCCATTTTGGGCTACATGGACCCTGAATAGCCAGTGTTTCCTTTCTATTATCCAATAAAACGAAGAGACACAATCTATATCAGATCCATTGTAATATCCTCTATTCTCTCTCATAGTCTCCCTGTCTATTTCTCGCTCTGAGAATACACATAAAATACACAGCTGCAATACAATACCCTCATATAAAACGAGGGGTTTCCTTCTAGGGAAAAAAATCATAAATTAAATACAACTTCTACCTTGAGATCATCTGCCTAATGAACGACCCAGATTGACTACAAATTACAATACTTTTACAGGGCAATTTTACATCTGTTTTTAGCTTCGGGGGCGCTGCCCCCGAAACCTCCCCGCTAAGTCGGGGCTCCATAAAGTCGCAACCACCCCCCCTGGACCCCCCAGGCAACATTTAATTAAGGGTGGTGTTGTCGCCCGCTAAGAACAGGAGTCCAACGTTGTGACACATCTATAGAAAGAAGATAATCAGGGTCCACACCCAACAAATAAATCCAGTTGATATACATCAATAAGCATATATCATATTGATAATTAATATTAATATTAATTATTAATAATAATTACTATGTATATTAATTAATAATAATGGTAATAAATAATATTATATTAACAATAATTATATTATTAATAATAATTTCATTGATAAAAATTAAAAATAACAATATTTAAACTCAAGGGAATAATATTAAAACCAAGAAATTAATATTATAAACCCAAGGTATATAAACCCTAAGATAAATATTAAAAACCCTGACATAAATATGGTGCACCAAGGTTCACCATGGATGATTTTCATATTGAGACAATCTTTGTCACAATGTGACGTTGGACCATGGTTGATTTTCATACTCACATAATATTTGTCATGATTGATTTTATAAAACATGGTTGACTAATATTAAACCCAAGGGACTGATATTATAAACCCTTAGATAAATATTAAGAATACTAAAATAAAAATCGATGAACATGGTTAACCATGGTTGATTTTCATATTAATACAATCCTTGTCACAATGTGGAATTGGACCATGGTTGATTTTCATATTGACACAATCCTTGTCAGAGTGTAACATTGGAACATGGTTGACCTTGATTGGTTTTCAAATTGACCTGATATTTGTCACAATCTGATGTTGGAGCATGGTTGACCATCGCTAATTCTCATAGTGAGACAATATTTGTCACAATGCGACATTGGCTTAAACCATGATTGAATTTATAAAAGATGGATGACCATTATTAATATTATAAACCTAAGGGAATAATAAATCTTAGGTATTAATACTAAAAATCAAAGGGATTATAAACCTAAGGGAATAATAAATCTTAGGGATTAATACTGAAAATCCAAGAGATTATAAACCTAAGGGAATAATATTAAACCCTATAAATATGAACCTTTATATTAATAAACCCAAGGGATTGATATTATAATCCTAAGGGAATAATAAACCCAAGGGATAACAGTTATAAACCCAATATATTTAAATCTTAAGATGAGCATTATCAACCTTAAAATAAACATGGTTGGCCATGGTTGACCAGGCTTATTTTCTAGATTTAGACAATCATCATCAGAGTGCAATGTTGGACCATGGTTGGCCATGCTTGACCATGATTTATTTTGATATAGAGACAATATTTTTCACTATGTGACATTGGACCATGGTTGATTTTCGTATTGAGACAATCATTGTCAGAATGTGACATTCAAACATGGTTTACCATGGTTGGCTATAATTTACCATAGTTTACCATGATTGATTTTGTAAACCCAGATGAATAATAAACTCAAGGGATTGATATTATAAACCAAGGGGAATAATAAACCTAAGAGATTAATACAAAAAATCCAAGGGATTATGAACCCAAGGGAATGATATTAAACCCAAGGGACTAATATTTTATACCCAAGGTATATAAAGCCTAAGATAAATATTATAAAAACTAAAATAAATATGGTTGACCATGGTTGATTTTCATATTGAGATGATCCTTATCACAATGCAATGTTGGACGATGGTTGATCATGCTTAGCTATGATTGGTTTTCATATCAAGACAATATTTGTCACAATGTGACGTTGAACCATCGTTGACCATGTTTGATATTATAAAACCCAAAGGGATTATGAACCCAAGGGAATACAATTAAACCCAAGGGACTAATTTTATAAAACCAAGGTATATAAACAATAAAATAAATAATATAAACACTAAATTAAACATGGTTGACCATGGTTTACTTTCGTATTGAGACAATCCTTGTCACAATGCGAAATTAGACCATGGTTGACCATGCTTAACGATGGGTGATTTTCATATGAACACATTTTTTATGAAAATGCAATTTTCGACCATAGAAGGCCATGATTGACCATGTTTGATTTTATAAAACATGGTTGACCATGTTTAACCATGGGTGATTTTCATATCAACACAATATTTATGACAATGCAATTTTTGACCATGGAAGACCATGATTTACCATGGATGACCATGTTTGATTTTATAAAACATGGTTGACCATGCTTGAGCATGACAATCATATTGAGACAACCTATCTTAACGTGATGTTGGACCATGGTTGAGACATAAATTGATTTTCATTTTGAGAAAATATTTCTCACAATGCGAAGTTAGACCATGGTTGATTTTAATATTGAGACAATCCTTGTCATAATGTGACATTAGATCATATTTGACCATGGTTGATTTTCATATTGAGCAATTCTTGTCTCAATGTGACGTTGGACTATGGTTGACCATGATTGGTTTCCAAATCGATAAAATATTTGTCACAATGCGACATTGGACCATGGTTGATTCTCATATTCAGACATTATTTTTCATAATACGACGTTAGCCCATGGTTGACCATGATTGAATTTATAAAACATTGTTGGCCATTGTCGATATTATAAACCCAGGGGAATAAAAAACCCTATGGACAAATACTAAAAACCCAAGGGATTATAAACATAAGGGAATAACATTAAACCCTAAGAGTATGAACCTTTAAATTAATAAAATAAAGTGATTGATATTATAAACCTAAGAGAAAAATAAACCCCAAGGGATAAAAACTATAAACCGAAGATATATAAACCCTGAAATAAACATGGTTGACTGTGGTTAATTTCCATATTTAGACAATCCTTGTCACAATGCAACATTGGACCATGGTTTGCCATGCTTGACCATGATTGATTTTCATATCGAGGCAATATTTGTCACAATGCGACATTGGATCATGGTTGACCATAATTGATTTTCATATTGAGACAATTATTATCACAATGTGAAGTTTGACCATAGTTTACCATGATTGATATTATAAATCCAAGGGATTAATACAAAAAAAACAATGGATTATGAACCCAACAGAATAATATTAACCCAATGGACTAATATTATAAAGACAAGATATATAAACCATAATATAAACATTATAAGCATTAAAATAAATATGGTTGACTATGGTTGATTTTCATATCAAGACAATCTTTGTCACAATGCAATATCCGACCATGGTTGACCATGATTTACCATGGATGACCATGTTTGACATTATAAAACATGGTTGAGCATGGTTGACCAAGGTTGACCATGATTAACCATGCTTTACCATGGTTGACCAAGATTATCATATTGAGACAATGTTTTCCATAATGTGACGTTGGAGCATGGTTGAGACAATTATTGATTTCCATATTGAGACAATCCTTGTCATAATGCAATTTTGGACCATGGTTGACCACGAATGATTTTATAAAGTGTGGATGACCATGGTTGACCATGATTGAATTTATAAAATGTGGTTGACCATGGTTCAATTTATAAAACATGGTTCACCATGATTGATATCATAAACCCAAGGGAACAATAAACCATGGGGACTAACACTAAAAACCAAATAGACTATAAGCCTTAATGAATGATATTAGGCCCTAGAAATATGAACTCTTAGATTAATAAACCCAAGGGATTAATATTATAAACCCAAATTAATAACAAACCCAAAGGATAAAAATTATAAACCCAAGTTATATAAACCCTAAAATAAATGTTATAAAGTTCCCTAAAATAAACATGGCTTACCGTGCTTGATTTCCATGTTAAGACAATCCTTGTCACAATGCGACATTCAACCATTGTCGACCATGATTGACCATTGTTGACCATGTTTGACCATGGTTCCCCATGGTTGATCATCATGGTTGATCATGGATGATTAAATTCAACCATGGTTAATCATGGTTCATTGTTGTTGACCATGGATGATCATGGTTGACCATGGTTGACTTTCATATCGAGACAAACTTCCAAATAAGTTTTTTTTTTTTTTTCCAATAATAATTCAATTTCTAACATTTTAAGACCAACACAAAAACTACTATTAAATCAATTTTGTAAATATTAAATAAAGGATACTAAAAATTATGTTCATATATTCTTTTTGTTAAGAAATTGTAGATATATTTAAAAAAATTGTACATTTTGTTGAGAAGTTATAACATATATTATAAAAATGTAATAATATTATAATATGACTATTTTATTATGTAGGTTAGTTTATGTTATTGTAGATATGACTCCTAGTACTTACAAAAAAAATATATATATATCTATATATATATATATATTATTTTCTTATGATGACGTAAGTGATGTATAGCGGTTTTTCTCTTCTAATTATTGAAAGGATGTTAATATCTAAATCTAAGTTCATGATTTGATTTCATTATTCAAATATTTATAATATTAATTTGATGATTAATCTAAATTATTTATTTTATTTTAATTTTACGAATTTTGATATTATTATTATAAAGTTTATTTTACAACAATTATGAATTAAAATGTTATATTACTATGGCGTAAATACACATTTTAATAAAAAAGTATTTTTAATAACATAGATTTATTCAAATTAAATGTGTACTTCTTGATTGTAAGATTTTGTATTTAGATTGTGAAGAAGAAAAATCCGGAATATGATCACACTTCAGTTATCAAGTAGATCATATTTCAAATTTATCTTTTTTAAATGTATAAACACGTTTATTGTGTTTTATTTAGTTTTATATGTTAGTTATTAATTTAAATTTTTTTTTTTAATGTATTTTATTATTATTTTTATTTAAATTTTAATTTTTTTTTTAAATTATAAAACTTATAAACATCAATTGTCATAATTGCATAATCTTAATGATTTTTCATCATTGTATAATAACGAAATTTCAATAAAATATAGATTTAAAAGTATATATATTTATTAGTTATTTATTTATTTAAGGAATATATATAATCCATAAACTTCTCTTATGCTATTTAGAAAAATGGAATTGATGGAATTTACGTGTGGAGGATCTCGTTCTTTCCTTCCACCTAAAATGAATCCAATTAATATTTAAAATTTCAATTTAAATATTCTTTAAAAAAATAAAATGTATAAACTTTTCTTATAATTTTTTTTTAAAATAAAATATTTGAATTTATTTATTTATTAAATATTAAATTTTAATTAAAAAATAACTTATTAGATTAAAAATCTTTCGGAAAATCACATGAGAATTTTAGGATTTAAAAAATAAGTCTTAAATCCGTAAGAACCTACATTGAAATTTGAAGTGAATTTGGTGAACGTGAACCTCATCCATGAAGTATTGTCATATGAAATTAGCAGAAACAGTTTTTTGTTCGAACTGGACAACTGATGTCCTGCTTATATCAAAAAGCATATGTTCCAAAGTCGTTCACAGTAACAATATTGACTCGTGACATTTCCACTCAAAAAATTACTGTTTATCATGATAAGGAAATGTGAACCACTGAAATAATAATATCTCATTTTCATATGGACAGATTTTGTTGTAGCATATTTAAGTCACAGTGCACAACATGATTGGTTTTCATCCAGTATCTAAACTTGTTCCTGAAATCTGGATTGAACAATATGTCTGTTGTAACTTATTATTTATATTTATCAATAGTCTTTTTGCACAGTTCCATCATGGATGTCTATTAATCAAATAAATAATTTATATTTAAGTTTAAAGTCTATTAATAATCTATAATTTATAAAAGAAGATGAAAATTATAAAAGAAGAAGAATGCCAAAATGATGAGTGAGTGACGAGGGGGATGATCAAAATAAATTGAAGCATGTTCTAAATGAAGGAGAAAAGAAGAAAGACCCATCCACGATAAAGAGAAACAACATTTGAATAGAGCTAATTATGTGCGCTAAATTCAAATTAATTCGTTCCACCCTCGCAAAGTGGGGGTATTGTAATTTTTTTCGATTATAATGAACAAAAATAAAAACTACATATCGAAGAAATTGTACAAAAATTTAGAACGAAGATATCGTTCCATGGCTAAATTTACTCTAGGAATTTAATTAAAAATTGAATATGCTTAAGTTTAGTCTAGGAATTTAATTAAGAATTGCATATGAAAAGAGATAATTATATGAAATATTCTTAAATCTCATTATTTCACTTTTAGCATTTATTAATCTTTAAAGATATTCACATAAAAAGATATCAGTGCCTATACGCATGGAAGCCATGCTAATAATGATGTGTCGATTGCTCGAGGAGAGCACAAACTTGAATTATATATCAAAAGTCATATTATAAACTAATGCATCTCAAAATCGAAACTATATACACCAAAATGGAAATAGGAAGCGGAATGGCCTTGAGGTTGTGTGAGATTGCACATAATCATCTGTGTATGTTTGGCCATTGAATTCCTTCTGCAATAGGACGAACAGAGTATTGCGGGGTCATTGGTGATCCCGAGGTTATACCCGAGAAAATCATCTCTGAGGATAGGCATCCATGCTAATGGCTTGTGACCATAGTGGGCATCGAGTACTGTAAAGGGACAAGTTTACAGAAAAGGGTATTTGTTATTTGCTTTAGCAGTAACTAGAACATGTTTCAGAACCAGTGGCCTTGCAAGCATGCAGTGCTACTGAACATGGTGATTCCAGTATAAGGCTGGCATCATAGAAAGAATCAACCAAGAATTATTTCCCATCTCGACAGTAGTAGGCTCCAGGTTAAGGGTTCAATCTCCGATAATTTCTCCTTCAAAGACCCCCTTGCAGGTTCTTGGCTTGGCTGTTGGAATTTCTGAATAATCCGAACACACAGGGAGAATAAAAATTCTCCTCCTTTAACACAGATAAATGCAAACAATTTTTGACGCACTGGACAGAGATGGCACAATTTGAAAACTATTTTATTAATAAAACACAAACTATTACAAAATGATGGATTCAATCTTCATAACGATGTTCTGGTTACACAAAGTTTAGCTGCTACAGATGCAGCGTTACAAATTTTCCTCTCTGTCTCTCTTTTTGCCTTCGGGCATTACAAATCACAATACGCAGTCTGTCTATGAAAAAAAAAAAAACATTACATTACATTACAATAACAAGATGACTATACTATCCGGCACATTATATATGGCGCGGCATATTCTAAAACATAAACAAACTATATAAAAATATAATGCGAAATCCTTTTGTGGGTCCCTGCAGAGGCACTCTCGCTCGGGTACATTTGATCTGTGTTGTGCCCCCGTACAAAATCTCCACTGTTGATCTCTGGTCAACGTATGTCGCCTTGGTCAACTGCGTAGGCACCCCGTGGTTCTTTTGAAACCTTTAACACTGCCCCCGTAACACTACATTTCATCAAAAATCAACGAACCTCTAACCCAAACTTCAAATCCTTTACAAACTGCATTGGAAACTTTTCGCGTTACAAAACGCCCCTATGTTGTCAGACCAAAAATGAGCGCGAACGCATTATAATTAGCTGTTACTGGGGCCCGTGAAACTCACACTGAAATATAAACCCGAACACATAAAAAATTCGCGTAACAAATCCTGGTGGTTATGTCATGGGAAAATCGAATGCGAATCAACGCAATTGGTCCACGTGGCAGTGGGACCACATCGCATCGGCGATCAGTGGAATGAATGGTTTGGTGGATGACACGGAAGACTTGTGATGAGCGATTGCATACTGGTGTGATGAGCGATGTGGGGACCACATCGCGTCGGCGCTTCGCAACAGTCGAAAACATAAGCGGTGGCATGAACGGTGGTTTGGCGATGTGCGATGTTGGTAGGGACCACATCGCATCGCATCATCAGTGGTGAACATTGCTATGGTATGGAACACAGGTCCGTTGCAATATGCGATGTGCGATATCGCAACATCGCATCGCTCCGGAACTTCATATCAACAAGACACTAAGCAAATATTTGCGATGGGCGATGAAGTGGGGACCACAGATGATGTGGCCCATTCAAAAGTTAAAAACTAGCGCGTTTAACAAAAGTCCTTTGTTTTGTTGTTGAGGGCTTAAAATCTCGAAAAGACTATTTTTAATAGAAGCTCCCCAGTTGCATGGTTGAACCACGAAATTCTTCAATTCTCCTTCTGCAAAAGCGGCTGCCCCCATAAACAATAAATTCATCTCTGCAATTGTGGCTGCGGCCATAAAAAAAATTTAATTTCTTATAGTTTCTCCATTCCTCTTGAATGCACAGTGTTGTTCACGCAATATCCTCTGCCCCTTTGTTGTACTATGTTTCTACCTGCACAGGGTATGCAAGCAACTTTAATATTTTCAACACTCCCCCTTAAAGTCAGCTTCTGGGTTATCAGTCATACCCAAGAATTTTCTTAAATATTCAAAACTCTTTTGCCCCAATGGCTTTGTCAGAATGTCTGCAAACTGCTCCTCTGTTCTACAATGTTGTAGAACAATTTTTCCATTGTTCACCAATTCTCTGATGTAGTGAAACTTTGTATATATGTATTTAGTTCTTTTATGAAACACATAAATCTTTGATAATGCAATACCTGAGCTATTGTCACAATAAATTACTATCCCTTTTACATGTTCTTGACATAAAGTCCTCAACATTCTTCTCATCCACAATGCTTGACACACTGCTGCCGTAGCTGCCACATACTCTGCCTCTACTGTAGATAATGCTACAATAGGCTGTTTCTTAGAAGCCCATGAAATGGCTTTTGATCCCATATGAAAAACATAACCAGAAGTACTTTTCCATTCATCAATACTTCCAGCCCAATCACTGTCAGTATAACCAATTAATTCAGAATTTTCTAAAGTAATATACAAAATACCATACTTTTTAGTTCCTTTCACATACCTCAGAATTATTTTTGCTACTTGCCAATGTGTTTCTTTTGGCCTCTCCATAAATCTGGAAATCAAACTAACAACATGCATTATATCATGCCTTGTTGCATTCAAATACATGACGCTGCCAACTATGCTCTTATACAAACTAGGATCAAAATCGTTGCTGTTGTCCTGTTTGCTGAGTTTCAATCCCATTACTGTAGAAGTAATTGTTGTCTTCCACTCCTGCATATTAAATCTTTCCAAAACTTCATTTACATATATAGCTTGTGAGATAAAAATCCCATTTTCATTTTACTCTACTTCTATTCTTGAGAAGTATCTCAAAAATCCCATATCAGTCATTTCAAATTCAGCTTTCATGACTATTTTAAAATTTTCAATAATGTAATCATCATTACCTGTGAATATCACATCATCAACATATAAAACAACAATGAGCATCTTACCATCTTTTTCTTTGATGTATAATGTGGGTTCTCCATCACATTTTTCAAACCCATTCTCCAGTAGATAGGAATCTATTCTACTGTACCATGCTCTTGGTGCTTGCTTCAGCCCATAAAGAGCTTTCTTCAATCTGCAAACTTTGTGCTCTTGGCCCTTTTTCTCATAGCCTAGTGGTTGTTCAACATAAACCTCTTTCATTAAAACTCCATTTAAAAATGTTGATTTTACATCCATTTGGTAAACCTTCCATTTGTTTTGTGCTGCTATGGACAACACTTCTCTCACTGTTTGCATTCTTGTAATTGGTGCAAAAGTTTCCTTATAATCTCTTCCATGCTGCTACTTATAATCTTTGACAACAAGTTTGGCCTTGTGCCTTTCAATCTTACGTTCAACATTGCTTTTGGTCTTGTAGACCCACTTAACTCCAATGACTTATTTCCCTTCTGGGAGATCAACTAATTCCCATTTTTTGTTCTTCTCTATTGCATTAATTTCTTCATCCATGGCTTTTATCCATTTTCTATCTTTTATAGCTTCTTCAAAATGAATAGGATTATCAACATGACAATATGAAGCAAATAAGGAGTTCATACCTTCATTTTCTATCTCTTCCTCATAAATTTCATTTAAATTTTTGAATCTTGTTCCTCTTTCATTTGATGTACTTGTGGTTGAAGTAGCACTTGAATCTGCTCCATGTGGTGTGTTTGGAGAAGCACTCTCATTTCTTCTCAAGGGTGTTCTTACTTCTACTTGAAGTGTTCCTTGTTGTCCTTGTGTTGGTGGAGATGGTGCTATCGATGAGGTGTTCCTTTTAGCCATATCTTCCTCATCTTCATCATGAGACAAACAACTTTTCACACTAACTCTTTTCTCAATGCCTCCATCCCATGCTTCTTCCTCTATGAATTGCACATTTATTTTTATAACAAATATCTTTGTAGATGGGTTATACAATCTATATCCCTTAGAATATTCACTGTATCCAAGGAAAATGCACTTCTCCCCCTTACTATCCAACTTCTTTCTCAGCTGATCTGGAATGTGTGCATAAGCCACACATCCAAAAACTCTCATGTGTGTGACTCCTTGTTTTCTGCCACTCCACTCTTCTTCTGGAACTTTGTTCATCTCTGCTTTTGTTGGGCATCTATTTAAAATATACACAACACAATTTTTAGCTTCTGCCCAATACTGATTTGGCAAATGTTTTGCCTTTAGCATAATTCTCACCATTTCCATGATGGTTCGATTCTTCCTTTCAACAACACTATTTGCTATGGTGTGTACCTTGTTGTAAACTATTTGTGTATGTCGTTTTCTCTGCTAAAATGCAGAAATTGTTTTGAGATGTACTCACCTCCTCTATCAGTTCTAAGAACTTTCATATGCTGCCCACTTTGCTTCTCTACAAGAGCTTTAAAATGGCAAAATTTCTCAAACACTTCACTTTTATACTTCAGGAAATAAACCCATATCTTTCTAGTGAAATCATAATTGAAGGTCAACATGTAGTTGCTGCTTGATACTGATGATGTTTGCATTGGCCCACATAAATCTGAATGAATAATTTCTAAGGGTGCTTTCGCCTTTATGCTCTTCCCTGATGGAAAGTTTTCTCTGTGTTGTTTGCCCAAGATGCAACCTTCACATAGGCTATCTGGTTTCTCTATCAATGGTAGTCCTCTTACCATTCCTTTTTTGTGCATCAAATTCAGACCTCTGAAATTGAGATGTCCAAATCTCAAGTGCCATAACCAATTCTCATCTTTCACTTCCTTCTGAAAAATCTCTTGAGTTGCAGCTGCTACATTATTTCTTTTTTCCTTCAAGTCTGTATTGAGTTTGAGTGAAAACATTCTATTGCTGGTCATTTACACTTCAACAATAACCTTCTTGCTTGGAATTATGTCCATTATTGTGCACAAATAATTTTTAAAGAATACATTGTAACCTTTGTTAATGAGCTGTCTAATGCTCAAAGGATTACATTTCAAGCCAGGAACACAGTATACATCTAGCATAAATTTCTGCTCTCCATTTCTTGCATGAATACTTACTCTGCTTTTTACCTTGACAGATATCTTAGTATTAGTTCCAGTTGTTACTTCAAATTTAACTTCTTCATCAAGATTGGAAAAAATTGCTATGTTTCTAGTCATGTGATTGCTGCAGCCTAAATCTAAGAACCATACATCATCCTGTCTATATTGTGCTACATTACATGTTAACAACACAATATTTGGGTTCTTTTCTTCTCTTTCTACATTAGCATTCTGCTTATTATTCATGTAATTTTGCTTTTTTATACATTCATTGGCATAGTGCCCATATTTCTTGCAATAATGACATTGGACATTGGATTTTTCATACCTTTGTCCATGAGCATGTTGGTGTTCACCTTGCTGGCTGTTGCTTTGGCCGTGGATTTGGTTCTGAATGTTGCTCCTTCCATGTGAATATGAAGAGCTGTTTCTTCATCCTCTGTTTTGGCTTCTGCATCTTCCTCTTCCTCTTCCTAGACCTCTTCATTTTCCAAAAGGCATCTGGGTCTTGAAGGCATGCTCTAGAGATGGGTTTACTGATCTTCCCAATCTCTGTTCATGAGTCATCAATGATGCATCAAGTTCATCTACCGTGAACTTTGAGATATCCTTTGTCTCTTTAATGGTGGTTGCAATAACATCAAACCTTGAGGGTAGACTCCTCAACAGTTTCTCCACAATCCTTATTTCTTAAAGTGTTTCTCCATGGGACCTTATCTGTGTGACCATCCCAATCACATGTGTGAAGAATGAGTCTATGCTATCAGACTCTTTCATATAGAGAGTTTCAAAATCTCTCCTTAGCAATTGTAGTTTTGTTGTCTTCACTTTCTCCATACCTTGATAGGCTGTTTTGAGAGTATCCCATGCATCCTTGGATCTCTTAGCTACTGCTATCCTTGGAAACACACTCTCTTTTACTGCTTGATAGAGATAGAAGAGAGCTTTAGAGTCCTTCTTTCTATTTCTCTTCAACAGATCCTTCTCTGCCTGTGTCAAGGCCTTCAACTCTTGTTCATTTACTGGTTCTTCAAAACCATCTTCAACAAATTCTCGTAGATCCTGGGAGGCAAACAAGGCTCTCATGTTAATGGCCCAATAATAATAATTCTTCCCATTAAAATGTGGGAGCTAAGTATTTCCAATACTCATACTGGTGTTTGGTCCAGCCATTACTTATAAACTGAAATAAACTTGACTATGTTTTTCTTAAACAAACTGTATTTCGTTCTTTAAAAGACAAACTCTGTCACTAAGGACTACACTCTTTTAAACAAAACATATACTCTAATTTTTTGAGATATACCTGGACTTTTACTTCTGCTGAGCCTTCACGATGCTATAGAACTGCTGCAAAAACTTCTTCTACCTTAAGCCTTTTTGAAACCTTCAAAGAGCCTGGATTAGCTCTGATACCATGTTGGAATTTTCGAATATTCCGAACACACAGGGAGAATAAAAATTCTCCTCCTTTAACATAGAGAAATGCAAACAATTTTTGACTCACTGGACAGAGATGGCACAATTTGAAAACTATTTCATTAATAAAATGCAAACTATCACAAAATTATGGATTCAATCTTCAGAATGATGTTCTGGATACACAAGGTTTAGCTGCTACAAACACAGCATTACAAATTTTCCTCTCTGTCTCTCTTTCTACCTTCGGGCATTACAAATCATAATACACAGTCTTTCTGTGCAAAAAAAAAACAACATTACATTACATTAACAAAACAACTATACTATCCAGCACATTATATATGGTGTGGCATATTCTAAAACATAAACAAAATATATAAAAATATAATGCGAAATCCTTCTATGGGTTCCTGCGAAGGCACTCTCCCTCAGGTACATTTGATCTGTGCTGTGTCCCTGCACAAAATCTCCACCATTTATCTCTTGTCAATGTATGCCACCTTGGTCAATTGCGGAGGCACCCCGTGGTTATTTTGAAACCTTTAACACTACGCCTGTAAAATTATATTTCATCAAAAATAAATGACCCTCTAACCCAGACTTCAAATCCTTTACAAACTGTATTGGAAAATTTTTGCATTACAAAACACCCCTACGTCATCAGACCAAAAACCAGCGCAAACACATTTTGATTGGTTGTTGCTGGGGCCCGCGAAACTCACTCTGAAATATAAACATGATCACATAAAAAATTCACGTAACAAATCCTGGTGGTGACATCATGGGAAAATCGAACGCGAATCAACGCGATTGGTCCATGTGGCAGTGGGACCACATCACATGGCCGATCGACGGAATGAACGGTTTGGCACATGGCGCGGAAGACTTGTGATGAGCAAGTGCGCGATGGTGTGATGAGCGATGTGGGCACCACATCGCGTCAGCGCTTCACATCGACAAAAAACATAAGTGGTGGCATGAACGGTGGTTTGGCGATGTGTGATGTGATATGGTGGTAGGTACCACATCGCATCGCATCATCAGCGGTGAACATTTCTATGGTATGGAACACATGTCCGTTGCGATATGCGATGTGCGATATCGCAACATCACATCACTCCAGAACTTCATATGAACAAGACACTAACTCAAATATTTGCAATGGACGATGAAGTGGGGACCACAGATGACGTGGCCCATTCAAAAGTTAAAAACTTGGCGCATTTAACAAAAGTACTTTGTTTGGTTGTTGAGGGCTTAAAATCCCGAAAATACTGTTTTTAAAAGAAACACCTCTTCTGCGTGGTTGAACCAAAAAAGTCTTCAATTCTCCTTCTGCGAAAGTGGTTGCGCCCATAAACAATAAATTTATCTCTGCAACAGTGGTTGTGGCCATAAAAAAAGCTTAATTTCTTACAGTTTCTCCATTCCTCTTGAATGCACAGTGCTATGCACGGAATATCCTATGCCCCTTTGTTGTACTCTGCTTCTACCTGCATGGGGTACGCAAGTGAATTTAATATTTTCAACATTGGCCAGCTCACAGGTTTAACCCCACAGCTTCTATGCTTCGCCGGCTTAAAACGGTAGTAGATTCCCAACAATTTCAAACAATATCTATGGAGATTTCCAACTACACCTTGGAGTACTTAGATTTGATTGAAATTTAGGTTTTATAAAATGAAAAGCTTAGATTTAATATAGGATCATTTTTCATTGAATTTGCAAACGTAATTGCAAATATTATGGCCAACACTATTCTACGGATCATTAGTTGGCTAATCTAATTTACTATGTAATAAAAAAAGGAAAATAATACATATACAAGAGTCTACAATTAAAAAAATTACTAGAAATGAAGAGTATATCACCTTGTCCAGCTGGGATTGAAACCTTGCACACACCAGCTGATTCGAGAAGTGAGGAGAAGCATCTGGGATCGAATTTCTAATTCGAATGTTGATGTGATTCTTGCCCTCCACCTCTGATTTAGCCTTGGAAGTAAATAAGAATTGCATAATAAAAATAAAATCTATTCCTATATGTCATCACTAGGCTAATATAATTTACTCTCTAATCAAAAGAAGATCAATGAAAGTAGTGTCAGAGTGCGAATGAACAATGATGAAAGTATCAATATTGTTTTCACTAGTGATGAAAGTATAATATTGTTTGCATTGGGTTTAAACTTAAAAAGAGTTTTTACACACTACAAGAAGGGTCATTTAGCCTTACATTAAAATTAGCACCACTATGTGCAAAGGATTTGAGAAATATTCATTTTTTAAATAGTGGTGTAAAAGTTGTGATAATGCCCCGATAGTCAAGTGGTGCTATGTTTTCTCGTGCAAAAGTGGATTTAGTAAAAAATATTAAATTTGGTGTTAAATGCATATGTGACATTCCATGGTGTATGGTGCAAGCCACCAAAAACCTATCTGATGATATTGTGATGTAAAGCACCAAAACCAATTTTACAAAAATTAAAAATCTATCATAAAAATATCAAAATTATTATTATAATAATAAATTGTATATGGTGAAAAGAACCATAAAATTAAAAATGGTGCAAAAAAGACATCTATCATTATTATAATAAAATTTTATATGGTGCAAATCACCATAAAATACGAAATGGTGCAAAAAAAAATAACCTCCTTTATTTAGAAAGGTTGTATATTGCAAAGGTTTAAAGATAGGTTAAGAAGTTATATTTGATAATTTAGAAGCTAAGTGTCCCTAAGTTTGGATCCTATGAAGAGTTTAATTTTAGTACCAAAGAGAAAATTTTGAACATTTTCTTCTGCTTAAATCCAATTACCATAAATATATTTAATTATGCCGTAAGGAATTCTTCTTTGAAAACAACTCCCCAAGTTGACACCCTATACCTGTCTGCAACATCAGATCAAATGTTAGATGATTGAAATGTTTTAGACCATTTCTTCCACTATCTCCTTCATTTAACCTAACCACCCAACTAACTTTGTCATTCCTAAGAATCTCTTCCACATCCCACATCCCACATCCCTGAGATATATACAACCTCGATGACTATAATTGCTGGTTTTCATTCATTATATTAAGTAACCTTGTAGTTTTTTTGTTTCACTCATAATATTCTGAAATTGACAAATTCTATTTGTGTTAACAGGTGGAAAGGCCCCAACATTTGTCATAGTAACTAATGATATAGTTCTATCTTTAAAATTTATTTGATTTGTGTCTTTTTGCAGTATAGGTTTTGAATGTTATGGGATCATTGTTCGCGAATGTGCTATTCATAGGTGTAAACAATGCTTCTTCAGACCAGACTGTAGTGGATGTTGAAAGGACAATATTTTATAGAGAAAAGGCAGTCGTGATGTACTCTGCTTTACAATATTCCCTCGCACAAGTAAATCCCCAATTTCATTTCATCGCTCCCATTAATGCCTAAAAGCTTTCTAAATTATTCCCGTCCCTAATTTGTCAATGATGTCATGTAGGTATGAATCGAATTTCCATGTCTTTGTTCAAGTGACGGTGTATGATCTAAGTGCCATATGTATTTTTTCAAGCGACAGTGTATGGTGTTCGTGTACGCGATGATCGACTTCCAATGGAGGGCAGACAAGTTCTAGTTTTTCTTCTTCATGTTCGTCACATTTTTGTACTACAAATTAAATAAAATAAATGCAACACACCTAATAGTGAGACAGAGCTCACACAAAATTATTATTAGCTTCAAAATAACATTACACAAGCATAGGCACTCAACTAATCTTCCTAATATTGCGGTAACAATCCTGAACTAGTGGAACTAAACTCTAATTTAAAACTCTCAATCAACAAACCATAACCACTCCTATTTCTAAATTATTCTAGATTATTCTCACATCCTCCCTTAATGGAGAAATGGATTTTCTACAACACATAATTTACTTCTAAAAACTTCAAACTTTAGTTTACCAAGAGGCTTGGTAAAGATATCAGCCATATTATCCTTGGTATTACAAAATATTAAATCAATTTCATTTGATTCAATCTTCTTTCATATAAAGTGGTATTGCAGATCAATGTGTTTTGATCTGGCATTATATATTGGATTCTGTGCTAATTTGATAGCACTTTGATTATCACAATTTATGCATGTTGAACCACTTTACTCCTCTTCGAGATCTGCAAGAATTCTCCGCAACCAAACAGCTTCACAGGTGGCATTGGTCAAAGCTTTGTACTTAGATTCTGTTGATGATAAAGAAACAATTGCTTGTTTCTTACTACTCCATGACACAACCCCGGATCTAATATGAAATGCATAGCCAAAGGTAGACCGTTTGTTATCAGGGTTTCCTGCGCATTCTGAATGAGAAAAACTTGTCAGTGCAACATCAGATTCATCAGTATACATAATACCTAAATTGATTGTTCCTTTTAACTATCAGAGAACTTTCTTTGCAGCGTTCCAATGATTTCCTGAAGGCTTGGCCATAAACTGACTAAGGATACTGACTGAGTATGCAATGTCTGGTCTGGTAGTGGTGAGATAGTTCAGACTTCCCACCAACTGACGATATAAAATTGCATTTGCCTGTTTAGTTCCATCTTCTTTGTACAACTTTGCATTCTGTTCTAAGGGAGTTGAAATAGCTTTACAATCACTCATATTGAACTTTTTAAGAATTTCCTTTGTGTATTTACTTTGAGTGATTAATTTTTTACCAAGCTCTCTCCATACCTCAATTCCTAAACAGTAATGAAATTCACCCAGATCTTTCATTTCAAATTCCTGAGACAACTGAATTTTAACTTCTTCAATTAACTTGTAAGCACTGCCTATGATAATGAGATCATCCACATATAAATATATTAAAGGAACATTTCCTTCTTCATCTTTCTTAACATATAGGTTAGGATCTTTTTTGCTTTTCACAAACCCATTCTGATGAAAGAAGGTATCAATATTTACATACCATGATGTCGATGCCTGTTTCAAACCATATAAGGCTTTTCTTAACCTGCAGACTAGATGCTCCTATCCATGTTTGACAAACCCTTCAGGTTGAACTTGATAAACTTCTTCCTTTAAATCACCATTCAGAAAAGAATATTTGACATCCAATTGATGTATATTCCAATTATGTTTTGTAGCTAAGGCGCTCAATACTCTAATTTTATTCAATTTAGCTACTGGTGCAAAATTATCATCATAATCAATTCCCTCCTGTTGATCATATCCTTTTGCAACTAATCTCACCTTAAATTTATCAATGATACCATCTGCTTTAAATTTAGATTTATACAACCATTTTCTTCCAATTGGAACTTTGTTTTCAGGGAGTTCAACTAATTCCCATGTTTGATTTTTCATAAGAGAGTCATATTCATCATTCATAGAATTTCCCCATTGTTCATGCTCTTTAGCTTGTTCATAATCAACTGGTTCTACAACATTCATGATATTAGACATCAAGGCATAATCTCTATACCCTGTAGGAAGTTGGGTTTGTCGGGTTGACCTTCTTGGTTCTACAATACCTGTTGGGGTTCCATCCATGATTATCCTGCTTTGAGGTGAATCTTCCTCTCGTGATGAATCACTGCTGCTTGATGTGCTCATGCTACTTTCATTTTGATCTTGAACCTGTAATTGTACCTGTTCATGTTCCTGTTTAACCAAAGTATCAATTTTGACATGATCATCATTATGTATATGCCAAGTATCATTCATTGTATCACTTTTATCAGCATTCTCATGAAACACCACATCTTGAATTGCAAATAGTTTATGTGAACTGTGATCAAACAGTTTATATGCTTTATGATCTGTACAATACCCAATAAAAACACAATTGATTGAATTTGCATCAAGCTTCCTTCCGTTATCCTTAGGAATATGTGCAAAGGCAGTACATACAAATACTCTTAAATGGCTAACATCAGGTTTATGACCATAAATAATCTCAAAATGAGTTCGAAAAGCTAATTTATTAGTGGAACTTCGATTCTTCAAATAAAGAGTAGTATTAATGGCTTCTGCCGAGAAACCATTAGAAATGTTTTTACCTTGAAGCATACTGCGAGCACACTCCAGCAGTGTTCTATTCCATCTCTTAGAAACACCATTTTGCTGAGGAGAATGGGGTGCTGTGAACTGTTGTTGGATCCCATGAAATTTACAATATCTGTTAAATGCTCCTGATTTATATTCACCACCCTGATCTGATCTAAGAATTTTAATGTATTTTATTGTTTGCTTTTCATTCAAAGTTATGAATTCTTTAAAATACTCAAAGACATCACTTTTTCTTCATATGAAATAGAACCATGTATATCTATATCTATCATAAACAAAAATAAGAAAGTAGGAAGCACCACCAAGCGACCTAGTTTGCATAGGTCCACATACATAAGTGTGAGTTAATTGAAGTATATAATATTGTATTTTCTCTGTATGAACAGGAAACTCCTCTCTATGCTGCTTACCAAGTGCACAAGCTTCACATGGTAAATGTTCACACTTCATAATAGGAAGACCTTCAACCATTGTTTTTCTTTGCAACAACAATAAATCATTGTAATTTAGCTGCCCATACCTGTGATGCCATAACTCTGCTGTTGACATTGCTATGGATTTCAATGCAACATGACGCTTCATTGTCACATCCAATTTATACAATCTACCAACCCTGGTACCTGTGGAAACAAACCTGTAGTGATCCTGAACATCTTTCACAATACACCCCAATTTACCAAATTCCACTTTTAAATTATTGTCAGTGATAGTTGAAACAGATATCAAATTCTTTTTAATACCAAGAACATACATCACATCATGAATCTGTCTCATTTGTCCATTAGGTAAGTACACACTTATTACGCCATAGCCTTGTACTTTATGTGACCTGTTATCTCCTAGGAAAATGTGTGTGCCATCAGTTTCTCATAATATTTATCATACCATTCTTTTTTACAAGTCATATAAGTTGATGCACCAGAATCTATGAACCAAGCAGTTTCATCATCAGTTTCAGGAGACAATGCAGTATCAGAAAGAAATAATTTAATATTTTTACCTCTTGCAATCAATGCTAAATCCTTGTTGCCGTTATCATCTATATCTTGAGCAGTAGGATCATGATTCAAGTTTTGATGCCCTTCTTCATGAACGATTGGTAGATTTTCAATTATAGAAACCTTTTTGTCAGAATATTCTTCTGACTGAAAAATACTACCCAAGCCCAAAATGCCTCCAAATGACCACATGAAAAAAAAATCATCAAAAGGATCCAAAAATACAGAAATATTGACAATGCCCCACTTATCTCACCTCCAATTTTCAAGCTCTTATTCACACCATAGCTCTATGTTGAATGTTGACAACAAATTTTTATCCTATGCAGATCCTTCAACCCAAACCAATAGCATTATAATTCAAGTCATGAACAGAGTACGAGAACTTTTCACTCCTCACAGTATTTAAGAATACGTCTCATAGCTCACTAGCCACATGGGGCAATTTTTATAGTGCCGAAGTGTTCTCAGCATGCTCCACTGCAGTTCTCTTTTACTACACATAGGGCTCTTGTTCTCCAATGCATATAATGTGGATCCAAATAAATTTCATTTAATTTCAGTATTCAAGGATTTTTATGTGCAGAGATCAGCTACCTGGAGATCTGTTGTTGTAGAGCCAAATCTTGCCAACTGTCTACACCTGATATTTTTTTTTCCTTGGTCGATCCCCTGGTCGTGGAGGTTGAGGAGAGCATCCTATGACTAATAAAAAAAAAGGTATTGAGGGCAAGCAGCCAAACTCTTCTATTCGTAAGTGTGCAAGAGTTCAACTTATCAAGAACGAAAAGAAGATTGATGCCTTTGTTCCCAACAATGGTTGTTTGATTGCTGGAGAGGGCTCAAGGAGGTAGAGGAGAGACGCTGTGAGCGGAGGCCGCGTCGTGAGATTTAGTAAATTTATTGCAATGCGAGGCTAAGGATAACTAAATATAATAAAATCAAATAAAAATATAATCCATATCGAGAAAATGAAATCACTCTCGGCTCCCTACCAGAAGGAGAGACTATTTTGTAAATTGGTAGTAGACAGTCTGCTGCCAACGATGATGATAGCTTGGTGGTTGCTCTCTCTCCTTCAACAGAAAAATATTATCACTTTCTCACCTACGTTGTTATACGAAAAAAAAAATATTCTTAGGAGTGGCTGGATGCAGAGCTGAAATTGGTTGAGATCGCACAGCTCCCTTGTCCCGAGATCCAGCGGCGCTACACGAGCTCACAAGCTCCTTTACCACACTTCCGCTACGTTCTGATACCATGGGTTCTCACAGCCTTCACACAAGCTTCACCTTCACGCACATAATGGCTTTCTCCTGCCAAATCCACTTTTATCAATCGACAACAGTCTTTGCAGATTTTGACAGCTCACATAGGGAGAAGATTTGTTACAGATCTCTCACGTAGTTTTCTACAGCATGCACTGGTTGCATGCAATCCAATAGCCAACCTTGATGCACTCCACAGCCATGGCCTCCACTTAAACAAATCTACCTCACTGGATTACACAAAGCAAATCAAAATCGACACATCGGACTTCTCCAGCACCACAGGATTATTCCACCAACAACACAGGTTTCTCAGCTCTGATACCAAATTAAATAAAACAAATGCAACACACACAATCATGAGGCATAGCTCACACAAAATTATTATTAGCTCCATGATAACATTACACATTTAGAGCATAGGCACTCACCTAATCTTCCTAATATTGGGGTAACAATCATAAACTGATGGAACTAAACTCTAATTTAAAACTCTCGTTCAACAAACCATAACCAGTCCTATTTCTACATTATTCTAGATTATTCTCACACAGCACATATTACATGTTCTTCACATTTTTGTAATACACATATTACCAAATGATGTCGGTCACTCTGACTCCTAATGTCAACATATCTCCCACTATCACCTCTACTTTCTATTCCATCTCGATGCTTTTCTGTGGTTTCACATGGTTTTAATCACTAAAAATCCAATAATAATTTTGAAGTATACAACAATTAATTAATAGTTTGCTTCCAAGTACTTGTTAAAAATATTGGTGTAACTTGTTTGTCAGATGTAACTTTTTTTTGCCTAATACCTCATAAAACATCAAAATTTTACTTTTAAAAATTCCATTAATTGCAACTTTTTGCCCATCCAACTGAGTATGATTCATGCAATATCAACTGTGTATATGTGAACATTAAAACCATAACAAACATAGCTGGACACATAGTGCTTCTGCTCCATTCTATTATTATTTTTTGTGAGGATTCAATTCAATTAATACCTATAACAATACTTTATAAATTTGATGCAGAATATTCCGGTGTGGTGGAGATGGTACTACTCGGCACGCCCTGTTGTGTGGAATCTATATGGTTTAATGCCATCACAGTTTGGGGATTATGAAACTGTCATGACGAACAACATGTTAACACAAATACTTCATTATTATTCTATGATAGCCTATTTTTTTTTTTCTTTATGAATATAAAACCAATTATATTTTTATCTTTTAAGTTACCTGATTTCCATAATTTTTCATAAATATAATTTTATTTGGTAATTGGTTACCAAATACAGGGCTACGTCCTTTCAAAAATGTGATTTTGAATTTTTTCAGTGTTTCCTATATTATGCAAATGCTTTGTTGGTGCGCCCACATTTTAACCAAAACCAAAGTTCGAATTTTTATATTTTTAAATACAACATATTTAATATATATATACACAAAGCTTATGGAGTGAGTAAAAGCATAGATCTTGTGGCACGGAAAAGTACTTGTACCTTAGGATACCTGGATCCAGAGTAAATGGGAGATATAATTCTTTGCAATATTTTTTAGCTAAAGAAATTATATTAATTACTAATAGAGGAGGCAATTTCATTTTGACTGAGCTGCTTTGCTAAGGTTTCACGCCATGTTTTCCAAGTAATTTTAGCATGCCAATTTTTCCCAGGAATTTTAGCATTCAAATGTTGATGGAGAAGAGCGATATGTATAGTTTTGGGGTGGTTTTGCGGCATATCATTTGTGGTAGACAACCCATAAATGAAAAACTATGTGGAGAGCAACATAATTTTTTTTGATGGGTAATTTTATTATCGAATACCAATATTATATAACATTAAGAACATATTATAATTTTGGTGTATCTTTTATGGTCAAACTAACGATAATAATCATCCATGTTATAAATATTAGGTCACACCGTATGTTGAGATGAATGAAAATATTGGAAAATTAGAGGAAATCATAGACAAGAGGTTGGATATAAATTATGAAATAAAATCCATTAGTAATGTTAACACTGTTACTGATGAAATAGGTAACCTGACCTCAAAACGGGAACTCTAGCCCAAAAAGTCTCAAAAAACATGAAAAAACACCCCAAAAACAAAAAGTGTGTCTTCCAGAACGCACTTGGTTTTTTTTGTAGGTCAAATTTCAACATTTTATAAAATTATGCTAAAAACAAAATTGTTTGTTGAAACAAGGATTGGAAAAACACCCTCAAAACAAAACCAGTTGATGCTGGAATAACAAAAAAAAAATTGTGTCATAATTTTGACACTTGTAACAATGGAATTAAAGACAACATATTAGGACATTTTTTAAAATCGTAAATTTCTAACATTTTTGATAGATGATTTTAAAGATAAACAAATACATGTCTGAAGGGCTTATCATTTCGAACAATTTTCATCCATGTTGTTAAACATAAAATATCTTGACTTTAAACAACCCCAAAATTGTAATTATTGTCAACCATAACCTTAAAGATAAAATTTGGTAGCACATAAAAACCTTAATGACAAGTTGTAAATCTAAAGTTTTTCAATCTTAAGTGTTCAACATACTTGAACAATGAAATTATGGAGAAATTATAAGAATTAACAATTTTAAAAAATGAACAAGTAAATGAAAAAATTATCATTGAACAGAAACAAGTAAGAGTAATTTTAATTTTAAAGGATAAAACCTTATCTTTTTTCAAATCTTAGCATAAGACAAATTTAAATATAATTTCAACCAAAACCTAAAAATCAAGCATCAAAACAAAGTGTTCTGTTTCAATTATGCATATAATTATTAAAACTTTTAAAAGTATCTTATACCAAATGGTAACAATACATAATATCATGATAATATCACTACATAATCTAAAAATTCAACATCAGTTTCTATTTTCTATTTTACTTATAATTAAAATATCAACATTGGTACATTGAATATAACATAAATTATTTTTCTAATTCATTGTTACATTGTCGATATTCTAAAGAAATGAATTCTTCATAATTAAAACATATAATCCGACAAACATAGAAATGTCTCATAACTTCATGAAAAATGAGATGGAAGTCAAAATTTTTATTTCAAGTTACCATGCAAACATCAATTACATAAAAGTGTCTTAGATAGTTATTCAAAATCAGCCATAGGTTTTGGCACACCATCATAATCTACATCTTCAGATGAATGGCTCGATGCAGATGAAGATGATCCATATTCTTCTCTTTCATCAACTATTGCTCCATCTGAGTCAACATGCATGCCCACCATTTCAGATTTCAAAAGTCTTGTAGATATATGTCTACTTTCTGCAGAGTCCCATTTCAACAGTAATTGTTCTGGTAGCAATTTCTTCAAAATATTTATGGTTTGCAACTGAAGAGTTCCTCTCTTTTTCAAATTGAAGTCATACACAAGTATGTCAACATCCTCCAATTTCAAGACATCTGTGTGGTGACGATTTATATTTGTGCCCTTTCTTTTTCTCTTTCTGCCAATTCATTTTCCACTACCATCTCTGGCTTGTACACACCATTGAAAGGGTGGGTACTTGTGGCATATCAATGTACATCAACAGTTGTAATCTCTTCATTTTCATTAATGACCTTTATAACCTTGGAAATTCAGAATGGATAGCCAAGTGGATCTTCATCTGCTAACACTGCTATCATGCAACCCTCCTTAAGATCCTACACAGAACCCCTGTAAAGGTCTTCCATGGCTTCACGTTGTGCACGTGATATTCTAGAACCAATATAGATTTCTCTTTCCTCCACCTGTTGGGAATTAATAATAGCTTGAGGCTATTGATGTTCAAAATTGTGTGTTTCCTGATGTTCATGTTCATTTGGCATATTTTGTGGCAAAAAAAAGGAGTCTTCAAAAGCGTATCCCCATTTATTGATCTTGAAATCATATCACTTTGATTACTGAAAAAAGACTCCCACCAAACTGAATCAACAACATCGAAGTATTCATATGTATCTCTAATACATCTTTTAGTTTCCTCTAGACATTCAGAATAATTTATGTCTCTCTTCTGCCTTCATGCATTATGGAGTTCAGAAACTGACTGTAATAACAATATCTTTGATCAAAACATTGGATGCTCTGGAATGAAATTCAAAAATGCTAAACCTGATGATGGTCCCCATTCTTCAATAGTTGAATACTTCTTGCCCCATATAAGTGTTATCCCATAATTTTTTTTTGATACGAACTTGATGCTGGAAGCTAATGTTGTTAAGTTGTTCAATGCATTTCTCCTTACCATGCGATCCAAAAATAAACCTTCGCATGTCAATAGTTTCTTCCAACACATGAAAAACGGGCACTGGAATGTACGATTTCTTAATACATTCAATTAATGATGGCAGGCTCCCAACACCTTTCCTCCTCAATGTTACTGAAAAACGACTGAACATTTGATCAATATGATCATGAGTATGCCTAACAAGAAGGAAACCAACCTTTATCTTTTTAAAAATCCCCAATTCAACGAGCATGTTTAGATACCCAAAAAGAACTTGATTTTTGTTCTCACGACTTGTGTTGTCTAATTGTAAATACAAAACTTCGGGAAGAATCCCAGACCAATGAGTAACCACATCATGGATTATAGTTATGGTCAGATTTGCATCATTGTGAATATTTGGAGTTGTGAAGAAAACTCTTGGAAAAATCTTCTCATTAAATACCATACAACCAACCAAGTGAAACTGAATGAAATTTTCCATACCATCAATTATCAATCCCAGATATTTATTTGGATGATCATAACACTTCTTTCGATGTTTATACAACTTTTTCCTTTCACTTGTTTGCTGATTGCGATGGTCTTGAAGTTCTTTGACAACGGAATCTATACATAAAATAAAAGAAACATATGAATAAATATATTTTCATAGTTGATAAGTATCAAATTTTAAAAAACAATGTTTTGAACACATACCTCTTTATGCCCCTTGACATTTATCTCTTTTTGCTTTAAGAGAAGCGCATGTGCTGCAAATCCCCATCCTTGTCTTCTTAGGAATACAAACATTGCTGAATTCAGTTTTCCATATCCTTGTAAAATAAGAATATGTAATAAAATTACCAATTCTTTCAACAGCTTCTGCATAATCTTTGTATAACATGAATATTTCTCGTCTCGAGAAATTATCTGGAATATGTATTGTGTCTTTATTTGGCATACACTCTCCATGATTTGAAAAGAAGTCTTTCATCCATGTCTTAGCAATATTTGCAAATGGCCCCACCTCCCGTTTAGAACGTGCTTCTGAATAATATGTGGGATCCCTTTCCAATCTATCCTGGATTCTTGACAAATGACAATTACCAATTGAATACAACATTTTGAACGCCTTTCTGCAAAGCAATACATTCCCAATATGATAATCATAACCTGCTAGTGTAGATTTCATGCAACCCACTAAATATGAATTTTGCATGCTTTTATTCATTGACATATATGTTTTCCTTTTCTCCAAAGAAAAATTGAAATCCATATTTTTCAAGCAATCCCTTCGACAACATTCACTTGAAATCAAATGAACGATAGAACTTCTTGTCGTGAGATATTTTTTCCTCACCCTTGTATAACTGGAATGCTTTGGATTGATATGAAAAGGTATACTCCTACTCCTACTCCTACTCATCATTCCATCATCCTTTGTAAAAGTAGTTTCATCACCATTAGGAGGAATATTATCCCCACTATCGTCATCCTCAACATAGTTAAGAAATTCATCAACATCATTGCATGGAAATTTTTCTTTACCATCATCAGTTGAAGAAAAAATTTCACAAGAATCATCGGCACTTTTGTAACCCTGACTCAAAATAAATTCTTCACCATCTTGACCCATGCTTTCAAATTCTTCCTTGGGAGGATTCAATTCTTCATCACCATGAGTGTCCTTGAAATGGTCACTTGGAGAAAATGCAATATTCAGATCTGTGCCTCTAAAATTATCATTTGCAAGAAACTCTTCATCCTCCCCTTCCTCAGTGGTGCTCTCATAATCCTTGGGATTAGGCATAAGTGGAAGCTTTGAATTTGTATTCACTAAAATTTCTTCATCTTGCCCCTCCCCTTCCTCATCGAAGCTCTCATAATCCTTAGGACTAGGAATAAGTGAATGCCTTGAATCTATATTTATTGGAAATTCTTCATCCCCCCCTTCATCAGTGGTTAAATTATAATCGTTATGATTAGGATGAAGTGAAAATTTTAGCTTTGGAAATTCATCCCCGTCTTGAGCAGTGGTGCTGGCATAATCCTTAGGATGAGGACGAAGTGGATATTTTGACGCTGCAAATTCTTCATTCCATTCTTCCTCAGTGGTGCTGACATAATCCTTAGGATTAGGATGAAGTGCATATTTTGACTTTGCAAATTCTTCATTCCCCTCTTCATCTTTGGTGCTGACATAATCCTTAGGATTAAGACGAAGTGGAAATTTTGACTCTGGAATTTTTTCGTCCCCCTCTTCATCATTGGTGCTTGCATAATCCTTAGGATTAGGACGGAGTGGAAATTTTGACGCTGTAAATTTTTCATTTCCCTCTTCATCAGTGGTGCTGGCATAATCCTTAGGATTGGGACGAAGTGGATGTTTTGACTTTGAAACATTATCATTCCCCTCTTCATCAGTGGTGCTCGCATAATCCTTACGATTAGGACGAATTTGATATTTTGACTCTGGAAATTTTACATCCCCCTTTTCATCAGTGGTGCTGGCATACTCCTCAGGATTAGGACAGAGTGGATATTTTGACTCTACAGATTCTTCATTCCTCTCTTCATTTGTTGTTCTCGCATAATCCTTAGGATTAAGTTGAAGTGGATATTCTTCGTCTCCCTCTTCATCAATGGTGTCCTCATAATCTTTGGGATTAGGATGAAGTGAAACTTTTGACTCTGGAAATTCTTCATCATGCCCTTCATCACTGTTGCTTTCATAATCCTTAGGATTAAGAGTAAGTGGTATAACTGGTGCTCGATTTACAGAAATTTCATTTTGCTGCAACTCATCAATTTTGTTCTCATCATCTTTAGGATAACGACCAAGCCAATTTTTTGACTCTCTATTCATGGTGAACGAACTCCCGTTATATTCATCACTCTAAATAGAGTTGTTGCGTGACGAAGATGTTGATGTTCTAGAAAGAAAAACTTCGCTATCAGAAGAAACCATGGCTTTCAAGAAGAATAGGTTGAATGATACAAATTCCTCTCCCACTTACAATATATAGCTTAAATACTGAAAATTTCCCTCCAAATTTTCCCTCCAAAAAAATTCGCGAAAAAATTTCCCTCCAAAATTTCCCCCCAAAAAATTTCGCGAAAAACTTTCCCTCCAAAATTTTCATTTCATATATTTGGTACAAATATTAATCAAAAAATGTATTTAAAATTTTTTTTAATAAATTGTTTATGTTGAAATATTTTATCGATATTTATATTCAAAATATCCACAAAATATTTCTATCATGGATGCCTTCCAAACTAAAATAATGTTTTTATTTGAATGATTTAACATTGACTAGATGTAAGTATTAACTATAATATTACTATAATACCTACATGCAAATATTAACTATTTTAACTATAATGACTACATGTAAATATTTTAAATTTTAAATTTTAAACTTATGTTATATTCATCTAAAATATATTTCAAAATTTATTAATAAACTGTTGGTCTTCAAATATTTCACTGTACTTTCTATTCAAAATATCCACAAAATATTCCTTTCATACATGTCTTCGAAACTAAAATAATTTTCTTATTTGAATGGTTTAAGATTGACTACATGTAAATATTTATAAAAATAACAACATGTAAATATTAACTATTTAAACTATAATTAACTACATGTACATATTTTAGATTTTAAAATTTAATCACATGATTTTAAACATTGATTACATGTAAATATTAATATAATTAACTACATGTAAGTATTTCATATTTTAATTTTTAATCTGAGATTATATTTGAATTATTCAACATTCAGTACATGTAAATATTAAATAAAATATTAATTATGATAACGACATGCAAATAATAAGTATTTTAACTATAGTATGAACTATAATAAACTAAATGTAAATATTTTAAATTTGAAATTTTAATCCCACATTCGTTAAACAGTAAACCAATCAGACAATATTCGCTATTTAAAAGGAAAGATTGTTTCTATTCATCACATCACATCAAGTTTTCTGGTATTTGTTAGAGCAAATTTCTGGAGGTGTTGCGTTGGCATCGGTAACTTCGTGGAGGCATTGCATTGGCATTGGAGGCATTGTGTCGCTATTGGTAATTTTGTGGAGGTTTTGCATTGGCATTGGTAACTTCGTGAAAGCATTGCATTGGCATTGGAGGCATTGTGTTGGCATTGGTGACAATAGCTTTTTGCATTTCAAAGGTTAGTTTTCCTTCTATTCTGTCAATTTAAAGACGATTTTGGGGAAAATCTGTTTTTCTATAGTTTTTTTGTATCCAAAAACTACTTTTTAAAGGTTTCTAGGTTCAAAAACCTTAATTTTTTTATATTTTTTTAGTGAAGAAAATATAAAAAAAACCAATTTTTTTAGGGTTTTAAGAACAAAAATTTAGATTTTTTTTCTTTCTTAAGACTTATAGGTTCATCTAGACAGAAAAATCCATAAAACGACCATGCACATAAAAAAAAAAAGGTAATGTTATAACATTTTTTTTTTATTTTTTTTTTATCATAAATATATCAGTGATTTCATTATTTAAATTTTTTTTTTTTTTTATTTGAGAATTTTTTTATTTTATATTCTATTTTATTTTATTTTTTAATTTTAAATCTTTAATTTTTTTCTTTATTGTTTTGTTATATATATATATATATATATATATATATATATATATATATATATATATATATATATTTTTTTTTTAATTGTATTGTGATATAGTTTTTTTTTTTAAATTTATTATATTGTTATATTAAAACAATTGTTTTTTTAATTTATTATATTTTTTATATAATTATATAATGTTTAGAAACCAAACATAATTGTGATTTAATAAATTGTTGTTTTTTTTTTTTTTTTTTTTAATATTTTTAACATTTTTTTTAATTATTAAATAATGTTTTAATAATTATATTATACAAAAAAAAAAATCAAAAATCGAAATTAAAAAAAAATAAAAATAAAAAACAAAAAAAATTTAAAAATAAAAATAAAAAAAAATCAAAATGAATAGCGCACAACCCCTAAAGCGAACGTCGGAGGCCCGCTTGGGTGGCGCGGCGGGGCGGCCAGTAGGCTACATCCCCCGCTGGGCCGAGGGGTCGGGGCCGGCTGCGACCGCCAGGTGGCACCGCCGACCGGCCCACAGCGCCCATTGGGTGGGGTGCAACGGCCAACGGAATCGGCCCTCGGCCCGGTGACGGGGTCGTGAGGGCGGGCGGGCCGCCTAGTGGCCTTTGCCAATGGGCCCCACAGTAGCCCATCGAGTGGTGCCGCACTATTCATTTTAATTTTTTTTTTTTTTTAATTTGTTTTAATAAAACTTTTTTTAATTTTGGTTTTTTTTTTTTTTTTTTTTTTTTTTTTTTAATTTTGTTTTTTAATTTTTAAATTTTTTTTTTTTAAATAATTTGTTTTAATAAAACATTTTTTAATTTTGATTTTTTTTAATTTTATTTTGTTCTTTAAATTTTTTTTTTGATTTTTTTTTTAATAATTTGTTTTAATAAAACAATTAAAAGTTCATAGAAACATTGTTATATATAAAAATAATAAAAAAATTGTTGTATAATATAATAAAAACATTGTTAAATAATAATTGTTAAAAATCTCAAAATATAACAAATATATAAATATATTAAAAAAAAATAAATCATGAAACAACAATTATGTTTTGTTTTTAAACATTATATAATTAAAAAAAAATACAATATAATAAATTAAAAAAAAAACATTTGTTTTAATATAACAATATAATAATGTTATTTGCACATTCTGCGCGTTCTGAGCTACGCTAGGGCTTCTGCTGCGTGGCTACCTCTGCAGCGGCCGGCCTCAGGCCTTCCCTATGGAGACGTTGGGTCCTTCTCTGGATCCGCCTTCTTCTCCTGCCGTCGACGCCTTCAACCAGCTTCTTGCCGGTTTGCCTCAGAAGAAAAGAAGCAAAGCATCCAAATTTGTTAAGAAGCTAGATGAGATTCCTGAGATCTCCTTGCCTCTGGAGGATCCCATTCAAGTAGCTCTATCTTTGGCTGATCGTGATCTCATTGGCCAATTCACGGGTCTGTGGCCTTCTCCGAAAACTACTGAGCAATGGGTTAACAGGAACTGGGCTCCTCTGATCAAGGAAAATGTCACCTCTTACTTTTCGGGGCGAGGGTACTTCCTCTTCGAATTCTCCTCCGAAGAAGACAAATATTTGTTCTTTCAAAATGGGTCGTATTTCATGGGTTCTCAGGGCCTCTATCTGAACAAATGGACTCTGGACTTTGATCCGGCTGTTGATGTTCCCAAGGCTTTACCGGTGTGGGTTCATCTTCCAAATATACCAGTTCACTGCTGGAAGTGGAGTTCCTTGAAACACATTGGCAACACTCTCGGGAAATTCATAGATCGGGCAAACAATAAGGACCAGTACGATTGTGCCAGGATCTGCATAGAAGTAGATCTAGAGGTGGGTCTTCCAGAGGCTATCAAAATAAAATTCGGTAGATGGTCTCATGTGCAGATCTTGGACTATGAGCAACTGCTGTTCAAATGTAGGAAATGCCATGTTCATGGACATTTTGCTAGAAACTGTCTGTCCAACGCAGAGCCAGAGAAAGGGACTGAAGAGGGTTGGAACCAAGTCAAACGAGAAAAAACTAACCACAAAGGGCAAAAACCAGGAGGACCCTCTGGAAAAGGCTCTCTACAGGCTAATGTTCAACGCCCCCCTCCCAAAAAGGCGCAATAAAACAAATTTGACCCCACTGGCCCGGCCGCCTGTGTGTTCCCCCGGGGGGGGGGGGGGGGGGGGGGGGGGGGGGGGGGGGGGGGGGGGGAAAAAAAAAAAAAAAAAAAAAAAAAAAAAAGGGGGGCAATCTCCTGTTGGGTGATCTCTTGTTCATTCTTGATAAAAATGGACTTTTTCTTTCTGTGATGTCTGGTTCGTGATTGTTTTGTGATGATCTTCATGCCTTATTATTATTATATATTACACATATATACCCATATTATACATTGCAGAAGGGTAAAAGGCGATCTAAAACGATGGGTCAAAACCCTGTCCAACTCGGCTACAGAAAGAAAAGCCATTAAAGTCTCTCTTGCCTCTCATCAAACTCATATGGAGCACGCTATAATCACAAAGGAGCTGTTAGACCAAGAGGCTCATTTGCAACAATGTTTTCATAAGGCCTGCCTAGCTGAAGAAGAATACTGGAGATTAAAATCTCGAAATCTCTGTCTCAAAGTAGGGGACAAGAATTCTGCTTTCTTTCACAAACAATCCTAGGCCAGGAAATGCTTCAACACTATTTCTGAGATTAAGGAGGATAACGTCACCTTCAAATATTTTGAAGACATTAAAAAATAAACCTTTTCTCACTTTCAAAACTTGTACAGTGAAGATAAGGGCCCGGACCAATACTTAGATCTGCTAGACATTATTTCTTCTGCAATTTCTCCTCGTATGAATGAGATCCTTGAGGCCAAAGTCACCAAAGACGAAGTCAAAAAGGCCCTCTTTGATATGGATCCAGATAAGACCCCTGGGCCGGATGGCTTTTCTGCCAGGTTCCTTCAAGTTTGTTGGTCGATTGTTGAAAAGGATCTGCTCAAAATGGTTCAGAAGTCTCAAAATACTCAGAAAATAGGAGGCAGCACAAACTCCGCTTTCTTAGCTCTCATACCAAAGGAAAAAGGCGCCAACAACTTTAGCAGATTATGCCCGATTTCCTTATGCAATACTGGGTACAAGTTAATCACTAAAGTAATTGCAAATAGACTGAAGCTCATTCTTCCAAAAATAATTCTGGAGAATCAATGAGGCTTCATCCAAGGCAGGCAGATCGTGAACAACTTCACCCTTGTTCAAGAGGAAATTCACTCAAGTCTTCTTCGAAAAGAACAAGGTATGGTGATTAAACTTGATTTACCAAATGCTTTTGATCGAGTAAATCATAACTTTCTCTTCAAAGTCATGAGCAAGTTTGGCTTTGGAGCAAATTTCATCAAATGGATCCGAGCATGCATCTCGGAGCCATGGATCGCTCCTCTTGTAAATGGAAGAGCCATTGAATTCTTCAAAGCTTCAAGAGGGCTAAGGCAGGGGTGTCCTCTTTCCCCTCTGCTTTTTGTCATCCAAGCCTCTGTCCTCAGCTTCCTGTTAGACAAAAAGATGCAAGATCAAGATATCAACGGATTGTGTATTGCAAGAGGGGTCAAAAATATAAACCACGCCCTATTTGCGGATGACACTTTGTTTTTGGGAGCTGCCTCTCTTTCCTCTGCCTCTAAATTTAAAGTATTTTTGGATGATTTCAGTGAAGCCTCAGGTAGTGTTGTAAATAAGAACAAATGTCATATCTTCAGCTGGAACACTTCGCCCAGATTGCTCTCCGCTATCTCTAGATGTTTGGGTTTTGCAGCCTCCTCCACTTGGACCTCCTTCAAATATTTGGGCCTTCCTTTTTTTCATAAGAAATCTACAAGCAAAGACTGGCTCCCTCAGCTTGAAAAATTCAAGTCTAGGATCCAAGCCTGGGGCTTCTCCTGGCTCAACACTGCTGGAAAATCTGTCCTTATTAAATCTGTGCTCTCCAGCCTTCCTCTATTTCAATTTGCTGTGCTTCTCGCTCCGGCAAGCATATTAAAAAAATGGAAGAGTTCATGCGGAGGTTTTTTTGGAAGGGAGGCAAACAGAATGAAAAAAATATTCCCCTTATCAGTTGGGAAACCATCTCCAAGCCACTGTGGGAGGGTGGTTTGGATTTCAAAAACCTTTATTAGCAAAACGTGGCTATGGAAGCTAAGATTATTTGGAGGATCATTGTGCCCAAGCCTGGCTGGGCCCAACTGGCTCTCTGGAAAAAGTATTTTAGAGGCCCTCGTTCTCCTTTATCCACAATTATGGATCCCAACTTTTTGCTTCCTTGTTCCACTGCTGATCTCTTTTCTAATTGGGCAATCAGATATCCTGCCCCCCCTCCTAAAAATCAGATAATCAAATCTGCATGCGCTGTCCTTCCAAAGGTTATTTGTTGGCAGATCTGCCTAGAACGAAACAGAATAATCTTCATAAATATTAAATAGAATCACAAGATCTTAGAAATCAAGATTAAATTTCATTTAAAGGAGTGCTTGACTGATATAAAAGATGATTCCAATATTAGCCAACAGGACATTGCTTGGGGTTCATCCCTTGACTTGCAATTTCAATCACCAGTTAGAAACGTCCCTCCTCTCAAAGACTGGAAAATAAGGAAATCGAAACTGACTTTCAAGACTGGCTCAAATCGCACTCAAGGCACTCTCTCTTTTTTGATGGGGCAGCAAAGGGTAATCCAGGCAAAGCTAGTCCAGGAGGTGTTGTTGTAAGTCCAATTGGGGAAAAAATTCATACCTTTGCTTGGGGGCTTGGACTTTCATCCAGCATTCAAGATGAGGCCTTGGCCCTCTTTCAAGGCCTCAAGATCCTCAAAGATTTAAATATAAGTGGAGCTAATGTTATAGGTGATTCCCAGATCATTATAAACGCAATGGTTTCCAACTCCCCAGCCTTGGATCTCAAACTAGCAAGGCTGATATCCAGAATTAAGGGTTTGGAAAACGATTTTCAGAAGTTGAATTACTACCATGTGCTGAGAAATCATAATAATGAGGCGGACATTGAAGCCAACAAAGCTACCCTCCTCTCTGCCGGGATCAAGATGAAAGATGAAGAAGAATCATGGGAACCCATCCCATAAGTTGATTGTTGTCATGTTTTACTGCTTGCTCTTAAATAAATTTGTTTGTATCTTCAAGTTGGGGAAAATCTCTAAAAGCGAATTTTTAGATTTCTTATCTTGGAAGAAGTCTGCAAGCTTTGGCTGCATCCTCATTCTTAGCAGTGAGATGCATCAGGATTTAGACATCCTCAATGTAATCAGATTTCCGGCATTCAGGCCAAGATGAATATTAACACTCCATAACCGCTTCTATCAAAAAAAATATATATATAACAATATAATAAATTAATAAAAAAAAACTATATAACAATACAATTAAAAAAATAAAAAAATATATAATATTATAACATTTGTTATAAATAGGTAGTAACTTTTTTGGTTTTTTTTAAATATTAAACAAAAACTAAAGTTTGACAATACTAGTTTATTTTTAAAAAAATATTTTATACAATTTAAACACATTTTTAAATTTTTTATAAAATGTATTCAAAACATATTATATAGATATATATACATATGATTTATAATATTTTTTTTTAAATGAAA
Source organism: Pinus albicaulis (assembly GCA_034641835.2). Lineage (NCBI taxonomy): Eukaryota > Viridiplantae > Streptophyta > Pinopsida > Pinales > Pinaceae > Pinus > Pinus albicaulis. The sequence goes on from CM076581.1 coordinate 222,586,849, forward strand.
ATTTTTATAGTTAATTTTACTGCTTTAATTTCAAACTATTTAGTTTTAGAAATAATTTTTTTTTTATTAAATTTATTTTATCTGCAATATTTTTCCATTAACTAATATATATATCAGGAAAATGGCATCAAAAAAGATTTATGTGAATGTTTCTACACCTAGAGCAGCAGTGCCCAAATCTACAACTGCAGCTCGACGCACTATGGATACAACTCCCAAATCTAAAGTTGCAGCTGCACACACTATGGACACTGTTGGATGCAATAAGGATATATTATTGCACACAGTAATAAAAGTAAAGCAAGTGGGGCACCAGGTTCATTAAAACTTATTTCTGATTGGAAGAACGCCGAGGAAATAGATAAAACCGATTTCTCATGGTATCTTGAAGACAGTGAAATGGAGGTTGATATACACATCTATCTGATTTGTGGTATTATTGACTTAAATGAGCCATATGATGTGGTGGGCAGAGTACGAGACATATGTATGGTCCCGAATACAAACACTATTTATGTTCTTGCAAGGAAGGCTCAGAAATGTGAGAAGGTTAGATATCATCTATCAATCATCAAGTATGACACACATGAAATATCTTCAAAATTTTCTGAAGAAATATCAAGAAAAATTGCAAATAACATTGTAAGTATGCTTATTTTTATTTCCTCTATGCATTATTGTAAGGATGATTCAATTTTTTATAAATTATTGATCATTGACATGTTTTATTTTGTTTCATAGGATTTTGTTCTGGGTCTTTAAAACATGTTTGATGGTATTTATATGTTGGCGCCAAATGTTATGGATGTGATCAAAACTTTCCACAAAGACAAAGCAGAGGAAAGGAGATTGAAGCAAAGAGCAATAGCTCGTGACACTGCAACAATACAAAGAGGGGATCAACCAAGAGTCACTAAGGTGGGTCAATCTAGTAAACTTAAACATGTTTCTTTTGAAGGTGTCGAACATGAAACAAAAAATTATGATAGAATTAGTGAGGAGGAGATGAGAAGTACTGTGCAAAAGGAGAAAACAGATCAGACACCAAAAAGAAAAATTGGCAATGATGTCTCTCTTTTACCTCGTGAAAGAGAGCTTGTTTATAAAAAAAATGATATGTTATCCAATAAGACTAGGAAATAAAATATTGGTGAACCTGTAAAGGTCGTGAGCAGCAGTGAAGAAAAAATTGAAAGCTCTCACGGAAGCAGAGAAATCATAACACCAGGTGCTGAGTTAGAGGATGGCATTATTAAAACAAAACAAAATGCTATTCAACAAGAGTTGAGGAAAAATAAATTAATTCTTGGTGGCAAAATATTTGAGCTTAATGTTAACCAATTTTATGGCCCAGATGAAGGACAATCTCAATATCAAATTAGAAAGGCCCATCACCTACATGTACATAATCTGAAAACATTGTTCAGGTTCAATCCATATGCGCATGTGGTGGATTATGTGGTTCTTGTCGATCCATGTCGGGTTCCCAACAAACAAGCATTTGACAAGACAAAATGTTTTGATTATAAATATTATGTAATTGGAGGGAACCATTCGATAGAGGCTAAGAGACAATTGATTGCATAATATCCCAATAACTATCTTTTTCAAATAGTGAAATGCATCATTTACGCTGGCTTAACAGAAATAGAATCAAAGTTATTGGCATGGGATCATAATGCAGATAATGAGTACAGAATGAAAATGACTTTCATCCAAAGGGTCAAATTTATTCATAATGAATTCATAGAAAAATGTGGTGGGGATAAGACACAAGTTATTGTAGCATTTCGAAAGGAATGTTTAATGGAAACATGTTATCAAATTGATGAAAAAAAAGAAAAAGATGGAAAATTTAATACAAATCTCTTCAGAGGCACAGATAACATTTTTCAGTTGTCATTTAGAACTGGGGAGGTATGGGATTTGATTGATGAGATTTTTTATCAGTGGGAGAATATTTCCATAAAAAAATCAAAAGGTTAGAAAGAGTAAACCCATAATATGTACCAATAGTAAGGGGGGTCCTGAAATGAACCAGCTTCTAGAGGATATGACTATTAAACCTTGGAGAACAACGCAAGGTGTGAAGGATGATAAATTAGTCAAATCAGTGTTAGCCCGTGTGAAGTCGGGTGAATTATCAATGGAAGAAATGTGTACAGAATTTCAAAAGTAAGTTTCTTGAATTATTTTTTATTTTTCTTTCATTATAATTTTCTTTTAAATAAAACATAATGATGTTGGTAGAATTTGTTATACATGTCAATATATTAACGCTTTTAACTTTATTTATTCAGTTAGAATTTTTTTATGAAAATACAAGAACACATGGTTAAAATGTTGAATGAACACAGTTGGGATGATGTTGTACGCAACTACCCAGAAGCAAGTTATACGTCAACACTAAAAGAGTTTTATATTGCATTCAATAAGGTATGTTGATTTATAAATTTATTTTATTCATATTTAAAATATTTTTATTTTATTACTTATACATATCTATATATATTTTTTATTTCATAAAGATGTCGAAGAAGGATGGAAATGGAGTACCAGATACTTTCAAAAGCTTTATTGAAAAAATTAAGATGGAGAACATCATAAGGAAGCGTCTTATGAATGTTGAACTAGATCCTACTCTTAATCATTACATTTGGAATGGGCTCGACAGTGTCCAATATCAAATAATACAAGGTGACTGTGAAGACATTGCATCACTAATACCTAAAAGGGAATATGGCCTAGTTATTGTAGATATTTCTCATGGTTTCAATTTCCCAGACATTGAATATGATAGAGAACCATGTACTTATAAAGCTTTTAGTAAAGTGGTTACGGGTTTTCAAGAAGTGACAACATCACCACTTTGGCGATTTGGGACATTTCATTTAGACACACAGTTTCCAATGTTATTAACAAGCTTCAAGGGTAAATCAAACTCAAGGATGCAACTTACATGGTAATATTTTGAAATTGTATGTTTGATTCCTCCTAAATTTTTTTATTCATGTAAAATTTAATTGAACTTTTACTATGTTATGTTACAGGCAAAAGTCAAATATTGTTTCTTCCGAAGATCAGCCTATTATAAATGATTGTGAGTTCATCTATGTTGAATGTTGGACAAAAGAAGATAGCTATAAGCATATTATTATGAATTGAGTAGATGGGAAGAGTCATAGTAAAGTATTGGTTTATGATGCAGTTGTAAGAAAACTAACATATGAGGATAAAGATGAAAAAGGAGATATAGTTAACATTTATCAAAAACCACAAGCATTGATTAACTATCTTATAGATCTATGTTCAAATGAAGGAGAATGGGTTTTGGATTTATTCTCAAGTTCAGGTAAGTTTTATTATACAAATTTAAATTTAAATATTGTCTTTTTTACTTTTTATGTCTCCATACTAATTTTCTTACTTATTTTTTTTGTGCTTGATGATTGGGTACAACACTAGCATGTTGCCTACTAAAAGGAAGAAATTGCATTGCCATTGAGAAAGACCCAGTTCAATTCAATTTTATTCAACAAAGAATTAACATTCTTAAATTCCTTGCAGATGCGAATCAAGAAGTTTGTTTGAGGAAAGGAGATTTTAATGAATCACGTGTGGCAAAAAAATCAAAGGAACCTCAACCACCATTATATGGAATGATTGGAAAGGGACACTTTGGAAAATTTGCTGACATGAAATATCCATTAGAAGACGGCAATGATCAAAATGAAGAAGAAAACGCTGCGGAAGAAGCCATCAATGCTGTTCTAGATGAGGTTGAAGATGTATTAGTTGATATTGTTGATGATGTTTAAGTTATGCTTGCAAACAAAGCTTATTTTTTAGAACTATTAATTAGTTTTACTTGTAATGTTTAGACTTTGATATTTTATGAGAACAACCCTTTTTTTTTTTTGCAAAAAAAATGTGATTTCTATTATTTTTTGACATAAAATTCAATAAAAATGTTGTTTTCTTAAGTTTTTTTGTTAAGATTCTCCCAAAAAATTAGTTTATTTAACATGTTTTTCCCAACAAAAACTCTGTAAAAGTGTATTTTTTGCATTGTATTTATATTGAAAAATTGTAATTTTTTGTCATATGGTTCAAAATATTGGTTTTTTAGCGACAATTTTTTGATGTGCATTGAAAAATTATTTAACAATACATAAACGTGTAGAAAATATAAACTTTAGAATATTGACCCTTTTTCCATCTTTTATGTATGTGAAAAAGTGACGATATCATTACAAGTTTTTATTTTTAAAAAAAATTATTTTTTTATTTTTAAAACACAAGTACATAAATGCACTTAAAAATAAACATCTCACTGAAGAAGAAGACATTAGAAAATCTATAGTATCGAAATCAATCCTATAAAAAAATGTTGGTGATGATACACCGCCACTATTCAAAATCGACATAAAAAACATCACTTAAAAAAAAAATTAATTTAAAAAAAAAAAAAAATGAAAAAAACTTAAAGTGCCAAAAACATGCTTAAATTTTTTTTTCTTGATTCTGCATTGCCACTTTTTCAAAATCAGGTGTTTTTCTTGATACTTCAAAAAGTAGGTAACAATGAGGTTACCTATTTCATCGGTAACATTGTTTGTTTCCAAATTAGCTATTCGATGTGTTCTGGTGGAACCATCCTCTGTGCTTTTACTCACTCCATAAGCTTTTCCGAGATTTTTCTCTTCTGCTTGTTGATGAGCGGGTCCATCTCTTCCGTTTATAGAGCATATAAAGTTGGTTGTTCATAACACTTCTAAAGCTGGTATAACATAATAGAAAAGGAAAGGAGGAGAAGCTGTGTGTGTATCCATGGGGAATTACTAGAAAAAATGAAACAGAACATGTAAATAAAAAGATTATATAAATTCTTGTTTACTAAGTATTATATAAATTATCTATTACACGCGCATTTGGAGACGAGTGGATGATTTATGGAGGTTTGAGTCATCGTTCACGTCATCTTTAGTTGCTTCTGGGCACCTGTATACTTTCCATCAACAACAGTTAGTGAACTATGATGCGGAGGAAAACGATTGGGTTGCTGAAACTATTATTCCCACAAAATTTTGTGGCTTTGATAGTGCAGAGTGGCACGACCATATTTTTCTGAGTAAACTTTGTAATAATTCTCATAGTCAGTTGTGTTTTCTGTTAAACTCGTCAACTGAGGAGTTGATTGAATTCTATGTTTCTGAAAAGTTTGAGGGCATAGCTATAGTGGCAACAACTCTGGAGATCTGAATTGTGTTTCATGTTCGATTTTGTATTACCCATTCCCAATGAGTTTCTTTTAGATTTTTTAATAAACTTGTATTTGGTAGGCTTTCCCCTGAGAAGTAATCTCATATTTATGTTTTTAATACAAATTTATCTCTCCTATTTTTATATAATAATTTTTTATTTATTTAATTTCATTATAATTTCTTAATATAATTTTATGTAATAATATCTCATTTTTCAGTATATATATATATATATTTTAATACATATTTCCAAATATTAATTATACTTAAAATACATTTTATCCAACATTGGTTTATAATAATATATTCCAAAATACTGATATTAGTTATACAAAGAAATTTAATCCCTCTCCAATCCAATATTGATATTAATTATACAAATAAATTTAATCCTTCTCCAATTTCAAAATATTGATATTAATTATACAAAGAAATTTAATTTAATCCCTCTCTAATCCAATCTGTATACCATTATGGTTGCCTCCAACACTTTGGGGTTGCTCCAACACTCTATATACCATTATGGGGCTGGCTCCAACACTCTATATACCATTATGGGGCTAGCTCCAACACTCTATATACCACTCTGTATACCATTCTGGGGATTGGCTCCAACACTTTGTATACCATAATTCTGGCTGGCTCCAACACTCTATATACCATTTTGGCTATTGAAATATTCCAAACTAACACTCGTTGATAATAATTGGATTAAAATGTTTTAAACCATTTGATCCACCCCTATTTCATTTAAGCTAACTACCCAACTAATTCCCTAAGCCGTACGAAGCTCTCTTTCACCTCAGAATGAATCGCTCTTCCACCTTGGTATGATATACAACCTCATGCCTTAGGAGGTTACAAATATTTGAAACCTACATATTGCTTTTGATTTATCAGCCAATTTTTTGACAAATCCCATGCCTCCAGAAGTCAAAGGAATGCAGATGACTCAGCTCATAGATATTTCCAATAGCAAGCTATCCGGGAACTTTCCTCCCCCAATGACATAGTGGATTGGCGTGTTGCACCTAATTCTCTCTTTCAATCGTCTAAGAGGATCTGTTCCTGCATCAATTGGGGAGAAACAATCATTCATTTTGGTCATAGATCTTTCTCAGAATAATACAACTGGGTAGGTTCCTAATTCCATAGTCAAGCTCATAATTCTTTGGATCTTGAATCTCTCCTATAATTATTTATTGAGCTCAGTTCCATGTTCAGGTACATTTAAGAACTTGAAAAATATGACATTCATAGGAAATCTGTGTGGGAAATGTTTTGGCTTACCAGATTTCTCGAAGAACAAGCCTAATTCTACAAACAAGAAGAAGAGGAGGATAATATTAAGAGGAGGAGCAGGCCACAAATTCAACTTGTGAAATGGTCTAGAAAAAGTCATGTAGGTATAGTGAGAAGCCATGCTTCTCAAAGCTTTTGTTTGGGTTGTGTATTAAAGAAAAAAATTCAAAAAGAACACCAGTCCATGCCTAGGATAGATTTAAATTCGATATTTATATCCAAAAATGTTGTTGGTGAGCTTAAAGAAAGAAAAAATGGCTTTAGAATAATGTCAGTGATTTCTCGTTATCTTATACCTTTGAATGACATTTTTTTTTACTAATTTTTATCTCCAATTATTTTTTTTATGTCATTATGATTCTCGAATTTATGCCTTACAATGTTTCCTTTACAACATCTGGTGCAATTGCTAGTTTATATCAAATGCACTAACCCAATTGAGGTATCCCCTACTTGCATACAAAAATTTTAATTCATTGTGTACAATAAGACTATAGTAGTTGTTTGTGCTTACCTTCTTGGAACAATGATCACTACATTATGGCAAGTATCAATTACAATTAATGGGCCAATGTCTCCATTGAACCATTCATATGATTCCAAGTTGATAGACAGAATAAATTTACATACATAATATCATTACTGATCATTTTGGTCAACATGGTATTGATCATGTAGATGAATCATTGCAATCTTTGAATATTAAAATAAATAAATAAATAAAATTTCAAAGTAGCATCATTTCAATTCCAAACCTCAAAGAAATTTTTTTGAGTGAAAGCTTCAAGATGGCATGATATTTAAAAGATATTAAATTTTTTAATCTATTATATATCTTTCTAGTTATGAAAAACTATATTAAATGGATATCTTTCACATTAAATGATTAATTACAAAGAAGTAATAACAATATCTACATATGATAAAATTTTAACTATACTATGCAACAATCAAAACCATCCAAGTATATAAGGAAGATAAAATTTAATGAAAGAAAATAAAAGTTTTATTTGTTAATAAATTTATAATTCGAATATAGAGAAATATACGACTATTGAAACTACTATTTAACATAATAGAAAAGGTTCAAGATATTTTATTTTTTTCTTAGGAGGCTAATAACAAAATTCATGAACTAAAGTAGAGATGATAACATGAGTAATTATAACTAACCAACCTATACAATATTTATGTAAATTTTATGTTATTATTAATATTAATTTGTATACACATGTTTCAGTTTTGATTATAAAAAAGCCACTTTTCATTTATTTATATAATGAAATGTCTTAGGTGTCTTGAAATATTTTTATTATGAAATATGAAAAAAGTAAAACTGATAATTCATTTGAAATCGTCTGTATTGTTCATCCTTAAATATTTTTCAGAATTTTTTTTGCCACTTGCATGCAAAAACCATAAAAAAGAAAATTATAAACATAAGTTTGTGAATAAAAATACATAAATGAAATAAATGAAGAAAAACACAAACAATAACTTCAATTCAATTGAAATAAACCATAAAACGTGTATGCATTTAATGGCATTTCATAACTTAAATATCCTATTGATTTCAAAAAGTGAACTAACCAAGCATATGTTAAGGTTGAAGCATGATTCAAAATTCAGTTTCATCTTCTCTTTCATCATATTGAACATTTACCTAAGACACATATAAGATAAGATCAACACAACTATAAATTGTATTAATTGAAACTTTCACTTGCATATATTTCTTTCATATTATGAAACGTTATCTAGAACAAAAAATTTATAAGTGAAAAAATACCTCATAATTGGTAATAGGATGAAATCCATATTTAATCTTCTAATGAATGAGAGAATATACACCATAACATGAAGCAAAATCTTTGTCATCTTCAGAAATTTTAGTATTGACCACCTGTGACTATATTTTTAATAACAATGAAATAGTGAGAAATTTTATTATATATATAAAAAAAAATTCCTTAAGAAGCATAGTAGTGTATTAGACTTACCAATTTTTCCTCTATAGATAACATGACCCCTTTCCCCAAATGATGGCGTGTGGACAACCTGGAGGCTTGTACAATATCTTCATATTTGTCTTTTCCAACCAAAGTTACATTTTTCCTTTTTTTTCTTAATATCCACCTCATTTAATAAAATTTTCCACTCTTCTTCTCCTATGAAGTGAGGCTTTACTACATTTTTGTACTTGACCAAATTTCCTCTCAAAGAACTCCTAGTATTTTTAATATATTCAGCAACACTATGAAGAATTTGTTTTAAAGGTACAATTGTAGATACTTTATGCATATGAGACAATAACTTGTCCTTCTTAGATTTCCCCGTGAAATAGAAGAAGAAAGTTAATAATCCATATAAAAAATATTAAGGTTTCTAGTATCATAGTAATGAAATTTAGGGTGCAACACTGAGTACAATATATACTTTTTTTAAATATGAAACATGAAACATTAAGTATATAGTATATACTACATAAATTAAATATGCAATTTATGAAAAAGCATAGTATATGTGTGTTGTCAAGATAAATCCCCTCTGCGGACAGAGGTGATCTCTCTAGCCCTAAAGTACGCCTAGCAACATGAGATACTTTCTAATGCAAAGCTCTCTCAACTAACATTTACAATGCGACAAGAAAAGTGATACAAGTACATTTTTCCAATGCTATGCTTTAATTTGTTGATGATGACCTTAATCTATGATCCTTTTTGGCTCAATCCATGCTACTGATAGCACACAAATACCTGTGGATGATCAAGAGGAAACAAAAAACGTAATACAATGCATAATAATTGTAAACATTAGCTATCTAGAAAATAAAGGAGTGTCTGAATACTTTCATAAATGATCATACAAATATAAAAAGAAAACATCAGATGTTATTATTGATAAATACAAAAGGAAGAGCTTACAACCCAAACCTTGATGTTCGAGGCCTCCTTTGGTGAAAATTTGAGTCCTTCACCGAAGTTGTAAAGCATTCCTTCTCCTGAACACTTATGCATTGTCACAATGCTAGGATACAAGGAAATGAGAGTTCAGACTAGCCTGACATTGACCAACCAAGCTCTAAAGTTGTGGAAATGAGTGATGTGAATTTATAGGAAGGGAGAAGATGTTGGGAGCTAGTGGAAGGAGGAGGAAGGCCCACTTTCTAAGGGATGAACCTCCAACAGATGAGATCAAATCTCTAAAATCAGAGAGCTCGACCTTATCACCATCGTGTAACAATCAACGTGCCACCCTAGAGCCTCTAGAGGCCGGAGCTTCTCCTCCATTTGAGGAAACACTGCCAGAACGTAGATCAAAATGGTTTTTGAAGAAATTAGGGCGTTGAGGGCACTAAGCTAGAATTTTGAAAGGTAAATCAGCGTTGTCATGGCACCAGGAAGGGCGCTGACCTAGGAAACTAGGAATTTGACCAAGTTTCTTCACTAATCCTCCAAGGCAGTCTTGTTTGGATCTTCAAGTGATATGTTAACATATTTCTTGATGTTGGAAACATTGCATATGATCTGTCATGGGGTATTTCAGTATTAGGGATGAGAAAATGAGCATGGTGACAAATTAGTGTGTAACAGATTCCCCCTAAAGCATGAAGGGAGAAGAGGGAGTGATGGCTGAAATGATTTATGAACCAAGGAAAATAACACAGACCACCTCCCAAAAACCTGCCAAAGAAGACATTTTACACTATATGACATCTCTGGTATGAATATGCCTAAGCACATAATGCTACACTAGGCATCAAATAACACATGAACCCACAACATGGTCACAACCATCCATCTAAATATATCCTAGAAATGGATCTGTGATATGGATGCAGGCATCCGTATAAATAAGATCATGTGTAAAATCATGAAGAATTAATAACTCCTCGCAGCCTAGAACAAAAATTAGGTGTGACCCAGGGTCTTCATCGCGATCTCAATCAACCCAATGTACGAATCTAGCCATAGGAATAAATGTGTTGCTGTCGAACATGGAAAAAACCACCTGATTACCTGTCAATGATGAAAACTATTAACAAGAATGACAGAGACCACCAATAACGATGATGGACCTAAAGATACTAGAACACAATCTACAATTGCGAATGAATTTGTTGAAGTCGAACACTTACAGAATCATTCGATCAGAGGCCAATGATGTGAACCTGCAGCCGAACACGAAGAACTTTCCATTGAGGCATGCAAGCTCTAAGATATTGAAAAAAAGTTTATAAATCACCTTCCCAGATAAAAATCTAATGTCGACAGGAAGTGATTTTTCGAAGGAGGTCCATGATGACTCCCACATCACTGACACAAAAAAACAGATATTGTAAGATGATAGGAGTGATTCGAGATTGTTACAAAGGAGTTCAGATAAGCAGAGAATGTTTGAGAAAAAGGACTTCTATTGAACATATTAGTGACATGAATTCAGAGTGTGGTGGAATTTGACTCAAACAGGATCAGAGGTCATGTCGACAAAATTGGTAATAAAATGAGAGGCAAATGGATTTCCCAAACCCACGGAGGCAAAGTGATGAATGTAGGATGTCCTCAACCTGACATGAACTATAGATGAGTCTCATGTTCAAGAGTGACAAGGTACCCAAAATACACATAGGATTTTTGTTGGGCCTTGTATATTCATGTGTTTTCATCATGAAATATCATTGTTTATACCCTAAAGCCTTAGGTTTTTAGTCATTCTATACCCTAATTCCATCACTTGCTGCGAAATACTCTCTATGGTTGATTATCATCAGTTTTCTTCACTTCCTTATGATTAAAGATGATTATGTCACGTTTTACTAATGATGGTTTTGTTGAAGTACATTTATCACAGGGTTCCATCGCTGAAATCCCTCATAAGCCAGTTAACTATGAGAATGCCTAATTTAGAAATTTGGCACTTTCGACGCACTTCCGAAGAAACCGAGAGAGGTTATTATAAAAAATGATATTATGATACCTCTTCATAAGTTAGATTCCACCCAGCTCACTTATATGGGTCTCTAGAAGGAAGTTATCCAATTTTTCCAAATCTGTAATAAATTCTAAACTTCCAACTTCCACCTCAATTTTTGTGCAGATAAAGGCGAAGGAAGAAATTTAGGCACATGGTTTTTGATCCCCATATAGCCAATTTAATAACCCTATAATAGGCTTGCAAGATACCATATGGTTTGAGAGATATTCAGGGGGCTTTAAGGCTAATTAATGTAAAGTTCAGAATTTCCAGATTTCTCAAAATCTCCCAAACAACCCTCTTATGGTCAATTTTGAACTCCTTTATTTCCTTTTTAACTTCCATACGGCCTAAATCTCATCATCTATCAACCTAAGGTAAAACACATTATAAGTAGGATTGTTTTAACTATTCTGTGGCTAATTTAGGTATTTTAAGTTACATGCTTATTGCTAACTCATCATTATGGGTATAGCTGTGGAATTTTCTATAGGACTTTCTTAGCTGGAACCTAGGCTCGATTTGGAAGAACTATGCTTTTCCAAACATCCTCCAAGAAATGATCGAACATACTTAAAGCTTGAAGCTCCAGCTCATCATTCCAGAAGCTTGATGTTCCAGTCAACGCTTAAACAAGTTCATGGGATCGATGGAATGACGAGATGTCCATTGTCCATGCAGTTGGGTTGAGTTTGATAAATTTAGAGTCATTATTCTATATCAATATGTGGCTTTGATAGGAAAATTAATGTTAAAAATTAGAATATCGTAGTGCTAAATATGAGTAGTTCATGGGATTTCCACATCGTTAGCTTCCAAGCCTTTCTATGTACAAAAATGATGCTATTTGTGAATACCATGATGCCTATAAAGGTTGAAGCGTGTAATATGTTTAGGGGTGGGTGGTATTGCAACTCGATTTTGTCATCAAGACTTGAAGTTTTTTATTTAACCCTCTATTAATGAAATCCAAATTTGTAATTTGTTTTGATGTGTTATTAATTTGATTTTGGAGTGTTGTGGATTCTTTATGAGTTCATGAGGTAGTTTTGGTGAGAGCGTATTTAGTTCCTGTAAGTTTTAGGCTCCTCCAGGTGCGGCAAGGGCCCACCATAATCTGGATCAGCATCTATAAGTATGTGTGTAGGTAGTTTATATATATATTTTGATCAGTTTTGCATCTTAGTGCCCATTGTCTCCAATAAATTCGATCTTACTAAATTTCAATTAATTATTTAATCTTTTTCTGTGTCACGATTTGTTTGATTTCAATTAGGGAATCATCTCATTTGTCGGATTTCACTTAGATAAATTGAGTGTTGTAGATTTCGAGATTGATTGTTGTAGATATTTGTCGTGATCATTTTACATCTTAACTTGTTGGTTTCGAGATTGTTGTTGTAGGTGTGCGTTCATCATTCTGAAATATTATTTGATCATGTAATATTTAAGCTTCATGGTTTTAATATTTTTTGATATGCATTCAACATTTCAAATTTTGTGTTGTTCTCTCTATATTAAAACCTTCCAGTAATTTTCCACACACAGGATCGAAGTTGTTGATATTTTTATTTAAAAACACTTGAATTCGAATCAGTCTTTCCTACTGTGTTCAGAAACGAACAAGTCAAAATCGAAAACCAGTCTCTCCATTGACAACATAAACCAAACAAAGCATAGCTTGAATTCACATGATTTTATAATTTCATTACTTAACTGCAACGAATTATAGCATTCCAGTGATAGAGTAAGGATTTCGTGTTTCTAGCATTTATATTTAGCATCAATTTCACAGTGCGAGTTTGGTCATGAGGATTTAATTCTGGGAAATGTTTTTTTTACTCCGTCAACCTTATTTCTAAATCGTCATAGACAGTGAGAGAATATGATGGATAAAATCTTAAATAATCTACCCAGAGGTGAGCTATTTTGAAAATCCTATAGCCACTGTTCGAATTCTATTGCAAAATTAATTTGTTCATTTCCTGAATTGTATTGACAGTAGTTTTTTTTTTTTTTTTTTTTTGATTTGAAAAGAAGAGTGCTAGTTTAGGGATTTATTAGCATTAAAGAATTTTATAGAAGTGTAGTTTCCCATTGCTTGCTTTGTGTGATATAGAATGGATTTTATAGGTTAGGTCTCTTATCATTTAAATCAACATTAGGATTCCATTAGTTTGTTTGATTTCAATAGTGAGATATTTTGAAGTTGTCAAAGGATTGCATTCTCATCTTGTTTCATGGAGTTAAGATACTTAGGTCGATCCTCAATGCCAACACTTATCTCAGCTCATCATCAAAAGCATTGACGCAGTGTGCAGATCACCTTAGAATTTCAATTTGAATGCAAGATTTATTGAATTGTGTGGGTGTGAGAAAATTACATTTTTAAAAGTTCCTTTATCAACTGTAAAGCAATTTAAGGTTTTAGTCTTGTATGAAATCTTGAATTTATAGCTTAGGATAAAGACGTGGTTAAGTGATTTTGAGTTGTTTCAATTGTTAGTCTTTCCAATTCAGTTTGAGAGTGACATTTCATTTGAGTCTCTGGAGCATCAGACAAATTAGTTACATTGATTGAATGATTGCCAATTGTGATTCTCGCTAGCATTGTGATATAGACCTTAGTTACCTAGTTGAAGTAGTTTCCATTAAAATACCCTAGTACAGTGTGTGAGTTGTTGGATTTCAATGTATAATGCTTTATCTTTTTGGGAGAATAGAGTATTGATTTCTGAAGATTTTGGGTGAATTTTCTAGTCAGTTTAAATATTTCATTGATGTTAACTGCAATAGTAGTCTAGTTTTCCAAGTACAGTTCCATGTGCCTAAACAATTCAGATTTGTCTTAGTTTGTTTTAGAAGTAGAATTAAGGTTTGATGATTTAAACTGCATGGAGTAGGTTGAGTTTGAAAGATCAGTTGTTCACTCTAATTGGTAAGTGCATGAGACAAGCATTGAAACTAGTTTTGATACTGAAATCTCTTTCTTGATATTAGGATAATGGAACTGGTGTGAAGTGTTCTCATCCTAGGGTTTGAGTGAAGGCACAATTAGTAAGTGTGAAATTGATTGTGTGAACATAAAATCAACTTACAGATGCATTTAGATTAAATTATTCAGTTCTTTCAAGTGTGGCTTGTGAAAGCCAGAGTTAGGGTTTTGGGATTTTTGAATGAAGTGTTGAGTTGTTCGATTGAAGAATACAATTTGTTGAAACTAGGCATTTATTTTGAAGTAGAACTTATGGAAATTAGGTTTTACTGAATCTACATTCCAGTTCAATCACGATATAGATTAAATTTCCAAAGTTTTTAAGTGTTCAAAATGAATTTTATTATTGATTTTTCTAATGTTAGAGATGGTTTGATTTCTTTTAGAAGGATTTTTTTCTCATACTTCGCTGATCATTATAAAGGAAACATTAAAACTCTGACCTACAACCTAAATCAAGAAGTGCAGTGTAGCTCATGTTTATGAGTCCAGATTGACAAATTAAATATTAAGAGATTTAATTCACCAATTAAAACTTTCTACATTTTGGCGTTGTTGCCGGGGAATTGTAATTTTTGATTCAGGTAATTATTATCAGAGTTTCAGGATCTTGTAGGACTGTCAAAGGGCGGAGAGTGTATTATAAGATGTGAGTGAAGAGCCATGCATCCACTTTTGTGGGGTTGCTCCAAAGTCTGACTGATTAGTGCTTGTTCTTGAGTTTTCACTTCCTTTTTCTTTATGGGTAGAAGTACAAGTAGATTTATTTATAGTTCTATTTTTCTTGCAATTAGGAGTTTTTAATTCATTTAGAATAAAAATTCAAAGCTTTGAACGTAAAAATATTCTTGGGGTGCTATGAGAACCCCCTTTTTGTACTAATATATATTGTGAACAGGAGAAATTCAAGAATGACCGAGAGCTTGAAGAATGTCCATTGATGTGCTTTCTCAAATCCTAGCAGTATTTGGTTATCTTCTTCTCAAGAAGAGTTCATCCTGACTGCATTCAGGAAATTATCTCTCTCCATAGCCAGAACAATATTTGGAACTCTCTCTTGAGTCCTCTTGCCTATATACCAAGGAAATCGTTGAGTCATGTACCAAATATGATGGGGAGCATCCAGCTGAACCTGATATCGGGGAACCTTCACCATGCCCAACAACAAGCCTTGTGTGCATTCCAAAGACTAGGTATCTCATTTTTCCTAGCATGACCAAGGAAGACATTCAGAGTGGTACAAATGAAGGAATGAGCCAATACCACCAGGATTACATCAAGCATTGGTTCCAGGTCACAATCCAGTCAAAGTACCACTCTCATCTTCAAATATTCTTGGTACCATATCAATTTAAGCAACTAGTTTCTCATGCTTTGGTATGTGTTGAATTTTATTCTTTCAAACTGAGTGTGAGTATACTTAGCATGTTGTTACGAACATGGCTACATTGGAAGTAGTCCTACACTTTAAGGAGACCTTCCTCTCTCTAGATTAGGGTAGGATAGAAATGAGGAAAATTGTTGTTACAAAATCATTCTTGAAATTTCAATTCCTATGGCATAACCATTGAAATTTTTGTCATTATGCACTCTTTTGGTAAGACTTATCAGAAGAAATTCTCTCGTAATTCCTAATATTTTATAAAGTGACTCTCATCATTGGCCGTGATTATTCATCGGTTCAGTTAGGGGAATTTTTATTGTTATAATTTCAATTCATAAGCTTAACATACTATCATCCAAGAACCATTTTCAAGTTTCTCTTTGAAGGTATTGACGAAAAGCCTCCTATGGTGGACCACTCCTATAAAACCCTAATGAGCTCTCATAAAAACCCTAGCATTACCAACTCGAGGAACCTTTCATTCATTATCTGAGTTATTTTCTTTTCTTGAGTCTTTAGGCTAGAATGATCAACCAATAAATATTATTAATTAAAAACTTTTCACACCATCATGCGCTCTTAAGGAGTAGATTTGTCTCCCCACTTATTAAGTAACCTCTAACATTAATCATAATCAGCGTCTACAAAATGATTTAGGGGAGGATAGGAGGTCTCATATTAAGACGACCTACCATGATCATGAGACCTAATGTGCATGACATTACTACTCCTCATCACTAAGCTAGAGTAATGGCTTTCAGCCCAAGAATTTGGAAGACAGGAGGTCTCATCACAAGCCAGCCTGTTTATCCATGTTACTTGTTGTGAGTGGAAATACCATTAGCTGGTCACCAAGCCAGGACACTGGCCTTTATCTAAAATTCAAATATGATTAGGCATGTGGGAGAGAGATGATTGGATTTTTCATGTTTAACTCACATTTTCACCATATGATTACTCTTTTTTTTTTCACTATCATTTTTCACAATTGTTGGGCTTGGAACATGATCAGGTAATTGTTCTTTAATTTAACCTATTTCCTTTATTTCAATAAAGGGGATTATTGATGATGGTTCTTGTGTTTTTTTTCAGGATGTCATATGAAATCACACATGCATCAAAATTTTCAGGATAGTGTGGATATTGAGACCTTTTTTTTTTCTTCAACAGATCATATCAGTAATCACATCAGCTTGAGCCATTCCATTATTTACTTCATCCTGTAGCACCAAGGACATCAACATCAAGGGTAAAACTTGAGGTAGAGGTGGCTTAGTATTCTCTAATAGCTAAGAGATTTAAGAAATCTTTGGTGATTAACCACCACATATTCTGTATATTTGGTTTCCCATATACCCTCCATTTTCATGCTACTGTAGGTCATAATCATAATGGTTCATGTAAACAAAAGCAGTAACCATAATGCCTTCCCCTCATACATTTACACATATTGTCAGTTGAATCCAATAGAGGATGAATTCATTGTTGCCTTTCATGAAGAAACCATTCAGAAGCATTGGCCTCGCAGAACTAGAGCATGCAAGCACATTTCTTCTGATCTCCATCACCACCTCATCTCATCTACCATTTCCATTTCCACCTATCATCCTATTCATCATTTTCCTCCTACCATATCTATTGTTTTTTCTCGATTTTTAAAATCTTCATGTAGTGTTGCTTCTCAAGACCTTACCCTACCTAAAATCCATGATGCCATGAAAACATAGATATGAGTAAAGTCTTTGTTTGCATGAGGACATGCAAAACCTCAGGCATGTGGGGATATTGGGTCTCGTATATTCCCATGTTTTCATGAAGAAATATCACTGTTTATACACTAAAGCCCTAGATTTTTAGCCGTTATATACCTTAATTCCATAAATTGCTTCCAAATACTCTCTATGGTTGATTATCATCAGTTATCTTCACTTCTCTTAGGGGCTAATATTCGCAGGTGGGCTAATTTTTTATACTTTTTCCAAAAAACATATTCGCCAATTTCCTTTTTTTCTAAAAATAATTTGCCAAATTTTTATAGTATGAAATTATTTTACCTTAAAATTTCCAAGATATTATATAGAATAATATAATATAACCATAAATTCAAATATTTTTACAAAATTATCAACAAACATTTTACAATTTTTCTATTAGATATTACTATAATTCGCCAAGGTTTCTAAACATTGAAATAGATATCTGTCCTTAAAATTTTCCATACTTATCTAGGATTCAAGATGATTATTTCATGTTTTACTGATGACAGTTTTTTTGAAGAACATTTATCATAGGGTTCCATTGCTTGAATCCCTCACAAGCGAGTTAAGTATGAGAATGCCTAATTTAGGGATTTCGCACTTTCGGCGCGCTATCGGAGAAAATGAGAGAGGTTATTATCAAAAATTATATTATGATACCTCTTCATAAGTTGGATTCCACCCAGCTCACTCATATGGGTCTTTAGAAGGAAATTAGCCAATTTTTAAAAATCTGTAATAAATTCTAAACTACCAACTTCCGCCTCGATTTATGTGCAGATGAAGGCGAAGGAATAAATTCAAGAACATAGGTTTTGATCCCATTATATCCAATTTACTAACCCTAAAATCATTTTGTAAAATACCGTATCGTTTTAGAGATATTCAAGGGGCTTTAAGGCTAATTAATGAAAAATTCAGAATTTCCAGATTTCTCAAAATCTCGCAAGCAACCCAGTTATGGTCAATTTTGAACTCCTTTATTTCCTTCTTAACCTCCATATGGCATCAATCTCATAATCTATCAACCTAAGGTAAAACGTATTATAAGTAGGAATGTTTAACTATTCTATGGCTAAGTTAGGTATTTTAATTTACATGCTTATTGTTAACTCATCATTATGGGTATAGTTGTGGAATTTCCTACAAGACTTGTTGAGCTGACACCTAGGCATAATTTGGAAGAAATATGCTTCTCCAATCATTCTCCAAGCAATGATCCAGCATAACTAAAGCTTGAAGCTCTAGCTCAACATTCCAGAAGCTCGATGTTCCAACCAATGCTTCAACAAGTTCATGGGATCGATAGGATGACGAGATGGCCATTGTCCACAAAGTTGGGTTCAGTTTGATAAATTTAGAGGCATTCTTCTATATTAGTATGCGGTTTTTATAGGAAGAGGACAGTTAAAAATTAGAATATCGTAGTGCTAAATATGAGTAATTCATGGGTTTTACACATCATTGGTTTTCAATGCCTTTATATGTACAGAACTTGTGCTATTCGTGAATACCATGATGCCTATAAAGGCTAAAACATGTAATATGTTTAGGGGTGGGTGGTATCACAAATCGATTTTGTCATCAAGACTTGAAGAATGTGATTTCACCCTCTGTTAATGAAAGCCGGAGTTGTAATTTGTCATGATGTGTTATTAATTTGATTTTGGAGTGTTGTGGATTTTTTATGACTTCCTAAGGCAGTTTTGGTGAGAGCTTAGCTAGATCCTATAGGTTTTAAGCTTCTCCAGTTGTGGCAAGTGCCCACCACAATCCAGATCAGCATCTGTAAGTATGTGTGTAGGTAGTTTATATTTTTTTTATCATTTTTGCGTCTTAGTTCCCATTGTCTTCAATAAATTCGATCTTACTATTTCAATTAACTATTTAATATTTTATGTTTCAAGATTTGTTTGGTTTCAATTAGGGAATGATCTCATTTTCTAGATTTAACTTAGATAAATTGAGTGTTGTAGATATCGATATTGATTTCTATAGAATTTTACCATGATCATTTTACATCTTAACTTGTTGGTTTCAAGATTGTTGTTGTAGGTGTGTGTTCAACATTTTGAATTATGATTTGATCATTTTATATTTAAACTTGTTGGTTTCAAGATTTTTTGATAGGCATTCAACATTTCAAATTATTCGTTGATATCTTTCTATTTAAAACCTTCCAGTAATTGTACACACACGCAGGATCCAAGTTGCTGATAATTTTATCTAAAAACACTTTAATTCAAATGAGTCTTTCCTAATGTGTTCACAAACGAACAAGTCAAAATCGAAAACCAGTCTGTGCATTGACAACATAAACCAAACAGAGCATAGCTCGAATTCACATGATTTTATAATTTCATTACTTAATTGCGACGAATTTTAGCATTCCAGTGATATGGTGAGGATTTCGTGTTTCTAGCATTTAGATTTACCATCAATTTCACAGTGTGATTTTGGTAATGAGGAGTTAATTCTAGGAAATGCATTTTTTTACTCCATCAAACTTATTTCTGAATCATCATATAGAGTGAGAGTGTATGAGGGATAAAAGCTTAAATCATATTCCCGGAGGTGAGCTACATTGAAAATCATGTAGCCGCTGTTCGAATTCTATTGTAGAATTAATTTTTTGATTTCTTGAATTGTATTGACAATAGATTTGTTTTAATTTGAAAATCAGAGTGCTAGTTTAGGGATTTATTAGCATCAAAAAAGTTTATATAAGTGTATTTTCCCATTGCTTTCTTGGTGTGATCTAGAATGGAGTTGACAGGTTAGGTCTCTTATCATTTAAATCAACATCAGTTTGCTTGATTTCAATAGTGAGATATTTTGAAGGTATCAAAGGATTGCATTCTCAACATGTTTCATTAGGTTAAGATACTTAGGTCGATCCTCAATGCTAACACTTATCTCCGCTCATCATCAAAATCATTGATTTTGTGTGCAGATCACCTTAGGATTTTAGTTTGAATGCAAGATTTATTGAATTGTGTGGGTGTGAGAAAATTAGGTTTTTAAAAGTTCCTTTATCAACTGTAAAGAAAGTTAGGGTTTTAGTATTGTGTGCAATCTTTAATTTCTAGCTTAGGAGCAAGGTGTGGTTAAGTGATTTTGAGTTGTTTCAATTGTCAGTATTTCCAATTTAGTTTGAGAGTGACTTTTCATTTGAGTCTCCAGAGCATTAGAAAAATTAGTTACATTGATTGAATGATTGCCAATTGTGATTCTTTCTAGTATTGTGATATAAACCTTAGTTCCGTGGTTGAATTATTTTCCATTACAATACCATAGTATAGTATGTGAGTGGTTGGATTTCAAATTAGAATGCCTTATATTTTTAGGAGAACAGAGTATTGATTATTAAATATTTTGGGTGAATTTTCTAAAGTTCAGTTTAAATATTTGATTAATGTTAACTGCAATAGTAGTCTAGGTTCCCAAGTACAGTTTTGTGTGCCTAAACAGTTCGTATTTTTCTGAGTTTGTTTTAGAAGTAGAATTAGGGTTTGATGATTGAAACTACATGGATTAGGTTGAGTGTGAAATATCAATTGTTCACTCTAATTGGTATAGGAATGGTTTTATTTTTAAACAAGCATAACACATGGGAAACTTTGCTTGAGATTGGTTTCATTTTTTCACAAGCTTGAAAAAAATATAAACTATGCTTAGAATAAGTTTGCATGTCCCCATCATGGTGACTAAATTTGAGGTGCATTCCACCCCATCTTCAACTCATTCACATATGTAGACTACTGGTTACTAACAGGTGGATGGAATGAAGGTTCATTTACGAGATAAAGTGAAAGACTCAACTAGTATTTTACGAGATCTATTCAAATAATCGAATTTAACGGGGTTTTGTTTCATTTTTTAATGAGGTTGGAAAAGTAAAAGAACTATCCTTATGACACCTTGTTTAATTTTTTAACGATCTTGAAACAAGACAAGGAAATTTTCTCTCAAGAGCTTGATTCATTTTTAAGGAGCTTGACACAACAAAAGGAGCTTTTCTCCAGAGAGGTTGTTTCATTTTTTAAGGAGCTTGACACAATAAATTGAACTTTTCTTAGAATACCTTGCTTACAACCCATAAAAGGTCATGGCTTCCAAGAGGTTGTCATCATATGCGAGAAAAACACTCTGGAAATCAGGATCTAATGCCCCCAGTACATGGTGTACCATATCACTGAATGGATCATTAGTAGATATGGGCATAGAACATGTTGTCACATAATTAACCTGTGTGGCAGAAGATACCACTTGCATGTAAGGACCATTAAGGGTGGATGGTTTATTGGTAGCCAGATTAGGATTAATGAACTAAATCTGATCAATGGTCACAATTCTTCATTCATGTGGGGAACAAACCACACATAAGAGAGAGGAAATAAGAGCTCCCATGACATAAGTATATTCATGCCCAAGGAATAAGTTAAAATCCAAGAGGCCTTGGACAACCATCATTGCTATATAGATAGTATTTCCTCCCAAAGTAATATGAAAATTTGGAAGGATCCCTTACAGTTGACTGGTTCCTCTGTTAAATGCCAACACATTCTCGGTAACAGGTTCAACATGTGGAGAACCGAAAGCTTGCAAGGTAGTTGAAGACATAATACTGGAAGATGTGGCTTCATCTATTATTGTGTTAGGTACAACCAGATTATATACATGTACTATGATTTCAAAGGGCACGTAAGAACGAAGAAGATATCCTTCTAGTTGACTCCAATCAAAGGATGCGACTAGACTACTTGGAGGGGGTGTTTTAGGAATGGGAGAAATACCCCCTTGTGTTACAGGAATGGGGGATTTCCCTCCAATTCATGGGAATTTGAAGATACAAAAATAACCTGAGTGGTACGAGGTTCACTCTCTACGGGGAACGAATGATCCATTGAGGGTGGAATCAGGTCAAAAATTTTCTCAGCCAATGGTTGGTTGAGAACGGACTCATGCGGTTTACGTTCTGAGAGAGTGGGATTTAACAGAGTTGATTTCTGATCAATCACTTGATAAACTAGTGAAGGATCATGGAAAAGCTTCCAGTAACCAGTCGAAAGTTGCAACTAAGAAGGAGTAAGGTTATCCAACACTTTCGAGGCTTCAGCCATATAAGGAAAAAGTGAATGGGATGATTCCCTTCACATAACCTATAGGGAAATTTTACTTTACCCTTTTTCCCATGGGCCTTATTATCACTAGCTTAAGACTTGTCACCAACATGATATCCAAATGCCGATGACAAGGGTCGATTTGAGTTGGTCGATCACATTTCTAACACCCTGGGAATGCCAGGACAATCTCTAAGAAGGTGGTCACCCTTACATAGTTTGCAAGGGAATTTTAATTTGTGGGACTGAATGGAATATTTTTCAACATAAGTTGCATCAGTGGAAATGGTAGCTTGGTTTTCCCCTTGCTTATTTTTCTTCTTCATCATCGTCCTCTTATTCTTATTCTCAGCCTCTTGGTTGGCAAAATCTAGACTTTCACTAGGTAAAGAGGAATAAAGGGGTGAAGAAACAGGCGAAGAAGGAAAGGGGTCAAATTTAGGATCAACGTGATGTTGACACTCTTCAGGTGAAGGAGAACATGGTTGAGAAGCAGCATGAACATTTCGAACCATGGGATTTGAAAATAACCGAACTTGCAAACCAATGGTTAATCCTGAGAGGGACAACTGTGCCATATAGGGAGTACCAACATTTCCAAAACAAGGAAAAGGACTAGGATTCCCATCTGAAGGGATTCCTTTATTGGTAAAATCAGGAAATTTTTCTGTTAGTATCAACCTAGGATCTGCTAAGGAGTTGTGCATGGGTAAGATGTTATTCCGTGCGCAGTAAATTTTAGAAATTAAACATAAAATAGATAAAAAATGAGTAAGCTAGGAAAAAAGGTTTACCAAGTATCTGTGAGCTATAGAATACCTCCTAGCGAATCAAGAAGTACGGCCAGGAAATATCCCCAAATTTTGTGTTCGGTATATCATGTTTACAAGGTGACCAACTGAGTTACCTATGGTAGGCTTGCAACCTAATGGTGTCTCCCCAAATATACGTGACAATATGCGGGAGTCTTATCCGTATTAGTGTTGTGTAATGTGTAACCTTTCGATGAGAGTGCCCCAAATATACATCATACATCAATATAATTCCATAAGTGGGACAGGATATCACCCTTGGGCTATAATGTATAACGTTAGTGAGAACTCCTACATTTAATGGCACTGAAACCCGTCTCTAGCATATACCTCTAAATGCCTACTTAAATTTCAAATTCTCCTTAGGTTAATTGGGTTTCATTTTAAGTTGATTTTGATTAAAATTTCAATTTCAAGGCTAAAAAATATGTCACCTGAATACCTATAATGCAACTAGCATGAGAAAATGACTTTCAATTTAATGAATGCTATCTAGTTTAGGGAAGAGTTTCAAACAATGATGCAACAAAAAATAATGTAGAAAATGAAGCTTTTCCTAATCCATATCACTTTCACTATCCCAATTCAAGTCAAAACATTCAAATATGCAATGTAATCTATGCAAAATTTATTTTTTGCAAAAACTATGCAACTATAATCTATGCACAATTTCCTTCTTCTTTTTTTCTGAAAACTATGCAACTGTAATCTATGCACAATGTCGCTTTTCTTTTTGATGAATAAGAATGCACTCAATGGACCTTTTAGTTTTCAATAATTAAACAATGTAACCTGAGTTCAATGATAGGTCTCAAAAATGAATTTTCAGTGGAATCTGATCCAATGCACTTTAACAAAAAGTAAAATTTCAGATGAAAACTAAATGAATGCAAAATAAATTTCTTTTATTGCCTCAAAAGAACTAATAATACTCAATCAATAGAAAAAATAGTATTCCTTCCAAACACACAAGCAGCAAATAATAATTTTAAATGAATTAAAGAATCAATGACTCAACCAAAATTCACTTTTACCACTTCAAGTATAGGATGGATTTTTGCACACCACTAAGAAACTAACACAAAAAAGACAATTTGATGCACACATAGCCAGAGGCTGACCTTATAGATCAGGACATGCTAGAAATTTTAGCAAAAAACCCCAAAAATTCTCAAATTTAAGGATCAACGATACTTCACATAGAAAAAATCATGCTGACAAGGTCTTTAGTGCTACTTTAGACCCTATAACCCACACTAGCATCACTACTCTGCATAGCAAAAAAATTGTTGGTGTATGAAACTATACCAACATCAGGAGAAAGAGGGAAAAAAAGGTTTTCAATACAATTGTACTTATAAATATCCGTGCTAGCAACGCAACTGTGCTTGAAAAAAGGTGTGTTGGTCAAGGAATTCTTAGGAAAATAATTCCAAGATGAAGTAGGAACATAGGCCTAACACTCTATACCAAAAATAAAACGCTATACAAACTAATAGAGGCCTAAGAAATATTAGATTTTAGCAATCTGTCAAACTAATCCAAGATCACTTCGGGAAGGGAAGCCTAAGAGGTTAAGCTCCCCAACAGAGTCGCCATTTTTATTGTCAAGATAAATCCCCTCTACGGACAGAGGCGATCTCTCTAGCCCTAGAGTGGGTCTATCAACACGCGACACTTTCTGATGCAAATATCTCTTAGCTAACATTTACAATGTGACAAGAAAATAGACAGAGGTACCTTTTTCCAATGATATGTTTGAATATATTGATGATGACCTTGATCCACGATCCTTTTCTGCTCGTTCCTTGCTACTGATGGAACACGAATACCTACGGATGATTAAGATGCAACAATAAACGTAATACAATGCAAAATAATGGTAGAAATCATCTATCTATTAGATCAAGGAGTACCAGAATATTTTCATAAACGATCAAAAAAATATAGATAGAAAACATTAGATGCTATTATTGATAAATATAAAATGAAGATATTACAACCCACCCTTTGGTGTTGGAGGCCTACTTGGTGAAAAATTGAGTCCTTCACTGAAGCTCTAAATCATTCCTTCTCCCAAACACTTAGGCGTTATCACAATTCTAGGATGCAAGGGAATGATAGTTCAGACTAGCCCGACAAGGAGCAACCAAGCTCTAAAGTTGGGAGAATGAGGGATGTGAATTTATAGGAAGAGAGAATACATTGGGAGCCCATGAGAGGAGGAGGAAGGCCCACTTTCGAAGGGATGAACCCCCCATGGGTGAGGTCAAGGCTCTAAAATCAGAGAGCTTGACCATATCGCCACCATTTAACAACCAACTCCCCGCCCTTAAGCTTCTAGAGGTCGAAGCATCTCCTCCATTTGAGGAAACGCTAATGGAAAGGGAATCCACACAGTTTTCCAAGAAATTAGGACGCTGACAAGGCTAAGCTAGAACCATAAAAAGAACATTAGCACGGTCAACACACCAGGAAGGGTGCTGACCCAGGAAACTAGGAATTTTACCAAGTTTCTTTAGTAATCTTCCAAGGCAGTCTTCTTTGGATCTTCATGGGATATGTTTCTTGATGGGGGAAACATTGCACAAGTTCTATCATAGGGCATTTTAGGATCAGGGATGGGAAAATGAGCATGGTGACAAATTACCATGTAATAATGTGTTTTACCTTGATGCGAAAATATTTAGTAATTGTAGGACCTTAATTTAACATAGAATTTCCAACTTATACATCTATAACTAGTGCTAAAAGCTTTTAGGTCTATAAACAATGCTAAAATATTGGTCATGTACACTTATATTATACTAAGTTGTAATATAAAAGATGGCCCTTTTAATAAATTTTAATCTATTTAAATAGATTAAATATATAAGTAGTGGTAAAATATTAGTTATGTACACTTATATTATACTAATTTGTAACCTAAAATATGACTATTTTGATATTTAAAATAAATTTTAATATTTTTAAATAGATTAACTACTAGTGCTAAAATATTAGTTATGTACACTTACATTATACTAAGTTGTAATCTAAAATATAGTTTTTTAAATATTTTTAAATAGGTTAACTGGAGAGACAGAACACCCGCTCTTGTACGATGAAGAAGAGAACCCATTGGAACAAAACATAGCACCCAAGAAGGAAACCTTTAGAATACTTATAGGGGGAGTTGCATGACGCGGAACTGAAGGATGGGAATTCAAGACCTATAATCCTACCCTAAGTGAATATGGATATATAAGTATTTCCTAGACCTCAATGGTATTGGAAATCCCCAACCAAAAAGTGATAACATGAGCTACAAATGCTACTCGAAAAAACATCAAGCTAGGAAGAAGAGCGGTATGGTCGTGACTGAAAATGGACAGTATGTGGGTCGATGACTGAGTGATTAATTAACATAGACTGTAACCAGCAAGGAAATATACTATTCTTTGTCCAGGTGGGTGGTAAAATTATGCATGGAGTAATTTTTTTATAAAGCAATAGTCAAGTTAATTTTAACTTAATCGTTATTATTTTCAATCAAAATTTTAATATTTTAAAATATGTTTAGCTAATATTTAGTATTTTTAAATAGATTTAGTTAATATTTATAGTAATTTTTTTTATAAAATAATAATCAAGCTAATTTTACTTAATTACTATTATTTTAAATCAAAAACATATGATACATAATTGAAAAACTATTTTTAAACAAACCAATCACCTACTCATAGTAAATATATGTTTAACCAATAATTGTAAAAAATAACAATCCAAAACTAAATATTTTTTTCCACTTACTCTACTGGTATGAATAATGACGAAAGAAAAATGGAGGACAAAATTGTGACACAAAAATCAACAAAGAATCATTTTCATCAAGCAAATACCTGTCACCAAGCATGGAAGACCAGACCAGGAGTCGATACAAGTCACCAAGCTTGGAAGACAAGACTAGGAAGTCGATACCCGTCACCAAAATAGAAGGAAGACCAGGAGTCATACTCATTACCAAGCACAAAAGAACAGATCCAAAATAAAAATGGAGATACCCGTCACCAAGCACAAAAGCACAGTTCTAAATTAACAATGTCCATTACAACGGAGATCCAAATTAACAATAAAAAACTTCAGAACATCACAACTTTTTCATATGACATCGGATTGATGCGATTCAAGCATAGTTGGAATAATAATGATGAAAATTATGACTTGAATCCATTTTCTGAAGATGCTAGGCACTTTCATTTTTTAGCCAAATTTTGATCTCCAGACCATACCTCCACACTAGGAAATTTTGGACCCCAAAATTTTATCTTCTACTAGTGAAAAAAATGAGTAAAATGCTCATAAAATTTCCCAATCTCAATACTTTAAGTGCCTTCAAGCTCCAATCAAGGTAATCCACCTATCCTCTGCATGATGTCCTTACCTTCCTATCATGAATCGAGAAACAATTCTTATAACCATGCAGGAACAAAAACTTCGATGGATGGAATCTAAACATTCTATAGAAAACCATCTTTCTTGGCTCAAACAAAGTTCATCTTAAAGTCCCTCTTTGTTGAATAAAAACTTGATTTTCCATCTTGGAAATCAAAATCAACTCAGTGCTTTCCATGCAACAATTCATACTTTTCTTTTCTATCCTCAAATTACACATGTACTCTAAGATACTCTTGCTACAATGATTTAATGAAACATTTGGATTTTTCCATATAAACATAGTAATTTTCTATACAATATTTATTAAATATTTCATTCACAACAAGCTCCATATTGAAACACTTGTATCAATGATTACATGACACAACTATAGACATAGTAGACAACATGCAAATGTTCATCCCTAAATGTCATCAAAAAATTTGACTCATTAACAAGCTAACACAACATGATATGTCAAAGAAACATATTTTTTTTAAATAAGTGTTTATTCTTGTCTTCACTTTACAACTTACCCAAAATGACAATGTCCAACAAGTATTTACAATTTTGCAAAGAAATAAAAATATACAAAATAGTCTACCCAATATTTGCCTCTCCTAGGCTTATGGATTCTCTTTGTGTATCCTCTCCACTTTAAAGGATGCTTTAGGAACTGCACTAGTATCCTCTTTTCTGCCCGTTGCTTTCCATGCAATGGATTGCATGACCTCTTTTTCCTTCTTAGAACGGAGTTTCAGATGAATTTTCCAACACCTTTCATTCACATGCCAATTCATGTTACAATGGGCACAAAAATAATTTTTCTTACCCATCGAAAAGGAAGTATGCAAAATTGAGAGAGGTTCTTCATGATTTATTCCAAGAATTAGGTCCATTATGTTGACCATCACTTTGCCTTGCTCACAATCAGCCATACAATAGTCGGTTGCATCAAAAGATGTGCAAGGAGACATATCCCATAAATAATCAAAATTACCAACATTTTTAAAATTCCCATGACACTTATAATGGTCCTTTGGGATGTAACTTTGACGATAAGGACAGGACAGTGACATGCAAAGTCCTTTGAAACAATCATCTCTCTTGGGAGACAAATTTCCATTATCACTACCATCTTGGTGTGACATATCATCATTTGATGGTTTATTTTCCTTGAAATGTTTATAAAACTCTCCAAAATCTCTATGACCATAACCAAATCCTTCATATCTTGGTCACTTCTTCACCTCGATACCATTAGTGATGCCTTGCCCATTGAATCTAAAGCCTCCTCCTTACCTCGATAGCATTAGTGAGGCCTTACCCATACGAGCTAATGGATTCATACCTGATGAGCTCCATCATTAGGTATAATTAGAGGGGTTAATTGTCACCTTTTTAGCCTATTAGTATCTCTTTCTCAAATTTAATTATATTTTCTTCATATGATGGTAGTGTAGATGGTGATTAAGGCTTGTCATACTTTGAATGCCTAATATTGTTTAAATGCAGGATAATCAAGAATATATTCCACTTTTTTTTAACGTTTTGCAATTAAAGCTCAGAGTAGACAGCAAGGAGAGATTCTAGGAGGGGTTTCCACCTCCTTAACTCCCAGAGGTAGCCAAGGGATCCTCGAAATTCCCTCCAATAGATCGAAATCAAAGGCAACGAAGCAAGTGGGAGATTAAGTGCACCAAAGCTCCACTTCTCTTCCAAGAAAAGGGGACACATCACCTACTTATTAGGGAGTTATTGGTAGCTATCCTTTATGTTAAAAATGGCATAACAAGAGCTCATTAGGATTCAAACTTTGAAGGAAGCTAGTACACTCTTAGCTCTTGTAATATTTTTTGAGACTTTTATGATTATGTAATGAGACTATTTTCTACAATAAGATGAGTATTTAGATTTGCCCTCACTGATTTAGCTTCAGAGGGCTAGGATTCGGGGTTAGGACCCAATCCATTGGCCTTACTCTCTCTCTCTCTTATTTATTCATATTTATCTTTATGCCATTGTAGCTAGTTTTCTTTATGAGTTTTAGCTAGTTTGTTTAAATTTCAATTTACTATTTTTAGTTTACTTCATTTTATATTTTTTGTAGTTAGGCTTGCATATATCTTGGTATAGTAGCATATAAACTCAGAAATTTGTGTGTCAAAGCCTCCCTCTCTCACCCCTTCCATTGGAGCTCGAGGAGGGCATATCTTCACCACAGACCCAATTTTTCTCTTTAGTTTATGATTTCTTGGAAAGAATGGATAGGTTTTTGTAGTTTCCTGAACATGTTGAGAATAGTGAGTTAGATTTATATTTGAATTTTTAAGTTGGTTTTCTTATGAAATTCAACTCATATTTTCCATCTTCTTCATCATAGATTTCCAATGTTGGTTGCATGAACAAATAGTTTTATTAGGTTCAAGTAGAACAATAGAGGAGGACTTCAATAGCACCCCTATCTTCACTTCTCACCTTTCATGAGCCTTCTTTAAACCAAATCTCCTTCAGCCTTGTTTTTGAGATTTTCACCTTCACATAGTAAGCAACCCTAGAAGTGCAAGACATGCTTTGCAAGAGGTTCTAAGCTTGGAAAAGGGGTTTTCCACCTTACATCAATCCAATTTTACCTTCATTCTTCCTTCCCTACACTTTTCCCCACCATATTTAGCCTTGGACTGCCCTCGGCCTATTTCCTGTAGCAATTCAAGACTTTCCTGTAGCACTACAAGAAAACTATAGCAGACCCTGTAGCAGCACTAGTTGGCCTCTCCTTCAGCCCAAAAACCATCCTCCAGCTCATCTATACCTTCCATAACAATCAACACACCTTCAACCCTACATCCATGAGTCCAAGACCTTCCTAAGCCACCTTAGCGCCTTCTCCTCCTTGCTTCAAAAACAATGCATTTACAAGAACAATTAGGTCATGATTAGATGTATGATTAAATGCATGATATTTAAATCATGAAGTATTCAAAGCATTTTTAGCCATTTGGCCTGGAAATGTGTGATTTTATTAGTCTTCTTTCTGCAATTTCAATTTAGAAATTTACTTCATGAAGATGCGTATTTTTCTTCCATTTCTTGCCATAACATAAATTGTAGATTTATTTCCTTACAAAATAGCTATATGTATCTTCTTGTTGTAGAATAGTCCTTTGATTTTTGATAGATAAATAATTTTGAGTCTTTAGTACTTATATGTCTAGTTCCGAAGTGTGACATAATTCCCTCAAAAACCCTAGAAATAACACCCTTTCGTAGGAAGTAAAGTAGAGTAGCCTCTGGGAGTTGCAACACTCTTGGTACAATACCAGGGCTCACCACTTTTTCGCATCGTTTCTGGGGAGGTGTCTAAGTAGATGCTTTGATTATGTTTTAGCATTCTTTTCTACTTTTATTTTACATGCAGTTTCAAAAATATTGAAAAATACAAAAAAAAATCATGCCTTGTAGGAGTAGGGATAATCGAGGAATTTTTTTACCAAAAACCCCCACATCCCCACAAAGTCACCCTTCATTATTATCTAATGACTGTGATGTTGAAAACACCATAGTTGAACCTTTTGAAAAGTTTGAAGAACCTATTGGAGAAGAAGAAGAACTCATTTCACTAGAGGAACCTGCTTCACCGATCCAAGCCATGGCCGAGCCTAGATCCCCGGGAGTCTTTCCCATTAGAGAGATAGATGGGGAAAATAAGATGAAGAAAAGCATCACCTCAACCCTTTCACATTTCCATGGACTTATCTTTGAGGACCCGGACACCTTCATGTTTGATTTTTTTGTTGTCTGTGGTCCCTATGACTATGCCTTACATGATCAAAGATGAAGCTATTTTCATCTACCCTCAAGTATGTAGCCTTGCGCTGGTTCACGGATCTGCCTGGGAATAACTTCAGATGCAATAGGCCTTCAACAACAAGTACAGGGACTATTGTAGGTGCAAGGAAACTAAAGAGGAAATATTTAGAATGACTCTAGGGCCTGATGAATCCCTAGAAGATTATGAGGAAAGATTCCAGTTAAATTACAAAAAACACTAACTACACCCTTGATCCCAGATCACTTAAACTTGTACTTCTCTGAGTGATTAGGGAGGAGGTGATAGAAACCCTCAAAATGTTATCAGGAGGATATATCTACCAACTACCTTATGAGGACATCAAAACTATCTTCAGGAACCATTCTAGGGTAGCTAGGAAGAAAGACAAAGCTAAATAGACTTTGACCAATACCCCTTCCTCTTCCACCTCCATCAAGCATGAGATTAGAAATATGTTGGAGGACCCCAAGAGTGATATTTTGCACACCTTTTCTTTGCAAATGTATACAATGTAGATCAAGAGGAAGCAAGAGGAAGAAGAAAGAGCCTTGGCTATATTCTGCCTGTTATGAAACAACTCCAAAAATAAAATAAAAGATAGATCAATGCATTATAAATAATCCTCTTCAAAGGGGAAACCTCCTTTACATTACACAAATGAACAATTCTTGGATGATCCAAATGAAAAAACCTCCTTTCTATATATATGAGTCCAATGAGTGAAAATATAATCATAACCGACCTAACAATAACCATGTAAGGGCACAACAATAACAATAGTGGGCTTCTATGGGGCATAATAATAACAATATGGGGACTACATGGGGACAACAACAACAATAATTGGGTGATACTAACAATAAAAATAAGGGGATACACTAGTATTATAGGGACCTAACTTGCGCCTCTCTTTTAAAAAAGTGTTGTCCTTAACACTTGATTACTTATAGTTGTTTTTGTATAGAATTATCATCCTCCCATGTAGAATCCTCAACGAGTAAGTTCTTCCACTTGATGTGATACTCTTGAATTGATCGATTTCGTAGCTATTGAGTTCTTGTTTCTATGACTCGTTTAGGTTCCAATATGATTTTTCCTTCCTCATCAAGTTCTTGAAATATTGTTTGAAATCGTATTTTTTCACCTATAACCTTCTTTAAGGATAAGAAATTTAAATTTGGGTGCACTCGAGAAGATGTAGGAAGCTTCAATTTGTATTCCATAGTACCAATCTTTTGCAACACCTTGTAAGGACCATAGTACTTTAGAGATAATTTATCATCCTGATTAGCTTGCATGAGGGACGTATTTTGTATGAATGTAGCCATAAAAATACTGCATCACCTACATCAAAACTTCTTTCATTGCGATGTTGATCTTATTGTTGTTTCAATTGATTCTGCACCAAATTTAGGTTATCCTTTAGGAGTTGGAGAACTTGTTACTTATACTTGATGAGATCTTCCACTAATTGATAATGCATATTAGATTTCATGCCATGCTTCAAACTATCCGTCTTAGCTTCCATGCCATTTATCTTATCTTTCATTGCTTTATTCAAACCATTCATTTTAGCTTCTATTTCATTTTTGGTTACTTTTTGCGTGAGTGAAATTTGTTGCACTTGGTCTCATAATTTTGAGGAGGAATTCTAAAATCCAGTACTTCTATCTATGCTTCAATCTTCCCTTTGTATCACTTCAAACTACTTTTTCCAACACATGCTATGTAATTAAAAAAAAAACAAATACACAACTTTTTCTTGATTTTTAAGAGGTCGATATTGAACCTTAATTATCTCTGCAAGTTTGGATATTCAATATCTAAAATTTGGTCTTGTAGTAGCCATTTGAGTCTTCTTTCTAATTCCACAGGTCACACCTAATTTGGATTATTCAACACCAATTTATGCCTTATCTCCCACAATGACCTAATTATGGGTTGGATTTGTAGAGAAAACTTGTGTGATGTGTGATGTGTCATAGTTTCAACCTTCAAATCTGAAATCACTACACAAGAAACTACCATCCATGCAATTTCGGCCAATATTTACAAAATTCCAATCTTATGTCTAAAACAAAATTTATGATGGTTTTCCCACGGTCACCTTTTGGAGATGAAATTCTAGAGCCTGCAAAATCCATAACTTCCACAAATAATATCTCCTTGTCAAAATGTGAAGTTGGGAAACACTTTTTGCCCTTTTTTGACGTTGAAAATTGTAATTTTCTATGTTTTTCAACTTCAACTCCACTAAACTCATATTTTTATTGAAAATTATGCTTTGACATTAAAACAAGAATTGTAGAGAATTATCTTACCTCGATACCCATATTTTTTTTTTTAAATATTGACATATAGAGGGGTAAATTTCTTCTTTACTAACTGCATATACTTGAAATTTTCAGGCAAACATAAATAGTCACTTTATGATCCATAACTTTTCTTAGGGAAGGTTATTCATTTTTTGGAAAAAAACCATAGCATCATAATTTTCATATATTGCACTAGTGCACAGACTATTTTTCGGTAATTTTTAGATCAAATCACTATTTTTTATTATTTTTTGAAATGGACGAAGACAAAAAAACAATGATGTTTTAGTACAATTTACGATCCCTAGATTTTCTTTTCAATGTGATCGTCAATAAGAAAAATGAGAGTACCCTTTTGAAGTAGACATGGAGAGGATATGCAATATGATTTTTTTGAATTTTTTTGTTTTGTCATTTGAAATTTATTGAATTTTCATTCAGTGCAATTTTTCGAACAATGAAATTCCACAGTGACACATTTTAGTAAAAAATTAATAAAAAATAGAATTTTTTGATGAAACTCCACAAATCTCATATCATCAGAAACTAGATTCAGAGATGAATCTAATGGTACTTGGTTCGACATATTACATTTTTTTTTTTAGGTGTTTTGACCCTCCAAAGTTGCAGGTTCCTGAAAACTACAGAATTTTCTGGGTTTTTCGTTGACCAGAAACTCTCGGCCAAGATAATGTCTCAGACGAGAAATTTATAAAACTCTTGATTGAGAGTTTAACCCACCTAAAGTAACATTTAACTGCGCGGCCAAACTCTTGGCCGAAAGTCTAAAAAACTCTTGGACGAGAGTTTGCGCCCGAGAGTTTACCCGATGAAACTCTTGGCCGAGAGTTTAGAAAACTCTAGGCCGAGAGTTTAGAAAACTCTAGGATGAGAGTTTAGAAAACTCTAGGCCGAGAGTTTAGAAAACTCTTGGCCGAGAGTCTTATTAAATGTTTTAATCAAAAGTTTTAGGGGCTTATATGTTTAGGGTTTAGGGGTTTATATGTTAGGGGTTTATATGTTTAGGGTTTTATATGTGTAGGGTTTAGGGGTTTATATGTTTAGGGTTTTATATGTTTAGGGTTTAGGGGTTTATATGTTTAGGGTTTAAGGGGTCAAATGGGTTAGGGGTTTTGGGTTTTAGGGGCTTAAATGTGTTACGGGTTAACGGGTTAGGGGTAGGGGTTAAGGGTTTAGAGGTTTAGGGTTTAGGGGGTTAAATGGGTTAGGGGTTAGGAATTAAGGTTTAAGGGGTCAAGGTTTAAGGGGTTAGAGGTTTAGGTGTTTAAGTGGTTGAATGGGTCATGGGTTGGGAATTAGGGTTTAAGGGGTTATAGGTTTAGGGTTTAGGGGGTTAAATGGGTTAGGGTTGGTTTAGAGGGTTAGGGAATCTAGCAGTTAAGGATTTTAGGGGTTAGAAGTTAGGGGTTAACGGGGTTAAATGGGTTATGTTTTTATGGGTTTAGGGTGTTGAATTGGTTAGGGGTTGGGAATTAGGGTTTAAGGGGTTAGGGGTTAAGGGTTTAGAGGTTTAGGGTTTAGGGGGTTAAATGGGTTACAAGTTTAGAGGTTTAGGGGTTACGAGATTTAGCAGTGAAGGATTTTAGAGGTTAGGGTTTTGGGGGTTAAATGGAATCCACACTTAAATGGGTTAGGATTTTAGGGGTTTAGGGTGTTAAATTGGTTAGGGGTTGGGAATTAGGGTTTAAGGGGTTAGGGGTTAAGGGTTTAGAGGTTTAGGGTTTAGGGGGTTAAATGGGTTACAGGTTTAGAGGTTTAGGGGGTTAGGGGATTTAGCAGTGAAGGATTTTAGGGGTTAGGGGTTAGGGTTTTGGGGTTAAATGGAATCCACACTTAAATGGGTTAGGTTTTTAGGGGTTTAGGGTGTTGAATTGGTTAGGGGTTGGGAATTAGGGTTGAAGTGGTTAGGGTTTAAGGGTTTAGTGGTTTAGGGTTTAGGGTTAAATGCTTACATGTTTAGAGGTTTAGTAAGAAGTTAAGGGATTTAATGTGCTGAAGGATTTAGGGTTAGGGGTTAGGGTGGCTTTGGGGTTATGAATCCACACTTAAGTGGGTTAGGTTTTTAGGGGTTTAGGGTGTTGAATTGGTTAGGGGTTGGGAATTAGGGTTTAAGGGGTTAGGGGTTGGGAATTAGGGTTTAAGGGGTCAAGGGTTATGGGTTGGCAATTAGGGTTTTGGGGTTTATGGGCTTAAATGGGTTAGGGGTTAACGGGTTAGGGGTAGGGGTTAAGGGTTTAGAGGTTTAGGGTTTAGGGGTTAAATGGGTTAGGGGTTTAAAGGTTTATTAGGGGTAAATGGGTTAGGGGTTAAGGGTTTAGGGGGTTAATGGTTTAGGGGTTAGGAATTAGGGTTTAAGGGGTCAAGGATTATGGGTTGGAAATTAGGGTTTAAGGGGTTAGGGGTTAAGGGTTTAGAGGTTTAGGGTTTAGGGGGTTAAATGGGTTATAGGTTTAGAGGTTTA
The DNA here is from genome assembly GCA_034641835.2 of Pinus albicaulis. Classification (NCBI taxonomy): domain Eukaryota; kingdom Viridiplantae; phylum Streptophyta; class Pinopsida; order Pinales; family Pinaceae; genus Pinus; species Pinus albicaulis. Next base: position 222,623,505 of record CM076581.1, read on the forward strand.
GGGGGTTAGGGGATTTAGCAGGGAAGGATTTTAAGGGTTAGGGGTTAGGGTTTTGGGGGTTAAATGGAATCTACACTTAAATGTGTTAGGTTTTTAGGGGTTTGGGTGTTGAATTGGTTAGGGGTTGGGAATTAGGGTTTAAGGGGTTAGGGGCTAAGGGTTTAGAGGTTTAGGGTTTAGTGGCTTAAATGGGTTACAGGTTTAGAGGTTTAGGGGGTTAGGGGATTTAGTAGTGAACGATTTTAGGGGTTAGGGGTTAGGGTTTTGGGGGTTAAATGGAATCCACACTTAAATGGGTTAGGTTCTTAGGGGTTTAGGGTGTTGAATTGGTTAGGGGTTCGAAATTAGGGTTTAAGGGGTTAGGGGTTAAGGGTTTAGAGTTTTATGGTTTAGGGGGTTAAATGGGTTACAGGTTTAGAGGTTTAGGGGGTTAGGGGATTTAACAGTGAAGGAGTTTAGGGGTTAGGGGTTAAGGTTTTGGGTGTTAAATGGAATCCACACTTAAATGGGTTAGGTTTTTAGGGGTTTACGGTGTTGAATTGGTTAGGGGTTTGGAATTAGGGTTTAAGGGGTTAGGGTTTAAGGGTTTAGGGGTTAGGAATTAGGGTTTAAGGGGTCAAGGGTTATGGGTTGGGAATTAGGGTTTAAGGGGTGAGGGGTTTTGGAGTTTAGGGGCTTAAATGGGTTAGGGGTTAATGGGTTAGGGGTAGGGGTTAAGGGTTTAAAGGTTTAGGGTTTAGGGGTTAAGGGTTTAGGTTAGGAATAGGGTTTAAGAATTCAAGGGTTATGGGCTGGGAATTATGGTTTACTAAATACTAAGTTAGGGGTTAAGGGTTTAGAGGTTTAGGGTTTAGGGGGTTAAATGGGTTATAGGTTTAGAGGTTTAGGGGTTTAGGGATTTAGTAGCGAAGGATTTTAGGGGGTTAGGGGTTAGGGTTTTTGGGGTTAAATGGAATCCACACTTAAAATGGGTTAGTTTTTAGGTGTTTAGGGTGTTGAATTGGTTAGGGGTTTTGGGGTTTTGGGGATTAAATGGGTTACAGTGGTTTAGAGGTTTTTATGGTGTTAGGGGATTTAGCAAGAAGAATTTTAGGGTTAGGGGTTAGGTTTTGGGGGTTAAATTGAATCCACACTTAAAATGGGTTAGGTTTTTAGGGGTTTAGGTGTTGAATTGGTTAGGGGTTTTGGGGTTTAGGGGCTTAAATGGGTTAGGGATTAACGAGTTAGGGGTAGCGGTTAATGGTCTAGAGGTTTAGGGTTTAGGGGTTAAATGGGTTAGGGGTTTAGTTGTTTAGTGGGGGTAAATGGGTTAAGGGTTAAGGGTTTAGAGGTTTAGGGTTTAGGGGGTTAAGGTTTTAGAGGTTAGGAGTTAGGGTTTACGGGGTCAAGGGTTATGGTTTGGGAATTAGGGTTTAAGGGGTTAGGGGTTAAGGGTTTAGAGTTTTAGGGTTTAGGGGGTTATATGGGCTACATGTTTAGAGGTTTAGGGGGTTAGGGGATTTATCAGTGAAGGAGTTTAGGGGTTGGGGCTTAGGGTTTTGGGGGTTAAATGGAATCCACGCTTAAATGGGTTAGGTTTTTAGGTGTTTAGGGTGTTGAATTGGTTAGGGGTTGGTAATTAGGGTTTAAGGGGTTAGGAAATAGGGTTTAAGGGGTCAAGGGTTATGGGTTGGGAATTAGGGTTTAAGGAGTTAGGGGTTTAGGGTTTAGGGGGTTAAATGGGTTAGGATTTCTTTAGAGGTTTAGGGGGTTAGGGGGTTTAGCAGTTAAGGATTTTAGGGGTTAGGAGTTAGGGGTTTTGGGATTTAGGGGCTTAAATGGGTTATGGGTTAATGTGTTAGGGGTAGGGGTTAAGGGTTTAAGGGTTAAATGGGTTAGGGTTTTAGAGGTTTAGTGGGGGTAAATGGGTTAGGGGTTAAGGTTTAGAGGTTTAGGGTTTAGAGGGTTAACGGTTTAGGGGTTAGGAATTAGGGTTTAAGGGGTTAAGTGTTAAGGGATCAAGGGTTAAGGGGTCAAGGGTTAGTTTTCTACAATAACATAATTCTCCAATACCATACACTTCTGCTTGGAATGTCACACTTAACATTCCTTTCTTTTTAGGGTAATATTCTTTATCCGCTTACATCCATACCTAGGAAAATAAACTTCATCTCAATTTAATCTCGTCAAAATAAAGTGGAAGATAAGAGGACCCATTCCAAGAAGGGCATCTCACTCAATGTTCAAATAATATTGTTTATCCCCTTACATCCATACCTAGGAAAATAGACTTCCTTTCAAGTTAATCGTGTGAAACTGAAGTGGAAGATAAAGTGACCCATTCCAAGAAGCTCATCTCACTTCGAAAAGTTCTCAAGATTTCCTAGAATTTATAACAATATTAAGGTGCTATGCATTGTCTCCTTTATCACCTCATTGCATTTAGTCAATCTTTTTTTAAATTTAAATTTATTCATTAATTTCAAAAAAATTATTATATATATATAGTTGTTTTTATTTTGATTTATGTTTTAGAATTTTATTTTATTAAAAAAAAAAATTTCTAAGTAAAAGTATTCTATTAACAGTAAAAATATAGTACATCGGGCGAAAGCCTTAACAGTGCCTAGTATGGAGGCAATTTAGACGGATAGAACATAGTTTGAGACTGCCCTGCAGGAGGGAAACCAGCCTGTAGCACCACCATTTGAAAAAATCCCACGTAGGGGATCGAAATAGATTGTCACTGACAAAAACTGGACCATTGACAGTAGATAACAGTAAAACTGGACCATGAAAAAACTAGACCATTGTGAATTCTGAGGATTTTCACCGACAAAAGCTGGACCATGACAGTAGATAACAGTAAAACAACATGACAAGCCCTCTGGAGAGGGCAGAGACATAACAAGAAAAACATAAAAGAGAGCTGAATTACTCATCAGGAGCCACCTCCTCGATCCTGCACCCATAATCTTCCGGTTCGCCACAATCACTGAAGATGTCTGCATCTGAGTGGACCGCTGTTTTGGAGGATGGATTATCCACCAAATTTGCCTGACCATGTCCAGAATCTTCCTGCAGAACATCCTTACTCCCGCTGGGCTGACCCCTCGAACCTTGCAGCGCCTCATCCAGATTCGTGCACCCAACAGGACCCTGCCCTTCCGAAGGATTCTCAACCTAGGGCTCCTCAAGAAAAACTACAGAAATGGCGATAGAGACTCTCGGCCGGTTGAGTGAGTAGTCAAATGAGAAGAGAGCGGTATGGGATTGTGTTGGCAGCGCATCGGACAAGAGAGAGTCCAGCCTACGTCCAGAGCGGAGCAGACAACCATGGAGAAGACGGGGGAGGCTTTCCGAGGGGGAAGAGATTGCTGAGGGCGAGCTGGATGGGGAAGGTGAACGCCTCCTGGTGCTCCTAGAGGACCCACGCCTGCAACGCATCCTTTGCCTTAGCCTAGGCATGCTTGCAGTGGAATTGGAGCTGGAATTCTGGAGGGCTGAAGTATTGACAGGGGGTAGCGTCGGAGGAGTGATCAGAAAGACCGAGGCCGACATGCAAGAACCAGAGAGAGAGATGTGAATGCTATCGTCGAGCTTCAGACAACAAGTGTTGCGGCTTCTTTTTCCAGTGGTGGTGCGATCGTTCGCCTTACCTGCATCAGGATGGCAGCACCAGTTCACCGGCGTAGGGGAGAATGGGGCCATGGCATTAACAACTCTTCTTTGCAACGAGCAAGCTTTAAAATTGAATGACCGATCAAATGAACCTGATATGAAACGTTAACACAGCAGTCGAGACTGCCTCTAGTATCTACCTCCAGATCATAATAAGCACCCATATTAAATGCCATTAAGATCGAGCGATGGTCGTTTTAACTGTGTTCAGGTGGGATCGCCGGTCTCATGCGGGAAGGCAGGTGGCCTCCCGTCTGGTGGATCTCCGTCCCATCAACACCATAAGCATTGCCAGCACCCGCATCCGGGATTTATTTTATTTATATTAATATATCAACTAGTTTTATATAAAATATTTTTAGTTTTTTATATAATATTGATATTACAAAATATTGTAACAAATTTTATTTAATTAAACCTTCATGTATTTTTTATCATTAATAATAATAAAATAATTTTAAATAAAATTATAAATTTGTTATTTTTTATCATTTTTTAATTTTAATAAAGTACTATTAAAATTATATAAAGTACCAATTCTAAAGTATCGAGAGTTTTATATAAAACAAAGTACCAATTCTAACAACTTAATAATTTTGGCATTTTATTATAGGAATAAAACTCTCAGACGAGAGTTGAAAAAACTCTCGGATGAGAGTTTTTAAAACTCTCTTCTGAGAGTTTTTAAAACTCTCGTCTGAGAGTTTTTAAAACTCTCATCTGAGATTTTTTTTAACTCTCGTCCGAAAGTCTTCCTGAGAGTTTCCGTCAATAAAACTCTCGGACGAGAAAATGCATAACTCTTGTCCGAGAGATTTTTAACTCCGATTAAACCCAATAAAACTCTCGGACAAGAGTTTTTAAAACTCTCGGTCGAGAAGTAGAGTTGACTATTTTCTCGGACGAGAAATTAAAAATTTCTCCCAAATTCTAGCCGTCCGCCAAAAAGTGTTTCCCAACTTCGCGATTTCACTACTGAAAATATTGCAAACTGGGGTTTGGAATGTTTACACGACGTTCCTTAGGATTTCAGCTCAAATGGATTTTTTTTTTATCTTCTGAACCTTCGTAGAAAAAATGTTATAGCGAAAATTCCACAATGACCTGTTTGGAGCAAAGAAAACCCTAGAATCCAAAGCTCTGATACCAAATGTTGTGAAACCAGCTCCAAAACTAGAAGAAAAGAGAGATCAACACCTTAGAAATCAGCCACTTTGAGGGGGAAACCTCCAATACATTACATAAATGAACAATTCTTGGATGCTACAAATGACAAAACCTCCTTTCTATATATAGGAGTCCATGGGGCCACAATATAATCCTGGCCGAACTAACAATAACCATATAAGGGTACAAAAATAACAATAATGGGGTTCTATGGGGCACAATAATACGTTTATAGGGAATACATGGGAACAAAAGTAATAATAAGGGGGCTATACTAACAATAATAATAATGGGATACACTACTATTATAGGGACCTAACACTGCCCTAGATGTACTGGAAAACACCCTCGGAATTAATGTCCATCGAATTTCATAGAGGTTTTCTTAGTTTGTGAGGGTAATCATGCGAAAAACAAGTGTCCCTCCTTACCTGGACTCAAATTTGTATATCAAGGTGGGGAAGTAGGACCGAAGAAACTTTTTTTCATAAATCATAGAAGGCCTCAAGGCCCTTAGTCATATCAGAAGGATATGCAAGGTGAACCTTATTCCTATTGTCACAAAAATCAGAATACACCAAAGAAGTTTTGGTACACCTCCACTCCTCCATCATGGCCTACACCTCCTACTTGGCCTTATAACCCTCCATATCATCCTTAGCTAGTAAACAAACTATTTCAAGAGTATGTTCCTCAACCACCTCAGTGGAGCAACCCATCACAAGGGTGGGGGCCACAACATAATCAACCACATACTCTATTGCCTCCACCCCAACCTCAACCTTAGCTCACTCATTTTTCTCCACCCAAGATGCCTCAGATGCCTGCACATCCCAATCTGAACCTGAACAACAAGCAGGCATAACAGGTTTACAATGGAGAGGAATCCTATCCAACTTATGTTGTGGATATACATGATATTAATCTTAGGTCGGGAAGAGTAATCCTAGACAACCATCCTCCATATCCACTTACAGAGGTTGAGGAGGAGAAGGAATAAAATAACACTCATATCCAACAACCTCCTTTTCCTGAGCACTTGATCCACTCTAGTCACCACACCCCAGAGGAAACTAAAATTCTGGGAGAACTAAAAAATTTGTGTGTGAAAATATCCCTTCTCCAGGCTGTTAAGGATGTCCCTATTTACAATAGGATCATCAAGGAAAATTTCTTTAAGCAACATGGGGGAAAGAAGAAAGATACCCTCACCATCACTGCAGTAGCGCTTGCATTCCTAGTAATCCAGTTGTAGATGTGCACATGGATGGTGTGATATTCCCCAATACTCTAATAGATCTTGAGGCTTCCATCAATGTAATGACCAAAGAAAATATACTTAAACTCAACCTCTAAGGGACTTTAAGAAAAACCACAATGGTTCTCCAAATTGCAGATTGGTCCAGAGTAGCTTTGGAATGAATTTTTGAGGATGTTATGGTTTCAATTGACTCTTAGGAGTACCCTACAGATTTCCTGGTTCTCCATCCAAAAACCAAGCATAATAGATATCCTCTCATTTTAGGGAGACCTTGGTTAGCCACTACCGATGCTTATATTAGATGTTGGGCTAGAAACATGACTATCAAGAATGGGCCCTTGTATAAACAACTAGTATTATATCCTCCAACCTAGCCTTCCATTGACCATGATCTACCTTTGTGGTTAGAGGATGAAGAAGAATAAGATGAAGTATACAACACTACACCCTACCCCATTTTTACCATAGATATTTTTCTTAGAGGGGGGCAGCTTGATGAAGATGAATCCATCGACCAAATCATTCAGAACCAGCCCCCACCGATAGTCCACCTAAAAATATTGTCAAATAGTCTGAAAGCCACCCTCGGATGGAACAGCACACAATTGATTCAACCTATGAAACCACCAAGGCTGTGGAATTTGGCCCGTCAAAATATCTGAAAATTAACTCATCCCTCTTAGATAGAGAATAAGAGAAACTATGCCAAATTTTGAAAGAAAACCTAGATGAATTTTCTTGGGAATATAAGGACATAAAAGGGGTGCATCCGTCGGTGTGCACACATCATATTTAAATTAAATAAGGGTGCAAGCCTGTGCGACAACACCAAAGAAGGATGAACCCAGCTCTAAAGGAAATAGTGAAGGAAGATCTACATAAATTATTGGATGTTGGTTTCATCTATTATATATCATATAGTAAGTGGATATATCCTCTTGTCTTAGTCCCGAAGAAGAATGGAAAATGGAAAGTTGGTGTTGATTATCGAGAAATCAACAATGCCACCAAGAAGGACCATTTCCCTTTTCCCTTTATAGATCAAGTTATGGACGGACATTTCCACTTTCACATGTTCTTGGGGTACCTTCACTTACAAAGTCCTACCCTTTGGGTTATGAAATGCCCCAACTACTTTCCAAGGAGTTGTCTTGAGCATTTTCTCTAATCTATTCCATGACTCGGTTAAAATCTACATGGATGATTTACCACCTTATGGGGATGAGTTCCAAGAATCTCTCTCCAAATTGGGAAAAGTGTTGAGAAGGTGCATTGAGATGCATCTCTCCATGAGCCTGAAATAGTGTGAATTTTTAAAAAGAGCAAGAGTAGTATTGGGCCACTCAATATCACAAGCAGGAATATAGGTGGACTCAAAAAAAATCACCATCATCAGAAGAGTTTATGCTCCTCAAAAGAAGAGAGATGTCAGAAGTTTAATAGGTTTAGCTAGTTACTACAGAAAGTTCATCAAAGAATTCAGAAAATTGGCTTCACCATTATTTGGTTTATTAGCCAAAGAATCTAAGTTTACGTGGTCCATTCTTTATCAAGAATCTTTTGAGCTCATTAAGGAAAATTTGACTACTGCCCCCATTCTCCGAGGTCCAAATTGGGCTATTCCCTTCCACATCCACATAGATGCACATTAGAGAACTTTTGAGGTCTAAAATGGACCTCCAAAGAAAAATTCACAACCAAAATAAAATTTATAAGAACCAATAGGATTCAAGATGATGATGTCAACCATGGGGGATGATTCACTATTTTTGGGGTAAAAAGTAAAAAGACTAAAAAATAATAAAATAATAAAACTACCTTTTCAACTTGTATTTTCAACTTATCCCGCTAAGTTTTTACTCAAATTTTGAGTGGGAGTACTCGTTGGATACAAAATTTAATTCCTCATCTAGGGAGTACTCATGTTGCATACTTTCGATGGACACTGCTACATGAAAAATGAGATATACATGAAAAAACATGATTGCAGTCGCATTTTTCATATATTTACGATTTTTCGCATAGTAGGGTCCATCGAAAGCATGCAACATGGGTACTACTTGGATGAGGAATCAAATTTTTCATTCAAAAAGTATTCTCACTCAAATTTTGAGTAAACCCATAGGGAGATAAGTAGAAAATATGAGTTGAAAAAGTACTTTTTTCATTTTTCCCTATAAAATTTGATGATGTCATCAAATATTATTTTATTATTTCCACTATTATTTTATAATTTCTTTAGGAGGCCCATTTGAGACCTCAAAATTCCCCTAATGTGAGAAAAAGATGGGGCACTCTTGGGGGATAGAGAAGACAAATTACCTTATGCAATCTATTTCATTAGTAAGAACTTGTCCAAGAAACTCAATTATACTGTCACGAAAAAGGAAATCTTAGCCATTGTCCATGATTTAAACAAATTTAGAAATTATATCGCTGGTTATCAGGCACTTGTTCACACTGACCATGGAGCCATCAAATATTTTATGAATAAACTTGATGTTAATGCTAGAATAATTAGATGGTTGTTGTTACTACAACATTTTGAACTAACCATTGTTGATAAACCTGGGAAGGATAATGTTGTTGCATTTTTTTTATCCAAGTTAGCTCTACCTGTAGATGAGGAAGGAATGGTGGATGACCAGCTTCTGGATGAACACCTATTTGCTATCTTATTACTCTCTCAGTGGTTTTTTGACATATCTAACTACTTGGTCGCTGATAATTTCCCTCCAAACCTCTTATCCGGGGAGAAAATCAAGATCATCAGAAAAAGCACCCCTTTCACCTGGATTGGTTGAAATTTCATCAAGCTGGGCCCTGACCAAATTCTCCGGAGGTGTGTGAGGGAGGAAGAATTTTTTGACATCCTCTCTGCATTTCATGATAGTCCTTGTGGAGGCCAGTTTGCTACAAAAGGAAAAGCCTTAAAAGCTCTGCAAACAGGTTACTATTGGCCTACCCTTCACCAAGATTCCAGGAGATACACTAGTAGGTGTGACCAGTGCCAAAGGATGGGGAAACCTACATAGAGGGATAAGATGCCTTTTTGCCCTCAAGTGGCTCTAGAGCCATTTGACAAGTGGGGTACAGACTTCATTTGACCCATTGATCCACCATCCAGGCAGAAAAATTATATCATAGTCTATACTGACTACCTCACAAAGTGGGCTAAAACAAAGGATGTAAAGGTAGAAACTGAGGAGAAGGTAGCAAAATTTCTGAGAGAGAATGTGTTCTACAAGTTTGGATACCCTAGAGAGGTAGTCACAGATCAGGGGGCTCAATTCACATCTCATCTCATTGAAAATATTCTAAGGAGGCATAAGATAAAGCATAATACTTCCACTACCTACCATTCTCAAGAAAATGGCCAAGTGAAAGTGACCAATAGAGCCTTGGAGAATATCCTCACCAAGGTTGTGAAAAGCAACAAAAAAGATTGGGCAGACAGATTGGTAGAAGCCACTTGGGCCTACAATACCACTTGGAAGACAACAACATGGTTCACTCCTTATGACTTCATCTATGGGAAGAAAGCTCTGCTTTCAATTGAGTTTGAGTTCAACACCTTGAGGATGGAAGCTGAGTTAGACCTAGATATCACAAATTCCCAACAAGAAATTTTGTTTCAATTAAATGTCTTGGATGAGTTCAGGATGCAAGAACTTCTTCATACAGAAGCGATTCAGCTGCAAAGGAAGGTATGGCATGACAAGCATATTAAGGAGAAGACCTTTCAAGAAGGAGATTAGGCATTGCTGTATGACTCAAGTTTCAAGGATTTCAAAGGAAAATTAATGACAAGATGGTTGGGACCTTACAAAGTGGAAAAATTATATGATAATGGCGTAGTGCAGTCAGGACCATAGATGAGGAGGGGATTCCCTTGCTTGTCAATGGTTACAGGCTCAAAGTTTACAAAAATCCCCTATCTAGGGCTTAGTTTATAAATTCCATAAACAAGAAGGTGTATGTCATTGGAAACTCCATAGTTTCCAGCACCTCTCCCTCCTAGAAAAAAAAGCGAAAAGAAAAATAAAGAGGCATGGGTGAAAACCTCTTTGACGTGCCCAAGGCCAACTCCAGGGTTGAAAACCTCCATGACACAATCCTGGAGCAAAAAAAAAAAGAACAAAGAAAAAAAATATCCTTGGTTGAAAACCTACTTAAGGCACCCAAGGCAGGCTTGTGGGTTGAAAGCCTCTGTGGAGGCATCCCACCTGCCTTCAAAAAAAAAAAAAGAGAAAATGATACCTATGAACTCACTTGTTTTTGTTTTGCAGATTGTTGATCAAAGGATTTTTTAGATCTAGGGGAGCAATTTATTCATCTCTTCTCTCTCCTCTAACTACACACTCCATGGACAAGTCCAACATGCATCCATTCACTTATTTCACCTTTCAGGTAGGCAGAAAACTCCATTTTTTCTCCTGACTGTAATTTTTACAGGAAAGTCCTAGCAGCTACAGGAAACCCTGTAAATGCTACAGGGAACTTATTTACAAGGAAAGTAGCTCTCTCAGAGGTTTCTATAGTTCAAAAAGAGAATTATAATGTATTTTTTCCTATACCTACCACTCCTAACCCTCACTTCACTCCATGCACAACGATTCAGTCTCTAAACCCTATGTTGCGCCACTAGTAGCTAGATCATCTATCTCTTGGCATAAGACCTCTCCCCTTACCTCTCCATCACTCCATACCTAACCTCCATAGACCATTTCCCTTCATCTCCAAGCAATTTGGAGCCCCAATAAGTAGAGAGAAGACTGTGATAGGAAGTTGAAAAGTTTCATGTAGCAATTATGTATATGGCACAACAAGGTCAAAATCTAAGGATAAGATGATGAAGATGGCTTCAAAGGACCACCAAATGACTCTAAGAGAATCAACACACTAGCCAAGGTACCTGATGACCTCCATGCAACACCTGTAAGAAGAAAAATAATAAAAGGTTAAGCAGCTCACTCGGAAACAAGATTTTCACTCAAAAAAATAAAAAATAAAAAATAAAAATTAAAACACAACAAGAGAAAGATAGCCATGGTTTTCACCAAATTGTATCTCCCTAAACTAGATCATGTCTGAAACACACCAACAACAGGTAGGCTCAGGTTTAGCCCTTCACCTCTCGCTATGCACTCATATTGATCAAAATGATTTAATGTCAAGATTTAGAGACTAAAAAGGAAAAAAGGTGGCCAGTTAGGTTGGCCACCCTCATAGAGTTAAATTGGATGAAAATTTGAGTGCACATGCCACCTAGGCAAGTAAAGTCAGTGAAGGGAGAGTTAACAAGGACAAGGAGCTGATTTCAAGGCAAGGGCAATGATTAACTGGAGTGGGACCAATGGTCCCAAAGAGGAAAATGTGTGCCCAGCCGAAGTTAGAACTGCACTCCAAATTCGTTTAAGAAGCCATAAAGGTAAGTTTTGGATCATTATGCCCAATTCATTTAGCATTTTGAGAGTAGTGGGAGCAAGATAAGTCATTGGAGCCATCGAAGAGAAAAGCATTGAGTGTAAGCTTTCATGCACCTTCATGCTACAAGAAAAAATGAAGTGCTACAGGAAACTTCACAGGATGATCAACAGGGATAAGTAGAGAAAATCAGAGCTACTCTTAGGTGGTTTTGCCTCATAATACTACCATTAACAAGGAAATACACCAGAGGACAAATTTAAGTGGTTTCACACCTCTAGAATTTCAATTTCTCCATTAAATGTATACACAATCAGTCATAAATTTGAAATTAAATGGTTAAATCTGAGTTTGTATGAGTCCATAATCTCCAAGGCACCCCTTCACAAGTAACTCTCAAACAAAAACCATTCTACCACCTTCGTATCACAACCAAAAAATGGGAGGGAGATTTAATAGAAGGTATCCCACTGATATCAAAATAATAAGACTGCACCCTCAAGTACTGGAGATTTTCATGAACCACTAGTGTCTAGGTTTCTTCGAGCTTCTCAATGGTTTTGATGAGGAGATAGCTCAAGAATTTGCAGTGGCTCTGCAATCACACTTAGAGGAGTGACCCACCACTATGGTTAGATGCTTAGCTATCACACTTTCACCTTAAATAACCAAGAGAATCACCACTTTTCCCTTAGGATTCAAGTGGATTAAGGAAGATAGTATTATGCAACATGGGTACTCCTTGAATGAGGAATTAAATTTTGCATCCAACGTGAACTCCTGCTCAAAATTTGAGTAAAAACTTTGGGATATAAGTTGAAAATACGAGTTGAAAAAGTTGTTTTATTGTTTTATTATTTTTTAATATTTTTACCCTTGTACTTAAAAAATGGTGAATAATCCCCCATGGTTGACATCATCATTTGCAGTCCTATTGGTCACTCTCGTAAATAATGAGCCACACTAATTTTTTTTTTGGAAATGCTACTTTGATGGTGCCTACTCCAAGGAAGGCACAAGATCTGGATTCTTGCTGATATCGCTAGAAGCCTTCAATCTTCAGTTTATTCTGAGGGAGGAGAATAGATTGGATGATTCTTTAGCAGTTGCAGCTAGCACCTTCAAGGCACCTAAAAATCCAAGGTTAAGATACGTGAAAATATTTGTATCTAGAAAACTTTCATGGTACCTCCCTATTTTCATCTTTAAATTTCAACAATATGGAGGCATTAGGTCTAACATGTAAATGTTGGATTAGTACCATTGGAAGGCTGACTCCACCTTATTAAGTTAAAACATGAATACATATATAGGAGTTGTGCATAAGTAAGCTTAGAAGTTGAGAATTTTTATTTGTTTTATTTCTATTCTGGTATTTTCATTTTAAGAATAAAGGAAGAGGTCCAAAGTGTAGCAGGTTTCAGGAGGATTTCATACTGGATCAGCTCCCATTTGGGATTGACTCCATGCCCAATAATGACTACTGATATGCAAGTTCTATTCGACTCCATGCCAAATAGAGGCTACTGATCTATATGTTCTCAACACTTTTCTACCAAAGTGTTGCCCTCAATTGGAGCTAGATGTTGTAGCATAATTTGACTCGGCGAAAAGTCAAGAGAGGTTCTAAGTGATTCAAGGTTGTTGAGGAACAATTGTTAAAATTTCAAGAAGACCTGCAATATGCTCAAAAGGATATCCACAAGATCAAGGAGGATTCATCATCACATTTGCACTAGAACTGTAGCATTGGAAGTGTAATCTAAACTATAGGAGCAGCAAAGAAGAAAAACGTGTAGCAAGGGTCAAGTTGGGCTTATTCGCGTGCATAACAGTTCAAGGGTTGGGCCGATTGATGTGTTTAGAAAATTGCACATAGGTCAGGGTTGAGTCATGAAAATATACATGTATAAAAATGTTAGGAGGCTTAATCTCAATCATGTGTGGAAGGCTTGCCCGCATAAATCAAATCAGAATCCCAAAGCTAAAGAGTGATTGAACAAGGTTGAATCGCTGAAATGAAAAATGCGATACGAGGATCATATATGATATAGTTCAGATCTTGATCTAAATTACTCAAAGGCCATCCATGGGACCATCTCACATATCGCACATCGCAAGCTGAGAAGGGATAACGATCATAAGATAACGAGATTCCCCGAAGCACAAAGTGTGATAACAAAGTGGATGCAATGCAGCTCAGAACTATGATTTAATATATTCCATTCACAAATGTCAATCACAAAGCTCAGGAGGAATGGCGCTCATGAACTATGTTATGAAAGTCGATATGTGATTTTCAAGAAGTTTTATATCATCGATTTTGATTTGTGATTGGCCCAACCTCCATTTGCCTCGTCATCCCTACATTTACCGCATATCACACGTCACAATCTCAGGAGGAATGGTGCTCACAAACCATGTTGGAATGCTGAAATGTGAAGTGCGACAAGGGATGGACACGATAGTTTAAAAAGAAAATTTAAATTTATTTAAATTCCATGATTATGTGTACTTTCGTTCTTTTATGAAGAAACATGAACTCGAGCATGAGCAGAAGAGGCAAAGTCGGGAAGAAGGGGACATGATAACATTGTCTGAAATGTAGAGGCATAGGTAGAGTCAGACAAAAGGAGCATATGGTGGCACTATTGGAAACGAAACAGCTGGGTCAAGTCGGGAAAATATGCGTTATTGCATAACTGTTCGAATAAAACGTCAGAAATAGAAAATAAATGATAGGAAGAAGAAAAGAAAAAATATTTCACTTTGGAAGAAATGTAGGGAAAGGATGTCTGATTTGTCATGGAGACACATCAGCACTCTAGGGAGACGCATCAGCAACAAATTATATTCAACAAAAAGAATAATATTTCAAGTTTTAACTTGTTTTCTTTGTTTATTAAGATCAAAGCTATAGTGATGTCCTCAATTGCAATGTAATAAGTAGTTTTAACATTTTAGGTAGTCGAAGTAGTTTCAAGAAGTTCTAGTATTTACTAATTTTTTTTGATGTATTTAAGAAAGATAGAATGAAAGAAGAAGGATTCCGATTTTTGGACCTCTAGAAGACTAAAACTTTGGTACTTACTTTTCTGAGGAATTAATGAAAGAAGCATCAAGTTTCCTACAACTGTTGATGCTGATTAGTTTTCCTGTTCCATTTTTTCTTCCTTCTTCCTTGAATGAAGTGAAGTAAAGTAGTTGTCGGTCTTTTAATTACATATGTGAGTAAGATTTAAATAACCTTAATTTGCGCTCCTTCACTACAGTTGTTCTTTCTACATAAATTCATTCTGAAATTTAAAGTGATAGATTCTATGTTACAATATATCATTTTGAGTTTCTTCTACAGTTCTTATTTTCCATTAAGATATCAGTAGTTAATGGCATTGTAGAGTCTTTCATTATACCAGATTGTTAAGGGTTTTAAAGAATTAGTTTCCAAAGGGATTGAATGAAGACCACTTGATATAATTACTTTTGTGACACATTTTAAAAAAATGTCTTAAACACTAATTCCTTTCCACAACCAAGGAATTGTTTCTTAAGAACTAATAGAAACATTCAATGACAATCTAATAAGAATAATTTGAAAGGGTTTTCCTTGTAGTGTCTCTTTCCTTAGTCTCTGACTAACCCTAGTGTCCCTATGTGTGAATTCTTTTCTTCTAGCGTTCCCTTATGTTCCACTACATTGATGATGATATTGTTGTTTCTATATAGTTGCATATATTTCTCAATAATGTTGTAAAACTTATTAACGTTATGATGTTGTGGGGGGAATTTAATATGTAAATAATGAAATGAAATTATAAAATGAAAGAACAATATAGCCCTTAGAAAAATTAACAATTAACACATAACCTTTGAAATAAGAAACTAAGTTGACACAATCAAACACCAATTTCAATGTGTAAAAGGAGGCCTTCATGAGAGCAGAGATAAAAGTGAGCCTCTACAAGGAAAGTAATAATACTATCCTAAGAGAGGCACACAAGAGCAAGAGAATATTCCTTGATTGACTTGAAAATTGGTTCAAAAGATAACAATGATTCGTGAATGAAAATATAATATGCATTCAACAAGATAAGAACTAATGACACTGAAATAGTTCAATTTATTTAGTACGTAAGAACCCCAACATATACCATAGACATCCAAATAATAGTCTTAAAATTTTCACGATACATGCATTAAAGTGTGTTGGCTCAATGGATTCAATTATTAGGTGAAATATATAAGTACAAAGTTACAATTGAGAGACACTAACTACAGTAGTGGAACACTAAGTCACTTCTTGCTTCACCAAAAGAATGATATTCTCTCCTATGCCAAGTTGAAGAAGCCACGACTAGCTCTCCAAAGTCTCATCCTCCAAAAATACTTTTTCTTGAGTTATGAGATTTCTTTTATAACAAGAGGAATGAATTTTCGTACCCCCTATGACTCTTAAGTTACCCTCATGACTATTGGACTAACAATCTAACCTTTTGACTTCCATAAGACTCCTAGAATTATAATTGACTTTTGAACTTCTATAAGGAGCTTTTGTACACATGCGATTTTTCATATTCCACATGTGACTCTTGGATTTACACATCTTTACATCTGATTTTATTACAAACACATAATTACATTTCAAAAGACGATGTGGTGGGACACGTAGACACATATGACATTGTGATGACGTTTTTACAAGCCATATCTTGGCAATGATGACATGGAACTTCATGATGATGTGGTAACGCCAAGTTATTCTCTTTGTTGTTATGCCTTTGAATTCTTCAAGACCGATATGATCATCAATTTTATCCTGATGAAATATATTCCTTATTCTTCATCTCCACCCTCCAAAGGGTCATGGATCAACATTGATACCTTCTAAGTTATTATACAATTCCTTCATTTTGTCATGGTCGAGGATTTTCTTCATGTCTTCATGATGGTTATTTTATGTGATTCTTTATTTCTCCTCCTTGAAATCTTCCTTGATCATCACGTTCTCATGCTAAGATGGTGCATATGCCATTGAAGTTCACTTATTACAAGTAAAAATTAGTTTTAAAATAATCTATCCTAACCATATCTTTCTCATGAAAAAATATACATATGATAGCATGTGAAAGGACTAAGAAGGAAGGGATTGATGAGGAAGGAAAAAATTATTTCAATAGTGGTGGAGGAGAGCACCACTACACTCTAAAACTATTTTGTACATTATGAGGATTCTCTTAAAGATCCAACATAGTGGTCATGTACAAGGGATAGAGGTGACAAGCTTGTCAAATAATACTGCACCATTCACTAGGATTAAGGGATTAGGATACACTTAGAGTGTATTGGGACTCAATAGTGACTAATAGGAGGCCTCATTGTGCTCTAATACTGCACCAAGAATTGAGGGAAGAGTTATGAAAAAACTTGGGCATAGAGAGGGATCACAGTCAATAGTGGGAGTAAGACAGCCTTTTTACTGATCCATGTGTTTGGAAGGTAGGGGAGGCCTAAAGGATAGTATAATTTTCCTCAAAAATGGCCCATTTTCTAGTGAAATGGAATCCCGTGCTCAGAGGGAGAGGAATAAGAAAGTATTTAGTGTACTGGGCATGGCTAGTGGCTAATGGTTGAGTCATTTCTGGTTATAACTGCACTATGCAATGAGAGAGAAGGAGAGGCCTGAGGCTAGCACAGTTTTCCTCCACATTCACCTGTTTTTTTTTGGAAATTCACTTTCGACCCCATGTTAGTGTAGTTTAAATTGACAATGACTATCTGTAAAAGGATATTGTGTGGCTCATTGATACTAGGTAGGAGAAGGTAAGTCATTTTTCCTAGAGGATTTATATTACACTATGCGAGGGAGGAGACCGTGTATGGTGTAGTTTTCTTTTACAAAGGGCCAATATAAATGATCCATGCACTATACAAGTTATAATTTCTCAAAAATTAGTGTTGTGAGTAAGTACATGCAACAAGGGTTAGGTGATTATGCTTGGAAGGTACTGAATGTGCTATTAAGTCCCTATATTAATAGTGTGGTCCATTATTATGTTATTGTAGCCCCCTTATTGTTATTTTTGTACCCTTATAACCCCCATATTGGTATTATTGTGCCCTTACATTATTATTGTTAGGTCAGCTAGGGTTACATTGTGTCCCCACTAGGATTACATTGTGGCCCCATGGACTCCTATATATAGAAATGAGGTTTTTTCATCTGTATCATCCAAGAAATTTTCATTCATGTAATGTATTGCAGGTTTCCCCCTCGAAGTGGCTTATTTTTAAGGCTATTTTTGCAGCTAGTTTCACAACATTTGGTATCAGAGCTTTGGAATCTAGGGTTTCGCTGCAACAAACAAGTCATCGTGGAATTTTCGCTATAATTTTTTTTCTACGAAGGTTTAGAGGCTGACATTTTTAGAGTGAAAAACCAATGTCCAGAGGAAAATCTTCACAAACGTTCATAGCTTCGTTTGGAATATTTTCGGAGATATGATATGTGGAAGTTAGGGCTTTTTGTAGGCTCCTAAATTTCACTTAAAAATTTCATCGCGGAATTTGCACTATAATTTTTTTTCTACGAAGGTTCAAAAGCTAAAATGGTTAGAGCACAAAACCAAAATCCTGAGGAACATCATCGTAGAATTTCAGATCTTGGTTCGCAATATTTTCAGAGATATGATCTGTGGAAGTTAGGTCTTTTTTAGACTCCTGAATTTCATGTCAAAGAGGTGATCATGGGAAAATATTCATAACTCTCTCTCTGAGCATCGGATTGGAATTCTGTAAGAAGTGACTGGAATTAAACGGATTTTAGTTTCCTTCCTATAAATTTCATAACCAAAGGAGAAAATAGTGACACATGGCAACTCATACAAGTTTGCTCTACTGAACCAGTCCATAATTAGGTCATAGTGGGAGATTGGACATAACCTTGCCTTAAAGAATCCAAATCAGGTTAGAACTGTGGCATTCAAAAGAGGATTTAGAGGGCTACCTCAGGGCCAAATTTCAAAATTGAAGATCCGAAATCACAGAGATAATTCAGTTTCAATATCGAGCTTCTCAAAAGCAAGAAAAAGGTGTGTATTTGGTTTTTAAAATTTCATAACGTTTGTTTGAAAAAGAAGTTTGAAGTGATTCCAAGGGAATATTTTAGAATTTTTATCCATATTGGGTTCTATAATGCATCCAAAAAATAATTCCATACCCATTAAGCCCTCAAAAAGCTATACTATGACGCATGAAGAGGAAGAATTATAGTATGAGATATCAAAATTATGGTACCAAGGGCAACAAATTTTGATCTTAGGAAGAGCAACCAAAGATGACATAGATGGTTTAAAAGAAGAAATGGAGGCTACGTTTGATGGTTTGAAGGATCAAATAATAGCTAATATGGATGATAAATTAGTGGAAGATCAAATCGAGCATCAACAACAAGTTCTCCAACTCTCAAAGGATAACCTAACTTTGGTGTAGAATCTAATGAAACAACAATAAGATAAACATCACATCGAAAGAAGTTATGATGAAGTCACAGAAACAAGAACTCAACAAGTACTATCAATTTCAGAGTATCTCAACAAGTGGAAGAGATTTCCTGTAGAATATTCCACATGGGAGGATGAGAATTTTATACAGAAGCATCAAGAAATAATAAAGCATTGAGGAAAACACTTGTTTTAAGGAGAGGGGCATATTAAGTCGCTATATTAATAGTGTAGTCCCTTATAATGTTAGTGTATCCCCCCTTATTGTTATTTTTGTACCCTTGTAACCCCCATATTGTTATTATTGTGCCCTTAGATTTTTATTTTTAGGTCAGCTAGGGTTACATTGTGGCCCCATGGGCTCCTATATATAGAAAGGAGGTTTTTTCATTTGTATCATCCAAGAATTTTTCATTCATGTAATGCACTGGAGGTTTCCCCCTCGAAGTGGCTTATTTCTAAGGCATTGATATTTCTTTTCTTCTATTTTTGGAGCTGGTTTCACAACATGTGCAGCCATGGAAGATGACCTTGAACAAGGCTTAGTGCACAACTTTGTCATAAAAAGTATCATCAATGGGGATCATAAATAGTGTGAGCTGATCACTTGGTGAAGGATTGAAGCTTTAATAACTTGCAATGGGTATTAGGACCAAGAATACCTCCAAAAGGGTTAAGTGTCAGATCAATAGAGTAAAAACGGGAAAAACGTCCAAATAGAAATAAAAAATGCAGAACACAAAAAAATTCCATAAATAAAGCCGAACTGAATGCACAAGACTCATAAATATGACTCAGGCCTTGAAATGATATCAAAGTGACACATATTTCTAAGTGCGACAGTTGATATACCACATTGCAACACTTAGAATAGAAGTCATTAGACAAGGGTTGACTATGACCAAAAGTGCGCTAAGATGTAGGAATGTATATAGCGTACATTCTTATGATATGTAGGAGCATATAATGTAGAATATTGCACTAGAATTGAATCTAGTGATGTGAAAAGGTGTGATACATACATGAGTGAAAATTATTAGAAGTGACACCTATGACCGTAATAAAACGTGAAAATGACAGTTGCAAAAGATAAGGAAATTGAAAGAGACACATGTAGGGGCGAAGATAAAATTAAAATGACACTTTTTAGTGTGAAAGAAAGAAAAAATAATAGTAAAAAAAGTGAACATGACACTTGTGAAAGAAACGTTGCATGAAACCAATAGTTGGGAAAACTAAAAAAAATAGATGTACCATTGAAGACAAATTGATAGAGACTATTAATGGAGAGTGTGCATTGACGTCAACTGTCTATATTTTCATAAGAAAGTTGCACTCAGTCATTTATCAAGGACTAGGCATGTGCCAAAAAGTGAATTTGATAGCTAGAAACCGGGAATAATACTTAAACACTGAAAAGAACATCAATCGACCATGAAGTGACCATAGAGAAATACATTGTAAGATCTTGATTAGGCTCCAAAATTCAAGTATAGGAAAAATTGTGGATGGTGTTGATTGCAACATCAATATATTTTTTTATCCTCCTTTGATATTAGAGGTAAGGACCACCACGGTGTGGGGGAATGCAATATCATCCCTCGTTACTCATGCATATAAGGCTGTCCATGTGTGAACTTTCAATAAGACTCTATATGGTCCAGGATCATAACTCTAGTTGATGGTTGAAGGAAAAAAAACTTACACCTTATTGGAAATTAGGTTATGTTAAATATAAGGTGACAGGAAGGACTAAGGGTTCCATTCTATGCTATTGTATTTTGTCCCATTCTGTTGTCGCTGCAATAAACACCCTCCAAAATTTTGACGACACTTAAATTTTGGATCCTACTATGGATCTTGCAATTGGTCGTTTTGTGGTCACTTATTGATTGCTCGAAGTCACTTGATCACACTTGCTCAGTTTGCAACAAGTTCATGAGCTCATTATTTTACACAAGCTTAAAAAAGGATCGCATAGTCCATGAAGACAGTGCATGTACTATGTTCAACCCATGTCGATAGTTAGGTCACACTGTCATTGACATTCCCTCACTTTTGGATGCGCTGGTACTTCTATTTTAATGGTTTTTTCAAATTGTTGCTTTTGCACACCTTTTATTTCTCGAGTTTCATTTTCGTTCTTTTGAATGACGCTTTTCATTTATTTCACTTTAATTAGTGTCTTTTTTATGTTAAATTCACTATGGCATGTTTCGTTATCACCATCATTCGAGTATTGCAAGTGTCATTCACCCTTTTCTCTTCATGTATTAAATGTCATATTTTGGCATGCGGAGTCTCACATATTGCACGAGAGATAAATTTCATGTATTTAAAAGGGTAATATTTGTGTTAATGTGTTATACTTACCATGTAAACATGTATCACACTCATTTAAAAAATTTCAAGCACTGTCACACAAGTATCATCACGGTCTTCGCAAAGTGCATCTTTGGTGTCGCAGATGTCGTAAGTTGTTTCAAATCCCTCGCACCTAGGGAAGTATGTTTTTCATGTTTTCTAGATGATATATGTTTTTTCATTGGGTATTCTAAGTGTGCAATAAAATCAAGTCTTTTCATTGTTCACATTAGTTGCACGGATCCCACACTTAGCCAACTTTGGAAGCATCCTGACCAAGGAACCCAGCCTCATCCAACACTCTTGAACTGCACATTGCCCAGTCTCAACCCTCAAGATGAAACCCTACCTCTTGGAACTGAGCAATGTGCAATTCCTTCCTTCTAGGACTATGCACTGTGTAATCATAGTGGTCAAGTGCAAAACCCTTAGCTCCAAAACTAAGTAATCCTTCTCTCCAGCCAGGCCTGAACTATGAATTGCGCAGTCTTAGTCCTCAAGCCTAGTTCTTGGACTACGAAATTGTTCAATCATCTCACCCCCTCTTCCTTCTAGAACTGCGCAATGGGAAAAATTAGTTCTCAAGCCCTCAACCTGGCTCCTTGAGCTCCCCAACTGCGTAATAATTTTTCTCAGTCCTAGCCTGAACCGTGCATTGCACAGTCTCAATTCTCATTCCAACGGCTTGATCCCTTGAGTCCCTAAACTTCATAGTCCCTCTATCGAGGCCTCCATAATTTTTCATTGTGCAGTCTCAAGTCTCAAGCCTCTAACCTAGGTTCTTGAGTCCCTCAATTGCACAATCATTTACCTTGTCCATCATGAACTACACATTTCACAGTATCAAACCTCAGTCCCATACCTTGGCCTCTAAAACTTCACAATCCCTGACTCATTCACTCAACCCGTCACTAGTTCCAACTCAAACAAATGAATTCATGAAACATCTTAGGCTAGGGGTTTATCAGACTAATGTGGTCATATCATGGGTGGATTGCAATCACAAGTATTCTATTATGTCATGATAAGATGATTATGAATGAGATGGAGAAGGATAACATGCTAGAATACACCTAAGGAGCTTAGGAGATTAGATTATCATAAGGAAAGTAGATGAAGGAATACTATATTACAACATAAGAGAAAATATTAGGACCACATGAAGACTCGATCTGATTCATAACCCTTGCGAGGGAAGATATGAAGCACAAATCATATCTCTAATAAAGACAAACCAACAATATGGAAATCTTGGCACTAGTACATCACCATGTAATCCATGTTATCAGGTTCATGTCATGTCATCTCGTGAGTCACGATGTGCCACACCATTTTTGGGGATTATGTAATTTTCTATTAAAAAATGTATTGTAAAGTGGAAGTCGAAAGGACATGTATGAAATTTGAAGAGTCATGTAAATTCCAAAAGTCATGGGAATTTAAATAGTCATGAGGGTAGTCAAAGAGTCACAAGGAAGGTGAAGCATCACTCCCCCTATCAGTTATATATACACCCTTGTTGTATGAATAAAGAAATTTTCACCTTGGTTGCTAATACAAGGCATTAGAGAGACAAGATAGTTATTTTTGGGAGCAAGGAGTGGCTTCAAAACTCCACTATTGGAGCTAGTTGCATTCATTGTATACATTTGTCTTGGGACTTTTACTTAATATCTGAAGCTTGATGAAAAACACATCCTTAATGCATGGATTATGAATATTTGTAATATAGTTATTTGAATTTTTGCAATTTGTGTTCATTATCCATGTGTGTTAAAG
The DNA here is from genome assembly GCA_034641835.2 of Pinus albicaulis. Classification (NCBI taxonomy): domain Eukaryota; kingdom Viridiplantae; phylum Streptophyta; class Pinopsida; order Pinales; family Pinaceae; genus Pinus; species Pinus albicaulis. Next base: position 222,646,662 of record CM076581.1, read on the forward strand.
TATTTGAACTATTTAAATTATTTTAGTGCTTATCCGATTGAGAATGTGATGTAATGGTAGTGGTGACTGTCACATATTTTTGAAGTATTCTGTTGGATGCTAGAAAAATATTTCTTGTTTGTAATGGTTGCAATGCCCATCACATCATCATGGAATATTCTGCTGGTTGTGAGATGTATATTTTTTGTGTGTGTTTCTGTGTCCACTATGGTGCTACTATTACCTCTCTAATGGAGTCTCACTTTCCTTTCCCTCCACAGTGGAAGAAATTTGAAACACATAAAACTGAACACTCACCAAGCATACTCACTTGTTCTTCCAAGATTACCTGTGCATTACTCTCTTGTGCTAAAATTTGTGGTGAAGCCAAACCTATAATAATATATGGCAGTCGGGCTGGTATCCCTTATGGGGCTCCTATTCCAAATGGTTTGAGGTCTAATTCAGACTTCAAATTATGAAGACCTCATTGGTCTATTTATTTCCAACACCCATCAAGAAATGACGCTATAAGGAGGTCTGAATGATAAGATGTCCCTGTTGATTCTGTTTTGAATCTCTTATCTTAAATGGTTCATCCTAAAATCATTACTCCTGGGGTGTTTTTATAACCTATAACCTAGTAAAATTTCAATCCCATATAAGCCTATTTATCACTTGTCCCAATTGAAGTTTGATGGTGAGGATGGAACGTCCATAACCGAGCACTTTTTTTTTTTCTTAGATTTTGTGAATATTACGAAATTGATGATGATGATTTTGCATGTGTGACTTTCTTCCTCACCCTTCAAGGTCATGTTAATCGATGGTTTCATACCTTACCATATGCTTCCATCCATTATTTTCATCATTTCCTCTAGGATCTTCACCAATCCTTCAATAGGAATGATTAACATGATGTTCTTAAAATAATTAATTAGTTAAGAATGAAGCATAATGAATCAGTTGATGATTTTTCTTATTGATTTCTTCACCTTTGTTGTGAATTTCGTAAAGAAGATATAGATTGGGAATTCTTGAAACTAAAGTTGGAGTGCTTGTTTCATATCTCTTTGCATGGTGAACCCAAACCACCTGGTTTCTCTGCTTCTCCAATTCTCGTAAGTCATGAGAAACCCTTAATTTCATAGGAGGAACCTACTATTCCTTTTGGTCCTTGTCTTCCTCCTTTTCTGGTTTCGATGAGGGTTCCTTCGTGTGATGATAATAAATTTGGTAAATATGCGTGTCAAATACCTAATTCTTCTCATATTCCTTCTACTTTCATGATTCATATTCACTGGAGGAAATCTGGGAATGACTCATGAAATCTATTCTGAAGACTAATTTATCCATTCCTCAAGATGGTATTAACACTCATAACTCTAGTTTTGAATCGGATTTGGATTTCTTCTATCCTATATCATCTAAGTGACATGAATCTTTATATCATTATCCACTCGTTCAATCTTCTCCACTAGCTAACTTTTCACACTGTCTTGATTTTCAAGTTGTTGACCCAAATTACGATCAAGATCAAGGTAGTCACATTACACGAGTAGAGGAGAAATAAGGTGAAGTTTATTTCAATATTTCTTCTCTTTTTAAAAATCCTCCGTGAAAATACATTGTTTCCTCATTCTTGGTGGATATTAAATCTGGTAATCTTGTTAGTCAATAAAATGTGCTTAGTTTTCATAATAAACATCAAGTCTTAGTTAAAAATCAGTCTGATGAGTATGGACCCATTGATACATATAATGATGGATTCCCAAGTGCACCAAATATTCTTCTAGTTCCTCAAGAATATTTTAATTTGGAAGATTTATATTTAGAATATGATTCGACAAAAGGATATGTTCTTACTAAAACCTCGTCTTCATTTCACTATCCCTTGTGCCTTACTATTTGTGATGCATCTCCTTACCATGGAGACACTCCATTCTATTCAAGTTCTTCATATGATGAGTTAAATTCTTAATTAGTACAAGGTGGTGAGGATATACATGATGAAAGAGAAAATAATCAAATAATCTAGTATCCTTTCCATACCTCATCATCTCTTGTTTTGCATAAAGACAATTCCTCAAATCAAATTATTTAGGAAATTTCCCCAATACATTTATCTTTAGATTTATGATCAGAAGAATCTTTTGACTTAAGTAATCTAGTTGCTGAAGTTGTAAATTTTGATCAAATCAGTGACAAAGAAGGCTTCCATCCGGTTAGTAGACATCTTATTGAAATCACTGGTAGTAGTTATCCTCACATCGTGTTGAATCTCGTTCAATCTTCAAAATGCAATTTTAAAATCCTTGAAAGTTCCAGGACTTGTCAGGATATCGAGGCACTTCAAATTTTCTTGATGGTTATGTTAAGATCTCCCTACTCTGGTAAGTTCCCCAAACTAAGTCAGATCTCATTTATATCATGAAATATTTCTCTTTGCATGGATTCAATAGATGCAAATTCCTTCTTGAAATTTGTTTGGTATTGCGGATGTAGTATTTTTAGCTTTCAGGATTTTATTTTTGATCGGATTCATGAATACCTTCAATTGATTCATCATCATGAAATAATTGAGTATCAAACTTGGGTTTGGAATGTGTATATCTCATAGAATGATGGAAATGTGAATTGAATAATTTCAAAAATCATATTTGACCAAAGAAATCATGTCTATCAAATTCATTTGAAAATAATTAGCTTTTGATTTTTATTACAAATGTAATACGGTTAATTTATTTATTCATCGCACTTGAAATCCTCTTGAGTGCTAGTGAATGTGTGAGTTGTTGCATGGATCAATTTCTTCTTCGTTCACTATGTCATGAATGGTATCATGTGTTTTTTGTGCTAGCACTCCTTTTAAATCATTTTGATGATTATGATAGCATGTGACTAGTCACAAGTAAGTGACTTTTCATATCTATCATTTGAGATAGATGATTCATTTGCTTAAGGCATTCTTAAATATTTTCAAATTGGTCCATCTTTGAATAGAAAATCTCATGCCATAAAAAATCAATCTGATCATAATTCTAACTACCATTTGTTGTATCATTTTCCCACGAGTATGACATATGCCAGTTGTTTCACATCAGTTATTTGAGGCACTTGAACGTTCAGGTCCTTACTATCTTAGAATGCGTATTAAATATGATCAGATGCATTTTCCCTTTCAATATTCTCATCCTGATACCATGATTTTAATTAAAATTTCATTGTTTCAATTTTTTTAGGGTTTTTAAGATGATTGTTTCGAATTTCATGATCCAATCACTCAATGTTTTGAGCACTCTTACCTAGAAATCTCCATTGGAAATAATATGTTTTTTCCTTTTCTCATGCTTCCTAAAGAATATGGTGCAAGTGAAGATACATTCAAAAGAACCTTCCAAGGTTTGTCTAACTTTTGTCTTCATAAAAAATGAAATAATGCAAACTGGTTAGAAGTAGTGGTTGTGACACATCTTTCCTTTTATCGTCCAAGTTATTCAATATCTTATCTCTTATGTTGTACAATATTTTATCTCAGTTTTAATCAATCATATTTTTGTGATTATAGGTTGGGAAAGACTATGGAGGCTACATTGGAAATTTCATTATACATGACCCAAAAATTCTACTTGGTTAGGTTAGGAGTAGGTCTAGTTTCATATTAGTTTACCTGCACATTCATCCTACATTCATTTTCTTGTGTTTTTCTCATTTTGGTTTCACATAATATTTTTAGTTAACATCCTTTTGTATTTTTGGTTAGCATCCTTTTGTTTTTTCCTCCTAGTTTTGTTTCCTTGTTGCTTTCTCTGTTTTTTGTTTTGTTTTATGTGTCTTATTTGGGCTTGAAAGAATAGAAAAGGACTTTGTGACACTACAAAATTTGGCTAACTCTCTATCGTTCTTCCTTGTCTTGGTTAGTTTTTGTAGCATCAGATGGTATTATAGTCTCAAAATTTTGTGCAAAAGATTAAACATGGGAGTTCTCCAAAACCAAGAAATAGTTTATGGAAATTCGACCTAGAGATGGCTTAATTAAAGTAATTGACCATAATTAAAAATTTACTAAGTCTATCTAAGGAAAAGTAGTTAATTAATAGTAATTAACTGAGAAAGGTGAGAATAATCTATAAAATCACATAAATCGAATTGGAAATGATCTCAATCATTAATTATGCTTTAATTGTGCTTGTTGGAGTCCCAACCAGAGATTATAATAAGAGGTCAATGGGTAGATGAAGGACACACTAGTGCAGATACTCAGTTTCCTAGGTAGTTGGAATTCCTAGATGCAATAGTAATTTAGCACTGGAGATAGATAGAGGAGGTGAGTAGTAGGTGGATGGAGAGAACATAAGTGTTTTGATGGAAGTTTTCAAACTCTGGAGAGTCAAATTGAGGAGGTTGAAATATTTCTCTAGGAACCAGTGTAGGGATTGCACAATTGCTTCAACAAAGAAGTTCAGTTTGGTTGAAGGGAAGGACATTTTCAGTTATAGAGGCCAAGAATACTTTCCAAAGGTTCTGAGAAACCTTTTCCCAGATAGAAGAAGGCAAGATGGCTAGATTGGAAGTAGTTCTAGGCCAAGTGTGTGAGGTTTGCATCATGGTGACACAAGGTCAATGTTAAGAAAGTTAATGACTAGCTTTCGAGAGGAAGTCAGGTTCCAGGATTGTTTAGAGAGAGATTAAAATACCTCAATACAATTTTTATAGTAATTTTCTTGGGTAGAATCACCATTTTGGTGAAATTTTATATTACTCATAATTTTTGATGCATAATAATAATATAAAACCTCAGTAGTTGCAATGCATTTTCCTACATTGGGTTTTCTTGCGGACCTTTTTTCAAAAAATAATAGTGTTATTTTTATGTGTGTGCTATAAATTATCAGTTTCCAATGCTTTTATTTTCCATGATATTTTATTTGTGAATATTACAGTGTCATTACTTTTTTTCATAGAAATAAACTACTTAATTAATTTACAATTAAAAAAAATAATTCCAATTGCCATAATATAATTTCAGTAGTGAAATTTTCACACTTCATCTTTGTATGCCACTTGTGATCCAACATGTCTCGTCCCCTGGTTATCCCGGAGAAAAGACCTTATGCTCCCTCGTTTATCGCTGGGGTGCCTATATTTTTGGGGTACAAGGTGATGTGTCACTATGGGTCCTCGAACTAGACATGTGAAACTAAAGGAAAACTACTGAGGTGACCTTTTTTTTCCAACTGAATGCTATTGTGTCCTCAAATTATATCCCTAGGTGTTTTATCCTATGCACCCTCAAAATATTCCTAGTTCATTCCTTCGGTATGTTGTATTTACCACCTACACAAGATGTCATGTTTCACTCATTTCTGTCCTACTTACTCATTAAAGAAATCCACATAAGCATTCCACTGGTCACGTTCTTATTGCTGCCACATCATGTTGATGTCATCATGCTACTATGTCTCCACTATGGCTCCACATCATCTTTGTGAGCCAATCACCTCTCAGAATGTGTCATTTTTTGAGTGGTCGATGTTGTCAAGAGTACAAAGGAAAGGGGTCTCAGACTTGTGTTTTTCATTAAATTTCTTTGTTATCTCAAAAGGGATGGAATATATTATTTTCTATAACTAACAAGGATATCTATCATTACCCTCTATTCATCTCCCCAGAACTTTTTGCATGACCTCACTTTGAAAATTTTGAGGATATACCTTCGGGGTGATGTGTACTGTGGGTTCGCCCACTCTCCCACTTAATATTTTCATTGAACCACCTTGCACCAAACTATCTCTCTACTTAACCTCTTTGCACCACCTTGTCCCAGCTTCATTGTCCCTATAACTTTCACTTGTGCCAGACTTTAGAATTTTTTGGGGAAATACTTCTAAGGTGAGCCCTATGGTGGGGTCCACTGAGCTGACCTTTTTCTTCAATGAACATTGTCTTAATGCAACTACATTTATTTCTCCATCATCCTTCTATTACATCATCTTGATATTTTAACTCGCATTTCCTCTCGATCCCATTGGGGTTGGATCCCAAGAATGATGTGTCAATTTGGCTCCAAATTCTTGATTGATGTGCACCAATCAATGCTTCCACATCCACCACGTGTTCTACCCTGTCACTTGGCCACGTCCTCCCAACACTCTATCACCCCCCAAAAAATAGCTTAAGCATATCTTCAAAACTTCCACGTAAAATATCTTGGGCTTACCTGACCCGAGTGGTGTCCTCCATTGAATTTTATGCATGTTGAATGTTTCGTGACATCATCATGCCACTCTATCTCCATAGTGGCTCCACGTAACCTCTGTGAGCCAATCACCTCTCACCATGTGTCATGTTCTAGTTGATCCATGTTGTCAAGACTACAAATGCGAGGGGTCTCAGGTCCGTGTTTTTTTTTTAACTTATTTTTTATTTGAAAAGGAACTAAATGAATATTTTGTCACAAATAACGAGGATATTTCTAGTTTCCCTAGAACTATCTCCCTCAAAAATTTTGCATCACCTCCCTTTAAATATTATGGGGACAGACCTCTAGGGTGATGTGTTCCATGGGGTACCCTGCTCTCCCTCCTAATATTTTCATTGGAATATCTTGTGCTAGCCTATCTCTCTACTCCACCTATTTGTGCCACCTCATCCTAACTCTCCTTTCCCTGAGAATTTCCCATTCATTTACATTTAGAACTCCCGAGGAAATAATTCTGGGTGATTTATCCAATGGGCTCCCTTGTGCTCACTTTGTGCACCAATAAAAAATGGCTCTACTAAACCATGTTACTTGCTTAGTCATCCTACTTCTGCATCATCTTGGGATTTTGAATTACATGTCCTCTAGATCCCGTCGAGATTGGACCATTTGAGTGATGTGTCAAGTGGGGTCCTATTGGGCACAACCCAATTTGGACTACGTTTTGCCAAAGACTCTAGATTTTTTGGAATGGAGTGTGGAGTGGAGTTTGCAGTGGAGCACATTGTGAAGAATACCATGCGGTGTTGTAAGGGCTTCAGGGTTGGTCGAAGCCCCTCCTTTTTGTAAAAGCACGTGAGTTTATAAGGGATCAATGGTTTTGGGGCCATAGTTGCTTTTTTATAGGATTCCATGGTATTTGGACCATGGTATTCGGATGACGTAACCCTACAATGTAATATTATATATAGGGTAAATAATAAGAAGAAACTATTCAAATCAATTAGTTATGATCCATATCAAAGTTATAGATTAATTATTATTGTGATATATAACTTGGTAGGGAAGGAGAGGCTCTGCAGCTGAGTACACAGAGGCATGGAGAAGTGTCTACAACTGAGTGCGCAGACAACTTGCATCTTAGTGCGTAGGACAATAACTAGCTGTTGTTCAAAGATTCATTATATTAAGCAACAATTTCTTGTGGACATCGCCCTACACTGGGATGAACCATGGTAATTCAATTTTATTATGTGATATATGTGTATATATTATTATTATCTATTGTAGAGTAGTAGATATTACAATTTCATTTTACTTTAGCACAATGATGGCTAATGGTTTTATATGGAATGTTTAAGAGATTAATCTAATGCAACCTAGTGTGCAGGCAAAGAACTGGTTATTGTTCAGATATTCATGATATTAAGAAACAAGTTCTTGTGGATGTATCCCTATAATGGGTGAGCCATGGTAATTCGATGTTATTGGGTGATTGATGTATATATTTTCTCAACATATGTTATAGGGTAGCAGTTATTACAGTTTCATTTGACTTTACCATAATGATGGTTTATGGTTTTATATGTTATGTTTAAGTTATTAATATAATGCTGTGAAGTGATTTATATGTGCTAAGAATAAGATAACATAATAATACCACATCCCCTAATCCTTCAAGGCTACATAAACCTAGTTTTGCATCCTCCGATAGTCACTTTGGGTGAGACTACGATTTTCTTGCAGGTCATTGCGGAAAGGGATAGTGATCAAGGGTTTTGTTGGTGCGCAGTATAGATCAAACCTAGGTGAGCCCAAATCGAGCCAGAAAAACATTAGTTGGATGGATTTTGGTTGACCCAAGTTTGATCTATACTGCGCACCAACAAAACCCTTAATCACTCTCCCTTTCCACAATAACCTGCAAGAAGATTGTAGCCTCACCCGAAGTGACTATGGGAGGATGCAGAACTAGGTTTATGCAGCCTTGAAGGTCTAGGGGATGTCCTATTATTATGATATCTTATTATTATCACTTATAAATCACTTTGCTACATTAGATTAATCAGTTAAACATAACATGTAAAACACTAAACCATCACTGTGTTGAAGTAAAATGCAACTGTAATAATTTTTACTCTACAAAATATAATAAGAAAATATACACATCAATCACACAACATTGAATTATCATGGTTTACCCCAATAGAGGGCTATGTCCACAAGAACTTGCTGCTTAATATAATGAATATTTGAACAAAAACTAGTTCTTGGACTGGGCACTAAGTTATAGGCTGTTTGCGCACTCAGTTGCAGACTCTTCTTCAGGCATTTGTGCACTAAATTGCAGACTCTTATCCATAAATTTACACACATAGTTGCAGAGCCTCTCATTTTCTACCAAATTAAATATCATATTAAAAATTCACCCATAACTCTTAACTGGATCAAAATAGATTCATTTGATGATTTTATTCTCATTGTTTTACACTATATATTATTACATTGCAAGGTTACATCATCAAAATATCATGGTCCAAATAGCATGGACTCCTTAAAACAAGAAACTATGGCCCTAAAACCATTGATCCCTTACAAAATCATACGATTTTACAAAAAGGAGGTGCTTTGGCCCACCCTGAAGCCCTTACAACACCGCGCGATATTCCTCAAAATGTGCTCCAGTGCACGCTCCCCTATGCACTCCACTCCACAAAATGCAGATTCTTTGCCAAAATATGGGCCAAGTTGGGATATGCCCAACATGCCCCCAACACTCACGTGTGACTTGTCTCGAGTCACTTAGCCAATTTTCCTCTCATCTGCCCTAGAATGTTTTTTTAGGTGTTCTTTAAATATTGTAGAATGTATGTGACCTGCTTCTCTTTGCTGGGAACTTCCTCCAATATTTCTTCTGTTTCCAGTCTTGTAACCTTTTTCATCAGTGCTTCACTCTCTGTTGAAGCTTTTGACGCTTCTCATCCACTGCTTGGGATAGTTGGCGAGCCTCATCCTACCATGGCTGAGTTCTATCTATCAAAATTTTCTCCTCCGTCCACAGCTCTTCTATATTCTTCTATAGGGAATTCCCCTCATTTATCTTTGCGAGCTTCTATTAGATTGGTAAGGTTCTTACACTTTCACTAATCTCCTCCATATTCTACTACTTCTGTTGAATATTGTCTTGTAGTCTCTGCGCGTTTGGATATTTCTACAATGAAGTTACAATATGTAAGGTCTAATCCAATAGCTTCCCACAATCTACCATTGTTGTGTAGATGTTGGCCACTGCATCCTTTAGGTTAGCCTCTTTCTACTCTCGCACTTCATCTGGTGTGGTTGGTTAAAGCTTCATTTATAGCTCATTGATCTTCATCTCATATGTAAATTTCGCATCCGCAGTCTTATCCTTGTATCCTTTTACTACAAGGCCGAGCTTTACGACCTTATCCTCCACTGAATCCTATTCTCATACATCCATGTACGAAACCTTGCAACATGTTTCTTTTACCACCTCCTTCAACTTATGTTGTTGTTGTACTACCTCATCCTTCTCCTAGATTGTTTGGTTGAGCTTCTGTTGCAATGAAGCTTGCTCTATCTCTTCCTAAATTTTTAACTGTGATCCAGGTGGATATTGGTGGCCACCCACCTGTTCTATTTGGACTAGACCATCAGTCCTTTCAGTTTTCAATTTCATCACAAATTACTATTTTTAGTAGTTTTTCAGGTCTTGAACTTCCAGAGCCATTTTGAGGCCCTAAATGACGTTTTTTGGGAAAACCAGGAGCAACATGGGTCTGTGGTCCGTTGTTTCCCAAATAAAAAGTTTTAGTACTTGGATAGATATTTATAATGAGGTATGGTGCACGTCAAATGAAGATTTTATGCCAAAGTTACATCCCCAGGAAGTTGAAACAAAAATTTACCCAGACGAGGCCCATAGTTTTGGCGCTTCATCTCCTAGGGTTAGGTTTTTGGATGTTTAGGGTTTTAAATTTTTTCTCAATAATAAATAGGCCCTCTAGCATCATTTTAACATATTTCAGAGGCCTGTGGCCACCACATCTCTTCTCAAAGATAAGCTACCAACACCCTAGCTAGTTTATCTCCATTATGTCTTGAAGAATATTCAGCCATTTGATTTTAATGAAACGAAGTATTATTTCAGCTGCATCTCTATGTTTATTTCTATTTATGTATTTTATTGCATTATTTCATAAATATAGATCTGTGGTTTCAGAGCAGTCTTCTCTTTATCTGTTTTTCTTTGCATGTCCCCAATGAGGTCAGGGTATAAGGTGTTAGGGCTCGATCTGGGTAAACCCTCAGAAGGTCAACCTCGTAACTGTGACGACCTCCCATGGCAGAAGAAAAGAAAGGCGAGGGACCAATAGATACTATCAAAGTATTGCTCGAGGAGGCCCTCAAGAAACAAAGGAACGCGATGATGGATAACTTTTCTTGGATCCTTCAACGACTTCCCACCTACAGAGCATCTGCATCCAACAACCACTCTGGAGGCGCCACTCCCTTCAAGGTAAAAATAAACTTTTAAATTCGTATATTTGAAGGCCAAATAGATTTAAACACCGTAGATAGATGGTTTAATATGCTAGAAGGGTATTTCTCGGTCCATGATTTCTTTGACGTATAAAAGATTATTTTTTCACCCCTCAAAGTCGCCCCCCATGTCAAAGACTGGTGGAAAACCTATTGTGAGAAAAATAACAAGAGGGAACCCTTTCTGTTCTCGGCCGAACCCACTTGGAATTCGTTTTGAGATGGCATCAAGGAAAAATATTATCTCATGGGGAGCTATGAAGACAAGTACATCCAATGGACCACACTGTGGCAGCAAAGGGATCAAGATGTGCAAAAACTGACGAATTTGTTCCATACCTTGCGCACAAAGTTGGGTATGAAATATTCAGAGAGACATTTTGTGCTCAAGTACCATAGTTGTCTACACAAACACATTCAGGAGGAAATGGAGTTCCTAGAAATTACCTCGCTTGGCACAGAATATTGCTATGCCATGAAGATCGAGCAAAAATTTAAGAAGAAGAAGCAAAACTTTGGATCTGCGAATCTAAAGCCAGGGAAAGAAGCCCCCAGACCACAGAATATGGGGAAGAGCCAAAGCGGGGTGACTCAGAACACCACCAAAAATCAAAATAAGGACATGTGGAAGTGGTGTGAATTTTGTAACAACCCCACTCACAACAAAAATGAGTGTCGGGCCAAATAGTCGCTAGTGGTCAAACTGAAGGCACTTGAATCAGATGCATGTTCTAATCCTAAGCCATAAATAGACAAGGGAGATGAAAAAGGGAAGAAAATTATTGATGCAGACCCCAGTGCCATTTTTCCAGCACCAAGATCTAGAGGGAGGATCCCCTAGATCCGAAGGAGGGGGAGCGCCTCTTCCATTCTCAGATGTGGGTGAAGGGTTCTCCACTGCAATTTCTTGTCTATAGCGGAAGCTAAAAGAACCTCATTTCAATAGAGGTCGTGAAGGATCTTGGCCTACCGACCATAGCACACCCGTAGTTGTATACCATCAGATGGCTTCAACCAGGGAGAGATCTTCTCATCTGCCAACAGCTCCACCTTTTGTATAGTATCACGCCATTCACGAATGAGGTATTGTGTCATGTTTCTCCTCTTGAAGTAGCTGATGTATTATTGGCCCAACCATACTTGTGGAGGAAACATGATATGTATGAGTTTAGGCCTCGTGCTATTATTACTACTTTGGGAAATAACTTGTACATGATACGGGAGGGTAATACCTCCTTGTGCCATCTGTTGGCAATATGATGCGGAGTGTTGTCCTTGATGGCAACCCACTTGATAGAGTGTTGTCCTTGAATGGCAACCCACTTGATGAAGATGATGGAAACCTACTTGATGAAGTTGTCCTTGATGGAAATCTACTCGATGAGTTGCCTATGATAAGCAACCTATGTGTCAAAGATGTAAGAATGATGTATCTACAGATCAGTTCAGATATGACAGAGAAAATAATTCCAGTAAGTACCAGAAAAATGATAAATATAATATGTCACAATGTATACGCTACTTTTGTGAAGTCAACCCACCTATAAATACAATGTATACACTAATTTTGTGAAGGGAACCCGCGTATACATTCAGGGTTAGCATATACGTAGTTTTTATGAGGCGAAGTTGCGTATACATGCGGAAGCGGACGCTCCAAGTCACGTATTCCCTTTTGCACTCTAAAATTATGATACCAAGGGGCATTACCATGGTATTGGCCCATTGTATTGAGTGCTAGATTATCTATTTGATCCCGTCTAGGAATACCATTGGAAATAATGTGGTTTTGGCTCACGGTATTGAAAAAGGGTAAGCCTATATAAGGAGAAGAAAATCATTGTGAAAGATGTGTGCATGAGTCTGGGTTTAAATGTGTACTTCATTATGAAGGATATCTCTATGGAAAGGGTAACAGTTTGATGATCTGAATCTGTGATGCACCTATGAAGAAAATGATGAAGAAGTGAATCTAGATCTGAAATGTATTTGTATATTCTAGATCTGTTTATGCAATGTTCTGATCTGAGATGAGGCGAACATGTTTCTGAAGTAAAGGGTAATATCTGAGCTATGCATCTATTCTGAAGAATTACGCTGAAATGTCTGAAGAAGTATACGCTGGTTCGTTTCGGTAAAAGCGCGTGTATACGCGGATCTGATGAAAGAAAAGCGCGTATGTCCAGTCAGGGTTTTCTGAAGTATGTGCAGAGGTATACGTGGGTTCATATGCATGAAGGCGCGTATATACGCAGGATCAGTGAAAGAAAAGCACGTATGATAAACTAGGGTTTGCTGAAGTTGTGAGATGTCTCATCTGTTCTGTTGTCTTGCTGATATCTGTTTCTGATGTGTTACTGCTATCTGTCTATGATGATCTGGGTTGTTCAAAGATTTATTATGCTACTATAGAGCAAGTGGTTGGTTTGATGAATGTTCCTTGAGCTTAATTGTGTGGGTTGGATCCAGTGTGAAATTTGATGAAACATGGTCCATAGAGGTGCTGAGGGTTGTAGACTTCAGTCAGGGGGTTGTAGCTCCCTTCCAGGTGAGGCTGGTAAACGAGATCGGGGGGTCGTAGCTCCCTTCCAGGAGAGGCTGATAAACGAGAGTAGGGGGTCGTAGCTCCCTTCCAGGAGAGGCTAGTAAATGAGTGTAGGTGGGTGCCTGCATGCTGGTAGGAGTCTGCACCAGCACATAAGTTGTAAGATGTTTTCTCTATAATAAAATATTGAAGGCTGAGACAACGGCAGCGGTGGTTTTCTCCCGACTTGGGTTTCCACCTAAAATCTTGGTGTTCATGTGTGATGCTTATGTGTGATGGTTTATTCTGTTCTTACTGCACATGTTTACTGTTTATTGAACATCTAATGAATGATGGAATGATATAAGTGAAGAATTAATGAAATAATTAGATCTCTGTGTATACGCGCGTTTTATGAAGGATATCCACGTGTATACGCTAGTTGGCTTCATCAGAGTAGCATATGGGTTTTAGAGAGTTGAAAAGTAAAAGTTTTGGTCAAGTCCTAAATACTGATTCACCCCCGCCCCCCCCCCCCCCTCTCAGTATTTTTCCCAACAATTGGTATCGGAGCCAAGTCCTTCTGCAGAAGCTTGATCGCTTGAAGGAGATCCGTCGCAATGGGAAGTCATGAAGGAGTAATGTCTATAAAGCCACCTCTATTCAATGGAAGTAATCTGATATTCTGGAAGGTACGAACAAAAGCATATTTACAAAGTCTTGGTGCAGAAGTGTGGGCAATCGTGGAAGAAGGGTATCCATATCCAGCAAGTATTCCTACTGATGCAGCAGAAAGGAAGAAATATGAAATCAATGCCAAAGCAGTCAATGTTTTATTGGGAAGCATGTATGAACTAGAATTTGCCAAAGTGATGCAGCTAAATTCAGCAAAAGAAATATGGGACAAGATCATTCTAAGCTATGAAGGAGATACAAAGGTAAAAAATGCAAAACTCCAGACTCTCAGAATTGAATATGAAAATTTAAGGATGCATAGTGATGAGAGTATTGCTAATTTCTTTTTACGACTAGATGATGTTGTAAATCGAATGAGAAATTTGGGTGAAACTATAACTGATAATACTCTGGTGGAAAAAGTATTAATATCTTTGACTTCAAAATTTGAATCTAAAGTATCTGCTATTGAAGAAAGACAAGATCTGCAAACTCTTACTATTTTTCAACTATATGGTATCCTGACTGCTTATGAAATGAGACAAAGAGGTCCCTCTCAAAGCAAAGAAGCTGCTTTTAAGGTGTGTGCAAGAGGAAAAGAAAAGGAAGATGTCAAGGAATCAAATTATATATCAGAAGAAGAAGAGGCAAATTTTGTAAGAAAACTCCAACTAGGAACTGGAAGATTCAAAGGTAAGCTCCCCTTTAAGTGTTTTGAGTGTGGAAGAGTTGGTCATTATGCTGCTAGATGTCCTTATAGAGAAAATCATGAAAAAGGAAAGAGTTATTATGCAAATAAATATAATGATGAAGTATCTAATGAAGATGAAGAAGATTCTGACAAAGATCTGCTAGCGCTCATGGCAAAGAAGCAAAAGAAGAATACTACTCAAAAGGAGACATCTTAGAAAACATGTGCGGCAAAAAATAAAGAAGATAAAATAGATACTGATTGTTGTTCTTGTGATTCATCTTCTTGTGCATGTAATAGTGAAGATAGTGAAATGAATTTTATGGATCTAGAAGAAGCTCTCAAGAATAAAGTTGAAGAACAACAAAGAGCATCTAATAAGCAAGAAGTTATCTACAATGAGATGATCACTCAAATGAAAGGACAGATAGAAATATTGAATGAACAGGTAGACAAATATCAAAGGTTCAATGCTTATGCATCCAATCGAATTAAAATACTAGAAGCAGAAATCGACGATCTAAATGCAGATCTCGAAAAAACAAACAAGAAGAATGAAGAACTTGAAGCTAGAATCATCTCTCTGCAAGGATATCTTGAAGCATCAAATAAAAAGAATGAGGAACCTCTACAATCTTTTGAAAAGGAAGCCCTTGAAGCAGAAATCATCTCCCTCAAAGAAGATCTGTAAAAATCAAATAAGAAGAATGAAAAACTGCTGCAAACATGTGAAGAACAAGAAAATTGCTTGAAGGAAGAAATTTTAAAATTGAATGATCAAGTTGAAGAAGGAAAAAGTGGTGAAGAAAGTATGAAGAAGCAATGCCAAAAATTGGAGGTTGAGGTAAAAATTCTCACAGGTAAATTAGAAGAAAAGGATAAGCTTTTGAGGTTTCAAGATAGTACTAAGATTCTAGACAATATTCTTAGTAATCAAAGATCTCCTGTTATTAGACTTGGTCTTGGTTTTCATGAAACTATTAAAGGGGAATCTAGTTCACAAGGAAGTGCTAAGGATTCAAAGGATGTAAAAGCAAAACCTGAAGTGTTGAAAGAAACTAAAGGTCAACCTACAATCATGAATTCTCAAAGAAAATCATTCAATAATGTTGAATTTTTTAAATGTCATTATTATGGGCATGTTGCAGCAAATTGCAGAAGCAGATCATTTCAGTCACAATCAAATAGATTCTATTCAGAAAGGTACTCTGGTTTCTTCAAGGGATATTGTTTTTGATGTAACAAGTATGGGCATAAAGCAGCTGATTGCAATAGAAGAAAGAATAGAAGAACACACTATGATCCTTATGGTTACTTTTCTGGTCACATAAGATGTTATGCTTGTAACAAGTATGGACATGTGGAAAAAGAATGCAGGATGAACAGATATGAGAAATTGGATAACTTCCAGCCCGAAATAAGAAGTTCCAAGCAAAGCTGGAAAAAGAAGGAGGACTGGTCAGAAACGTAGGGAATACTGACCCTACTGCAGTCATCTGCTTCTGAAGTTTACTTCTCTTATTGACTGCAGGAATGATGTGAATGTATCATCACATGGGGAGCGATGTATGGTGATTTCCATGATTGTTTTGGTATGTGTATTTCTGACAGTGCATCTGGTATGAAGAAAAGACAAGAACAGAAGGTACAATTGCAGGGGGAGATGAAGGTGTGAAATTTTCTATATTTCACTTTCCATACGGGGGTTCGATGAAACAGAGTCACGTATACACGCTAGTTCCAGCAGACACAGTCATGTATGCATTGATGATAAGAGAATTTATATGATAGCTGAAGATCTGGAGTAGAGGTTCAGGGGGAGCATCAGTCTGACTGTTAATAACACTTGATGTTGAAGGTGTTCAGGTTGCACAAGTTAAGGAGGAGCCTTGGCCATATGGAAAGGGTGCATTGGATGCACAGCTTCAGGGGGAGCATTGGTCTTGATGAGTATAATGCATTGTTGGCATTCTGATGATTCTGAAAAATGATCTCTTTCTTGAGGTCTTTCTGGTATTTGTCATGAAAAGTCATATTTGTAATTTGATGAAAAGGTCATGATGAGACCCATGATGTAAAATTGTAATATTCAGTCATGTAAGGACTTGTTCTAATTTGTAAACCCACTTGGTTGGGTAGTTGAGTAAAAATATGTAAACCCACTTGGTTGGGTAGTTGAGTCAAAATGTGTAAACCCACTTGGTTGGGTACTTGAGTCACATATGTAAATCCACTTGGTTGGATCTTTGATGTAAGTATGAGTCTTTGGTGATAGGAAGGTCATAGTTTCATGTACTTCATTGAAAAATATGTTTGAATATTCAGCATGAGCTCAGGGGGAGCTTGGTCACTTCAGTGTACAACAGATCTGCAGAACGCTTCCTTCTACATGAGGAGAAAAACCTTGTGTTGGTTTTGATCCGCCCTTTGCCCTTGATGTCAAAGGGGGAGAGTGACATGGTGTTTGAATAAAGGAAAATAATGGTGTCAAATAATGGGGAGAGAGACATGGTTTCATTGTATTCCCAATGTATCTATCTGTTGTATTGATCAAACACCATCGTGGTTGCCATCAAGTCCAAAGGGGGAGATTGTTGGCAATATGATGCAGAGTGTTGTCCTTGATGGCAACCCACTTGATAGAGTGTTGTCCTTGAATGGAAACCTACTTGATGAAGTTGTCCTTGATGGAAATCTACTCGATGAGTTGCCTATGATAAGCAACCTATGTGTCAAAGATGTAAGAATGATGTATCTACAGATCAGTTCAGATATGACAGAGAAAAGAATTCCAATAAGTACCAGAAAAATGATAAATATAATATGTCACAATGTATATGCTACTTTTGTGAAGGCAACCCACCTATAAATACAATGTATATACTAATTTTGTGAAGGGAACCCACGTATACATTCAGGGTTAGCATATACGCAGTTTTTATGAGGCGAAGTTGCGTATACACGCGGAAGCGGATGCTCCAAGTCGCGTATGCCCTTTTGCACTCTAAAATTATGATACCAAGGGGCATTACCATGGTATTGGCCCATTGTATTGAGCGCTAGATTATCGATTTGATCCCGTCTAGGAATACCATTGGAAATAATGTGGTTTTGGCTCATGGTATTGAAAAAGGGTAAACCTATATAAGGAGAAGAAAATCATTGTGAAAGATGTGTGCATGAGTCTGGGTTTAAATGTGTAGTTCATTATGAAGGATATCTGTATGGAAAGGGTAACAGTTTGATGATCTGAATCTGTGATGCACCTATGAAGAAAATGATGAAGAAGTGAATCTAGATCTGAAATGTATTTGTATCTTCTAGATCTATTTATGGAATGTTCTGATCTGAGATGAGGCGAACATGTTTCTGAAGTAAAGGGTAATATCTGAGCTATGCATCTGTTCTGAAGAATTGCGCTGAAATGTCTGAAGAAGTATACGCTGGTTCATTTCGGTAAAAGCGTGTGTATACGCGGATCTAATGAAAGAAAAGCGCGTATGTCCAGTTAGGGTTTTCTGAAGTATGTGCAGAGGTATACGTGGGTTTATATGCATGAAGGCGCGTATATACGCAGGATCAGTGAAAGAAAAGCGCGTATGATAAACTAGGGTTTGCTGAAGTTGTGAGATGTCTGATCTGTTCTGTTGTCTTGCTGATATCTGTTTCTGATGTGTTACTGCTATCTGTCTATGATGATCTGGGTTGTTCAAAGATTTACTATGCTACTATAGAGCAAGTGGTTGGTTTGATTAATGTTCCTTGAGCTTAATTGTGTGGGTTGGATCTAGTGTGAAAATTGATGAAACGTGGTCCATAGAGGTGCTGAGGGTTGTAGCCTTCAGTCAGGGGGTTGTAGCTCCCTTCCAGGTGAGGCTGGTAAACGAGATCGGGGGGTCATAGCTCCCTTCTAGGAGAGGCTGGTAAACGAGAGCAGGGGGTCGTAGCTCCCTTCTAGGAGAGGCTAGTAAACGAGTGCAGGTGGGTGCCTGCATGCTGGTAGGAGTCTGCACTAGCACATAAGTTGTAAGATGTTTTCTCTATAATAAAATATTGAAGGCTGAGACAACGACAGCGGTGGTTTTCTCCCGACTTGGGTTTCCACCTAAAATATTGGTGTTCATGTGTGATGCTTATGTGTGATGGTTTATTATGTTCTTACTGCACATGTTTACTATTTATTGAACATCTAATGAATGATGGAATGATATAAGTGAAGAATTAATGACATAATTAGATCTCTGTGTATACGTGCGTTTTATGAAGGATATCCGCGTGTATACACTAGTTGGCTTCATCAGAGTAGCGTATGGGTTTTAGAGAGTTGAAAAGTAAAAGTTTTGGTCAAGTCCTAAATACTGATTCACCCCCCCCCCCCTCTGTATTTTTCCCAACACCATCTCTTTGACTATTGCAAAACAACGCAATAAGATTTTTTCCCAAACTAGGAAATTTATTTGCATTAACATTCTCCCAAAAGGAAAGAAGAATATTGTGGCTACAACCTTCAAACAGGGCTCCCCTACATGGTTGCAACATATGGAAAAAGTCGTGGAGGAATACGAGGACATTTTCTCCTCACCTATAGAGGTTTCTCTACACTGTCAGGATAAGCACTTCATCGATTTGACCCCCGACGCACTGCCGATTGATATTTCCATACCCCATGTGATTACACAGACATAATCCACACATGTAATATCTGAGGAAACCGAATTTATTGAACGCATCTAGCACGTTTTCCATCATGTCAATGATATCCTCGACAAATCCAATGTTAGGTTCAACAGAATTTTCCTTATGGAGGAACTTAATGCAATGGTGTCCATTGCTTCCTAAGGAGGGAGGAATGATCCAGGCAGATATTGGTGGCAACCCACATATTCCATTTGTATCTGAACCATTAGTTCTTTCATTTTTTTAGTTTCAACACAACTTACTATTTTTAGCAGTTTTTCGGGTCTTGAACTTCTGGAGCCGTTTTGAGGCCCTAAATGATGTTTTCTGGGAAAATTGGGAGCAACATCAATCCATCAAAATTTTTACTCCTCAAATAGATATTTATAGCAAGGTATGGTGTATGTCAAATGAAGATCATATGCCAAATTTACGTCCCTGGGAAGTTGAAACACCAATCACCCAAACAGGGGCCATAGTTTTGACGCTTCATCTCATAGGGTTAGGTTTTTGGATGTTTATGATTTTCCATTGTTTCTCAATAATGAATAGGCCCTCGAGCTCCATTTTAACATATTTCAAGGGCCTGTAGCCACCACATCTCTTCTCATAGATAAGTTACAACGCCCTAGCTAGTTTATTTCCATTATGTTTGTAAGCATATTTCAGTCATTTGATTTTAATGAGATGAAGTATTATTTCCACTGCATCTCTATGTTTATGTCTATTTCTGTATTTTATTGTTTTCCTACATAAATCAGATCAAACTACGATGTGAGAAATTCACGCAACTTTAGATCATTTATCATCTCTTGATGCATCTTGTGTAATCTCTAAAGTGGAACTAATGTGATGTTCATATTTCTGTCCCTTCACTCTTTGGCCTGCTCCTGTACCTTGACGGAGTCAAACTGTAAGGCTCTAACAGCTATCAGTGCTATCCATACTCCAATTGTAGGCCCTACTCATATTTCCTCTCCAAGTTTCTCATACGCCTGCATTGGATGTCTAACCCTATGTTCCAATATGTTTATTTCTATAATGCACTCTGTGACAATCTGGGATGTGCGGCGGGTGATCCTCTATCTTGTTCCATGATTATGTTGTTTCTTCCGGAATTCTATCCCAAATCTAGTCCAAGTCCTCGTTAGCGAGGACTAATGGCGGTATGTCCCTTATATTGTTTACCCTCTGCTTCTTTTTGCTTCTTGTGGCATCTTCAGTATGTTCCTTCATATTCTTTGTGACATATGGGTCTGTCTCTTTCTTCTCATACTCACTTCTCTAGTCCTCACCTCCAAGAGGATCCCGTTGTTCTGACTCTTGCTCATCCTTATCCTTCCCACTCACTTCCCCAAACTGCTTCGTGTCCTTCTCTATCTGAGTATCCTTTGTCTTTGTATCCAATGTAGCGATGCACTCTGTGGGCCATAGTTGTATATTTTCTAGGATATCGCCTTATGTCACTAAATATGGCAAGGGTTGCCATGCCTTCCTTATGTCACTGAGAGCATGTATGTAATTTTTTTGGAAGTCAACCTTAAACTTCATGACAGAGCTATACTACTCGTATAGGCTTAGTGAAAGGTGAGGGTTCTGGTTCACAAACATGTGTAAGTTGATATGGTAGATAATGAAAAACATTGTATTATTCTCTTATTGCGCGAGATCAGTGGTACACCATAGCGAGCCACATCATATGGCTTTACAAAATTCTAGGGCTAGCAACAGGAACTGTGAATCTTCCAACTCTCTCCATGAAAGCATCGCAATTATCATAATTAACCATGCGTAGTCAAATGAAGTACGTTTCTCCTAAGCCTCGCAACAATCATCCATAAATTCTTGGCATAGATATGTGGCCCAGTTGTACTAAACCCAATTAGCACATTTTGCAGCTAATGAAACCACCTGTGCAAGGACTTCATGAACCTAACACTTATGATTTTTCCAGCCAATATATGTGCTGCAAAGAGAACTCCCTGGTCATTGGTTGAGTTGATATCATAACCTCGCTTCTCTTTCATTAGTCCAAACATCTCCTTCATGTTTTCTATTATGGGTCTACCTTGATATTTCCCAAAAAATTCCTCTGCAGGGCTCAGTCCTTGAGAAGGAACTCTTGTGATTCTCCATATTAACATTCAGTCGATAGGGATCCTCTTCCCCATCCACAGGCATCCATCGTGCACCGGCACGAGCAATTGTCTCACACAAGCTATGATTTCTAGACTTCTATCGAAGTGCAACACATTCGACATATTCAACAAGCTTGTCTTTGTCAATCCATCCACCCACTATTGTGGTTATAACCTTGTCACACCACTCTCAGGGTAGTGTAGTTTTTCTAAGTATTTGTTGGGTGCGAACTAGAAATATTTCTGTCATTGAAATCATTGTCCACAAAATTCAGCTGCAAAATATTTCCAAGGTTTTCTCCAATAAATGGCACTGCCTCTGGTAATAAAGGTGTGAAGGTTCCATACTTTGCCTCCTTTGACTCTGTCACTGGTTTTTCATATAGTTTTATTGGTGGAATATACGATGTGAGAGGCGACGAAAAAGTTGTGCCAACAGTTTCCATTCGCAATTTCTCTTCTTCTTCCTCACTATCTCACACATGTTCAGGATCTTTCTGAGGTTCAAGAGGTTTCTATTCCTATTTCCTCTTTGTTCTCTATTCTCTGGTCATTTTCTTTCGTGGAGATCTATGTTTCTCATGTCCAGGTTATAGCAATGCTACTGCGGCCATTTCAGGTTGCTGTGATACTGTTGTGGGCATTTCAAGTGATACTTCCATAACTCTCGCAAATCCATTCCCACCAAATAGACGAATAAATTCTTCAAAGGCCTCCTCAAGCGACATACAATAGTGAAACTTTTTGAAACTGCTCTATAATTCAAATTCTCATGACAACAGAGTGCCAAATCTAGGAGGGACGTGAATTTTATAAAAAATATGAACTCCTATCCCCATAATTGGCTCAAATTGTTCTCATTAATTGCATATATATCGCTATATCCATTCAATCTGTCATTATCATTATAACTAGATATTCCCACATGTTTTAATAACAACTCTCATTTTAACGGTCACATTTTCCCAGCGAGATTTGACGCATCCCATATTGAAGCGAAGAAACCCCTCTTACATCCAGGCTCCTACGTCGAATCTCTCTCTGTAGCATAGTTTATACTCTTGTTCCCAATTTCAACTATAGGTGGCACTAAGACTTTCTCCTTTCTTCAAAGTGAATTTGTAGGGGTAGGGTTGTCCCTATAAAATTTCAACCTACTTCCATTTACTCTTCCTTGAAATAATTCTCCATTTAAATTTTCTAATTGAACTGTGCCTCCATGATTAATATTATTGATAATCTATGGGCCCAACCAATTCATCTTGAATTTTCCTAGAAAATTTACAAACTTACTGTTATAAAGGAGAACAAGGTCTCCTACCTGGAAATTCTTCTACTTAATATATCTATCATGCTAGGCCTTTTATATTTCTTTATGTACATGCTAATGGAATCCTTCTATAAATCTATCTACCTTGAAAGAAGGAAAATCCACCATTCTTTCCTCTATTATATCAGGGTCTGACATATCTGTAAAAGTTGCAATCCTCAAGCTAGGCATGATGTACTCCATGAGCATCACAATTTCTTGCACATAAAATAACCTGAAGGGTGTTTGACCTTTCAACTTCTTACATGTGGTCCTATAAGCCCATAACACTACTGGAATTCTAAGGTCCCAATCATCTCTACTCACATTTAATACTTTAGTAAGTGCATTCCCCAATAAAATATTAAATTCTTCTATTATTCCATTGGTATGAGGGTGATAAGGGGTACTCTTCTGATGATAAACTTGGAACTCCTAAGCCAATGCTTCAATGGTATTATTTAGGAAGTGTGACCCTTGGTCACTCCTCAAAATCTGCGGACATCCAAATCTAGATAATATGTACCCAAAAATAAACTTCACAAAAATATATGTACTATAGTCCCTTAGTCGTTGTGCTTCAACCCACCTTTTAAAGTAATCAGTCAATGTAATTATGCACCTTGCAACAGTCCTCTTTCGACGTGGTTTGATGTGTCCAAAAAATTCAATGACCCACTTATCAAAGGCCTCCAATGTAACTTGTGGTACCTGTTGCATCTTAAGAGGCACTTCCTTGGCTATGGAAAGGAATCAATGCTTAAGACATTTATTTTTAAATGTATCAAAAAACTAATTATATCAGGTGGTATTTGTTCAATCCCTTTGGAAACTAATCCTTTAAAACCGTTAACAATATGGTATAATGAAAGACTCTAAAATACCATTAACTGTTGATATCTAAATGGAAAAGAAGAATTGTAGAAGAAACTAAAAATGATATGATGTAACACACAATCTATCATTTTAAATTTCAGAATGAATTTATGAAGAGTGAGGAAACTCAAAATAATATGTTGTAAACAAAGTATCTATTACTTTTAAGTTCCAACAAGAAATTGTGAAAGGAGAGGAGTTGGAGTGAAGGGGCGCAAATTAAGGTTATTTAACTCTTACTCACAAATGTAATTAAGAGACCGGAAAATACTTTACTTCACTTCGTTCTAGGAAGAAAGAACACAAAATGGTACAACAATAACGAATCACCATCAACATTTGTAGGAAACTGGATGCTTCTTTCATAAATTCCTCAGAAAAGTAAGTACCAAAGTTTTACTCTTCTAGAGGTCGAAAACTCGGAACGCATATTCTTTCTTTCTTGCCTGCTTAAATACATCAAAAACAATTCATAATAGATAGAACTTCTGGAAACTACTTCGACTACCCAAACTGTTAAAAATAATTATTACATTGCAATTGAGGAAATCACTATTTCTTCAATCTTACGAAACAAAGGAAAAAATTAAAACTTGAAATTTTATTATTTTTGTTGAATCTAATTTGTTGATGATGCGTCTCCCTGAAGCGCTGATGCGTCTCCTTGACAAATCAAACATCCTTGCCCTACATTTATTCCAGAGTTTAATATTTGTATTTTCCACTTGTTGTCATGTCTTTTCTATTTCTGATGTGGTATTCGAACAATTCTGCAATAACGCATCGTTTCCCGAATTGACCCTGTTGTTGCATTTCCAAAAGTGCCACCATGTGCTCCCTTTTCCCAACCCTGCCTATGCCTCTACATTTGAAACAATATTATCATGTCTCCTTTTGCCCGACTCTCTCTTTTCTGATCGTGCCTACAGGGTTTTGTCTTCTCTTCTCCTTTGCTCTACATTGGGTCAGTTACCAGAGTCCGCTACTCGTGTTCACGTTTCTTCATAAAACAATGCAACTGCACTTAATCCTGGACTTTAAATAAATTAAATATTTCCTTTGAAAACTATCACGTCCGTCCCTTTATTACATTTCACATTTCAGAATTTATAACATATTCCTGAGTGTCATTCCTCCTGAGCTTGTGATGTGAAATAAAGGTAGGAATTATGTGGCAAGTGGAGGTGGGTCTGATAGAAAAATCACAATTGGTGATATAAAACCTTGTTGCACTTCACATTTTAGCATTTATAACATATTCTTGAGTTCGATTCCTCCTGACCTTGCGATGGGCGATAAAGGTAGGGATGTCGTGGCAAGTGTAGGTGGGGACACCCGACTCCACCATGGCATGTAATGTTATGAACACGTCCATTGGCCCGACTCTTGAACTATTCTGCATGTGAGTAAGCACGAATCGACGAACCTTCACACCTCTGCACATAATGTTAATTCACAAACATATAAATCCAAAAATCTTTTTGGATATACAAAATTTCTACATTTTCTAACATATATTCTTTTTTTGGTGTTTTCAGAAATATTTCAAAAGTAAATGCAAATGAGCCACAATAGTACCAACAAAATCTCATCTATTCTGGAAGGCTTCCCTATCCTTTGACACACATTACATGCTCGATAATAATCCTGCACATCTTTGTGTAGTGTAGGCCACCACAATCATACTCTCAGAATATTATCCGCAGTAGCATTTCCTACATAGTGTCCACTAGTTGCTTCCCCATTAGCCTCTGCTAAATTGATATATATTTCATGTTTAGGAACATATCTGTGTAGTATATCATCTTGTCCAATATTATATAATTGTCCTACTATTGATGAAAATTGAGCTTCCTTACCCACTAATTATTTCTTTTGCTAGGTAATATACCGTAAGGAGCCATTCTTGTGGTAAAAAAATGAATGATATATGCTTAATGGTCATCTACCACTCTAATTGCAAATTATTGTGAATCAGGGAGATTATCCTCTATGTTGGTTGGTTCTTCACCTATTTCCAGTCTTGACAGATGATCAGGTCCTACATTTAGTCTCTCTGGTTCAACAATGATCTCAAAGTCATATTCCTGGAATAACAGTAACCATCTACAAATATTTCCTGCTAATATGGGCTTATTAACAAAATACTTTAATGAATAATGATTCTTAATATTTTAAAGTGTGACCCGAACAAATAGTGTCTAAACCTTTGCAAAAAAGACACCATGGCAAGTCCTTCCCTTTCTCTAGTGGTGTAATTTTTTTCTTCTTTAGATAAATTTCTATGTGAAAAATATATATGATGATCAATATCTCCTGCACTGGGTTGTGCCAGTACCACTCCGAAAGATATAAAAGAGGCATCTGCATGTACATGGAATTCCTTATTCCAATCAGGGAACACTAGTATAGGTGAAACTACCATTTCTTCTTTCAATATCTTGGGACTCTTCTGACTTTCTTCATTCCAATGAAAATTTACATCCTTCTTTAACAATTTATCCATAGGCGCAGTGATATGAGCATACCCCTTGATGAACTTCCTGTAATACCCAATATGTTCCAATGTAGTGCGAAGCTGTCTTACTGTCTTAGGTGGAGGCAAGTTCACAATAATAGCAATCTTAGTAGGTTGCATCATTAGTCCTTGCTTACAGATAAAATGTCCCAATAATATTCCAAAAGGTACACAAAATATGCACTTCTTTAGGTTCAAAGAGATTTGACATTGTCTACATCTGTCAAGCATAAGTCTTAAACTTCCAACATGTTTTCTCAATAATCCAAATATTTTCAAGTAATCAAAATATACCTCTAAAAACTTGTGGATGTATTCCTTAAAATCTGCGATGACCACCCTAGAAAATATGGCAGGGGAATTTTCAAATCCAAAAGGCATTACTGTGTATTGATATGAGACTAATTTTGTAGCAAATGTGATCTTATGCTGATCTACAGGTGCAATCCTAATCTGACAATAACCTGAGAATCCATCTGTAAATGAGTAAGATTCTTGACCTCCTATATTTTCTACTGATCCATATATGGAAGGGGTAGGGAAGGGATCATGTAAACATGAATAATCAAAATTTATCAGATCAACACAGATCCTAATATCTCCTCGAGTCTTATTCTCTTGCACCACCATAGGACTCACCCATTCTCATTCTTCTACAGGTTCAACACTTCTTGCTCCTATTATATTATCAAGCTCTACTTTTAATTTCTCCTTATACTTCGGGTTAGCTTGTAGGGTCTTTGTTTCCCCGTCTTAACATCAGGCTTAAGGGGAATATTCATGACTCCTATATCTCCTATTATACCCTTCATCTATGAAAACATGGTAGGAAATAGTTCTTGATATTCATGAAGTAACTCTGTAACTTTATTGATTGTCTCCTCATCCCAGTAGTCTCTTATTGTTGAAAAAATAGGTTCCTTCTCTGATCCTATGTTTACCTTCTTGGTATTTAGTGGCTTTGTTATTTTTGGTATCTCTAGCTCCAGTCCACTTACTTCATGGTATCCTTCTAACTCTGCTATTTTTATGATTCAAGGATCTTCTTCTTCATCTATAGTAAGGTTATAACTGTCTTGTGCATTTTCTATCTATGCAACCCAATCAAGTTGCTGCCATGTGAGTGGGGTTACATTCTCAAATATCCTCTTCCTGAATGCTTCAAGGGAAAAATATATGTATGGGAAATCATCCTCAAAGTGGAGTGTTAAAATTAAATCAACCATGTCTACCTAGTTCTCGGTGCCATGTCAAAGCTCATTTCTAGTTACCAATTCTTAGGGATTGTCTCTAATGCATGAAGAAATCCATGTCCCCATTCTTGTTGTGTAATCTCCTTCCAGTTGTAGTGCATAGCTCAATATAATTCCTAGGATTATATCTACCATCATATTTTATCTCCAGCTTTGTATCTATATGTCCAAACCTTATCCAGATCAGTCTTCGAAATTCCTTTCAACCTCCTATATTATTCTTGTGTGTACTCCACCATCTTGCAGGGGTAGATTTTTGGGCTATATCCAAGGCTAATAACCTTTTATTTTCTGCAACTTGTTCTTCTTAATCATTAAGAAAATTATTTACATCACCTAGGAAATCATAAGAAGGCAGGTTAGATAGCTCATATATCATACAACAAACTGATTTGGTCATTGTTACACAATGCCTTATGGATACTTCATGTAGCCTGATCTACTAGTTCTCTAACTCTTCTTCTAATTTTGAGGTACAATAACTATCATGTTACCAACTCAACTTTCCCTCTGCCATAGGGTTAACAAAATATTGTTCCTTCGTTTTCATTTGATAAATATTGTATGTGTAAGCTATGTAGTATTCTTCTTTCATTGGTTCTGTGTATCTTACCCCTTATGATGGATCCAAGGGAAACATTACTCTCGTATTTTTTCCTTAAAACATCATCTATCACTTCTTCATTAATTATGGACAAATTTTCAAATTCCCAGTCAAGTCCAGGAAATGCAGGAGAAGGGTTACTGTAATTGACAATATCTATTAATTAAAAATCAAAAGTAGTGTCAATTCCTTCAATATACACTATGACACCTGGTAGTCTTCCCAGACGGAAGATATTTTGTTGATTTTACATCCTTAACTAAATAGGTGACAACTTTAGCTTCAACTTACCCATTATTTCCCATGTTTGTTTCATTAAGACATTAGCATCAGATCCTAGATCTAGAATAATTTGATCATTATCATACTATCGTATATACACACCAAGCCTCATCTCTCTTCCAGTTCTCTTATGTCTATTCAAATTATTGACTGTGTGCATCTTACTTCATGGTGTTTCTTTGGATGCGCAAGAATCTATAAACTCCCGAAGCCCTTCTACAACCTTTTGATCTCTTAAAAATTTCATAAAAGTTTCTAGAAAAGAATTTAAAATACCTACTTGATTTGTTGAATCCTAGTCTTGTATCAGAGCTCATTACTATTTTGGAGCTCAATTGTGTATCGAAGTTGATGACACCTCGCAGTTACATTTATGATTGGGATTTGGTTGTGCACTAGAGGTTAAAGCTTCAATATCCATAAAACTTTGATTTTCTTCCCTAAATAGTTCTTTTTATTTATGAATATAAAAAATAGGAGCTTTCTCAGTAGTATTTCTAACCCATGCACTTTCATACTGTTTCTTTTCATGTTGTTTATCGCTACTAGTGGCAGCTCCACTTCTAGTGAAAATACTAACTCGAGATTCGTCATTCCTCCTTTAAAAAATCATCATTTGAATAGTCTATGTTGGTTTATGATTACTATTTACATGCATATTTTCCATAATTAGAGGACATTCCGCGATTGCATGCTTTAATTATTTACAGTACTTACATGTCATTGTGGGGTTCTTGCAGTCTCTCGCAAAATGGCCTAGTTGGCCACAGTTATAGGAAATTATCTGTCGACGTCCTCGACTAGCTCCACCACCTCAACCTCTTCCTTTATTACCTCCTTGACCACCACAATGTCCATTGTACTCATGTTTGTGCTATTCTACTTGCATTTTATAAGCATCAACACTGCACTCCATCATTAGGTTGTAAGCCCAACAATTATTGTCATCATGTCCTAATGATTTACATAATTTGCAATATAGATTCCTCGAAATATGTACATATTTTTATAACAAGTAATAGTATTTTGAACAAGTATGTACATATTTCTATAACAAGTAATAGTATTTTGAACAATTTTGGCCTCTCATCTTACATATTTCACACCACATGCTAGATCCTACATTTAAGGGAGTTAGTGCCCCACCAGCCATGTAATCCCTGAAGATAAGGAACTGTTCTTTAGAGTGGCCATCCTTCTACACTTCATACACCATACTTATTCTCTAACATGTTTTCTTTTATTGATGTCTTCTATTTTTTGGGTTAGTTTCTTCAGTTGATTCTGAATATGTTGCATGCCTGCATTAGTATATCCTATAGGCGAAGCTTCCAATTTCATCGCAATGTCTATAGCTTCAGCTTGACTTTCTATATTTTTTTTGCATTAATGACAATATAATATGCACTAGCAACACAACTATAAACCATTCTTTATGTTGTTGTGGAGCTATGTCTGAGCTTACCTGATCCAGTAACACCTTAAATATGTGATCAAACTCCCAAAAAAACTAAATAGGTTCATGTTTGATCTCCTTCAACTTAGTGATTCACTGTGACTCATAATTTAGCTTCTTAAACCCTCTTATCAATATCTACAAACATTATGTTCTGATTATTTGAATAATTCATATACCATGTTAATGGCCTATCTCACAGCATCACAACAAGTTACTCTTTCTTTATATTCTCATTGTTGATCTAATTCATTGTCCGTACAACTTCACATAAAAACCAAAATTCTTGCGGATCCTCCAATCAAGTTCCTTTGAAATAGGTAGCTTAATATCATCAACTATACTTCTTCTAGGAGGGGGATGGGGAGGGGGATGAGGGGTACGAGGGCTAGGGGGAGCAGAAAAGCCACAAACATCGTAGATACTACTAGATTTTGATTTCTGCAAACTCTTAGGGTGGAAGGGATAATACTGCGAATTTACCCGGGGGTTATCAAGGTGGCTTTCTTCTCTTTCAAATTCAGATCCATTCAAAAGGGTACTATAATCAATCTATATAAAGGTCTTAGGGTCTTGTCGAAAAGATCTCTCTATAGTATCTACTCTATATCTCTTTCCACCTCACATTGTGCTGGTGTCTTACCTGGATTTATTATCTCTTCTTCCAAACATAAGTAAACTAGCAATCTGATTGCATCTGTAAAAGTCCATTTTCACACAGAAGCATCTTAATCCAAATTTTAAGATATTTTAAATACTTACCTCCCAGTCCTTTTAAGAATTTTCATTCTACTTCATTGTAGGACACAGTTGAGTCTACAATGAACTCAGTAATGAATCCTCGCAAGATGTTATCAATCTAAAAATCAACAACCCTTAAAATCCTATTGTTAGTGCTCTTGAGTCGATGTATTAGTTGACGAGTCCACACCATAGGTTCTCCACCCTTAAAAAAATTCTTTCTTCTGGTCAACCCTGATATCCACTCGTACAGTTCAATAGCAAAATAACTGAAGAAAATATGATATTGAGATCTGTAAAAATATACTTCTGTATCCACCTTCGGATGCCAGACAAGAGCTTCTATTTTCTTGGTCCACAAATTATCACAATTTCAGGTCTTTCCAATCTTCAATCTCATTCTTCAATGGGTACCACGTCCACATATCCCTCAAAAAAATCTCGGTCCCTACAAAAACGCCATTTTTTGGCTCGATTTGGGTTGATCTAGGCTTGATATATACTGCGCACCAACAAAAACCTTGATCACTGGCCCTTTCGGCAATAACCTATAAGTAGAACGTAGTCTCACCTGAAGTGACTATGGGAGGACACATAACCAAGTTCCTGCAGCCTTGAAGGACTAGGGTATGTTGTATTATTATAATATATTATTCTTATCACTTATAAATCACTTTGTCGTATTAGATTATTCACTTAAACATGCCATATAAAACAATAAACCATCACATGCTGAATTAAAATGCAACTGTAATAATTTCTACTCTACAATAGATAATAAGAAAATATACACATCAATCACACAATAACATCGAATTAGCGTGGTTCACCCAAGTCTAGGGATATGTCCAGAAGAAATTGTTACCTAATATAATGAATATTTGAACAAAAACCAGTTCTTGGCATGCACACTAAGCTACAGGTTGTCTGCACATTTAATTGTAGAATATTCTCCAGGCCTTTGAGCACTTAGCTTCAAAGCTTCTCCTTCAGTACCAAATTACAGATCACAATAATAATTCACCTATAACACATAGCTAGATCAAAACTGATTGATTTGGTGATTTTATTCTTATTATTGTACCCTATATATACTATTCAATTATAAGGTTACATCTTCAAAATACCATGGTCTAAATACCATGTACACCTTAAAAAAATAAAATATGGCCCAAAAACCATTGATCCCTTACAAAATCGGGGGATTTTACAAAAAGGAGGGGTTTCGACCCACCCCAAAGCCCTTACAACAAGACACGATATTACTCAAAATGCACTCTGTTGCACGCTCCATTGTGCACTTCATTCCACAATCTGCAGATTATTTGACAAAATCTAGGTCAAGTTGCACGCTCCACTGGTGCACTTCACTCCACAATATTCACTTCACTTCCAACATGTCCCCTGACTTGGTTGACGTACACCAATCAATGCTTCCACATACTCGACGTACTTTGCCTCATCACTCAGCCATGTCCTGCTAGTTCCATGTCACCCTAGAGAAATAACTTGTTCTTGTCTTAAAAAAATTTGGCGAAAATCCATTGGGGTAACATGTCTTGGGAGGGTACTTTTGTTGACTTTTAATTGGCATTTAATCTATCGAGGTGATGTGTCGAGAGCCCAAATCATCCTAATATTTTTATTGGTCCACATATTGACCTATTTGGATGTGCTTTCCACCTATGCATGTATATTGTGTTGTGGAGTCCTTAGCGCAAACACAATTTTTACTTTTACCTTTGAAACTTTGGCAAACCATATCTTTTGATTTAGAAAGCCTTTTTCGGACTTCAATATACAATTGGAAATCTCTTTATGATCACTCTCCATATGAGCAATTTCCTAGAGCTGTATATCTTATTTCATGAGGAAGCATTTCCCTCAAATCTTACGACATCAAACCACCATGGGTATACGATTTTATAACTTCTTCACACATCCTAATACTATGATGGTTCTCAACTAACGACTGCAACTAAAAGAACACTCCTTACAAACTTCCTTTGACATAAATTACAACACCATTTACATCAATGAATTTTCCATCAACACCTTTGACATTAATGACAACAAATTTTAACATTGATACAGATTTATGTAGGAACGCAATAGTATACACATGTAACCATAAATACAAATATGCAGTGGAATTAACACTTCATTTCATTAATATCAAAGAACTGAAATTTGCTTAGAGACAGAATAGGAATAAACTAGCTAGGGCGCTGGTAGCTTATCTCTGAGAAGAGATGTGGTAGCTACAGGCCTATGAACTGAGTTACAATGAGTATCAAGGGCCTATTTATTATTTATAAGCAATGTAAAAACCTAAATATCCAAAACCTTTACCCTAGGAGATGAAGCACCAAAACTATGGGCCCCGTTTGGGTAAAATGGTCTTTCAACTTCCCGGGGACGTAAGACATATGATCTCCATTTGATGTGCGCCATACCTTATTAGAAAGATCTATCCAAGGACTACAAATTTTAATGCAAGAAATATGGGCTCAGTCGCTCTCGATTTTCCCAAAAAAAACTTCATTTCGGGCCTCAAAACGGCTCCAGAAGTTCAGGACCCAAAAAATTGTCAAAAATAGTAAGTTGTGCCAAAACTGAAAAACTGAAAGAGACAATGGTGGGGCCCCAAGTGGAATAGGTGAGTCGCCATCAATATTCACCTGGATCAAATGACTAGTGGGGCTTATGCTTAACCTAGTCATTTCAAGACTTCACTATATTTCTTAATTTTAAGAAAGTATGAAATCAACATTAAATTTTATGGAAAAATAATTCTAAAAAAAAGTATTTTTTATCTACAGTGGTATAATTTTGTTTCAAAAAATTCCATCATTTACATACCAAAATTAGGGCCTAAATCTAACACGTACAATATTCTTTTGTGAAAATAACATTACCAATGTTATAGAAACACCATTATTTTGAGTTATAGCAACATTATTGTTTAGTGAAAAATAAAATTGCCAATGTTAGAAAACATTATTATTTTGATTTATAGCAATTCCACCATTATTTTGAGTTATAGAAATTCTCCGTAAATAAAGGTTATAGAAATTTTGTACATTTCATGTTTCCTGGATCATGTCTTAAAAAGTTGTGTAAGTATCTATAATAATTCTTTTAACTTGGGTATTTCCTAAAAATATGTGTAAGTAACTCTAATGATTCTTTTTAACTTGTCATAATTGGGTAGAAATATCTTACACTAGTGTAGTTATTTTGTGTTCTATGGTATTCCATAATTTTTTAACTCATTAATAGAAATTGATTTTTCACTATATTTTATTTCCATCTATATGTTCCATTTCATTTCTTATCTAAATCTAACACGTGCATTATTTTTTAGTGAAAATAACATTACCAATGTTAGAAAAACACCATTATTTTGAGTTATAGCAACATTATTGTTTAGTGAAAAATAAAATTAGAAATGTTAGAAAACACCATTATTTTGAGTTATAGCAATTTCACCATTATTTTGAGTTATAGAAATTCTCCATAAATAAAGGTTATACAAATTTTGTACATTTCATGTTTTATGGATCACATCTTAAAAAGTTGTGTAAGTAAGTCTAAGGATTCTTTTTATCTGCACATTCATCCTACATTCGTTTTCTTGTGTTTTTCTCATTTTGGTTTCACATCATCTTTTCGATTAACATCCTTTTGTATTTTCGGCTAGCATCCTTTTGTTTTGTCCTCCTAGTTTTGTTTCCTTGTTGCTTTTTGTCTTTTTTTTTGTTTTATTTAATTAAAATTTACATGAAGGGTGTCTTATTTGGGCTTGAAAGATACTGTGGAAAATAGAAAAGGACTTTGTGACACTACAAAATTTGACTAACTCTCTATCCTTCTTCCTTTTCTTGGTTATTTTTGTAGCATCGGATGGTATTATAGTCTCAAAATTTTGTGCAAAAGATTAAACATGGGAGTTCTCCAAAACCCAAAAATATTTTATGGAAATCCCACCTAGAGATGGCTCAATTAAAGTAATTGACCATAATTAAAAATTTACTATGTCTAATTGAGGAAAAGTAGTTAATTAATAGTAATTAATTGAGAAAGGTGAGAATTCTCTACAAACTCACATAAATCGAATTAGAAATGATCTCAACCATCAATTATGCTTTAATTGTGCTTGTTGGAGTCCCAAATGGAGATTATAATAAGAGGTCGACGAGTAGATGAAGGACACACTAGTGCAGATACACAGTTTCCTAGATAGTTAGAATTCCTAGATGCAATAGTAATTTAGCACTGGAGATAGATAGAAGAGGTGAGTAGTAGGTGGATGGAGAGGACATAAGTTCTTCGGTGGAAGTTTTCCAATTCTGGAGAGTCAGATTGAGGAGCCTGAAATATTTCTCTAGGAACCAGTGTAGGGATTGCATAATTTTTTCAACAAAGAAGTTCAGTTTGGTTGAAGGGAAGGACATTTTCAGTTCTAGAGGCCGAGAATACTTTCCAAAGGGTCTAAGAAGAATTTTCCCAGCTAGAAGAAGGCAAGATGGCTAGATTGGAAGTAGTTCTAGGCCAAGCGTGTGAGGTTTGCACCAGGGTGACACAAGATCAGCATCAAGAATGTTAATGACTAGCTTTCCGGAGGAACTCAGGTTTTAGGATTGTTTAGAGAGAGATTAAAATACCTCAGTATATTTTTTCCAATAATTCTCTTGGGTAGAGTCACCATTTTGGTGACATTTTATATTACTCATAATTTTTGATGCATAATAATAATATTAAACCTTAGTAGTTGCAAATCGTTTTCCTACATTGGGCTTTCTTAGGGACCCTTTTTCCAAAAATAATAGTTATTTTTATGTGTGTGCTAGAATTTATCAGTTTCCAATGCTTTTATTTTCCATGATATTTTATTTGTGAATATTACAGTGTCATTACTTTTTTTTTCATATAAATAAACCACACAATTAATTTACAATTAGAAGAAATAATTCCAGTTGCCATAATAGAATTTCAGTAGTAAAATTTTCACACTTCATCTTTGTATGCCACTTGTGATCCAACATGTCTCGGCCCCTTGTTATCCTGGAGACAAGACATTATGCTCCCTCATTTATTGCTGGGGTGCCTATATTTTTTGCGTATATGGTGATGTGTCACTATGGGTCCTCGAACTAGACACGTGAACCTAAAGGAAAACTACTTAGGTGGCCTGTTTTTTCCACCTGAATGCTATTGTGTCCTCACATTATATCCCTAGGTGTTTTAACCTATGCACCCAAAAAATATTCCTCGGTCATTCCTTCGGTATGTTGTGTTTACCACCTACACAAAGATGTCATGTTTCACTCATTTCTATCCTACTTAGTCATTAAAGAAATCCAGGTAAGCATGCCACTGGTCACGTCATCATTGGTGCCACTTCATTTTGATGTCATCATGCTACTATGTCTCCACTATGGCTCCACATAACCTTTGTGAGCCAATCACCTCTCAGAATGTGTCCTTTTTTGGGTGGTCCATGTTGTCAAGAGTACAAATGAAAGGGGTCTCAGACCTGTGTTTTTCATCAAATTTGTTTGTTATTTCAAAAGGGATGGAATTTATTATTTTCTATAACTAATGAGGATATTTATCTTTACCCTCTATTCATCTCCCCAGAAATTTTTGCATGACCTCCCTTTGAAACTTCTAAGGATATACCTTTGGGGTGATGTGTACTGTGGGTTCCCCCACTCTCCCTCTTAATATTTTCATTGGGCCACCTTGCACCAAACTACCTCTCCACTTAACCTCTTTGCACCACCTTGTCGCAGCTTCATTGTCCCTATAACTTTCACTTGTACCAAACTTTAGGATTTTTGGGGAAATACTTCCAAGGTGAGCCCTATGGTGGGGTCCACTGAACTAAATTTTTTCTCTAACAAAAATTATCTCAATGAAACTACATTTATTGCTCCATCATCCTACTATTGCATCATCTCGATATTTTAACTCGCATGTCCTCTCGATTCCATTGGGGTTGGATCCCAAGAATGATGTGTCAAGTGGGCTCCAACTGCTTGGTTGATGTGCACCAATCAATGCTTCCACATCCACCACGTGATCTACCTTGTCACTTGGCCAAGTCCTCCCAACACTCTATCTTCCCCAAAAAAATAACTTAAGCATATCTTTAAAACTTCCATGTAAAATATCTTGGGGTTACGTGACCCGATTGGTGTCCTCCATTGAATTTTATGCATGTTGAATATTTTGTGACATCATCATGCCACTCTATCTCCATCATGGCTCCACGTAACCTCTGTGAGCCAATCACCTCTCAACATGTGTCATGTTTTGGCTAATCCATGTTGTCAAGACTACAAATGCGAGGGGTCTCAGGTCTGTGTTTTTTGTTGGATTTATTTTTTATTTGAAAAGGAACTAAATGAAACTTTTGTCACAACTAACGAGAATATTTCTAGTTTCCCTAGAACTATCTACCTAAAACATTTTGCATCACCTCCCTTTAAATATTATGGGGACATACCTCTAGGGTGATGTGTTCCATGGGGTCCCCTGCTCTCCCTCCTAAGATTTTCATTAGAATATCTTGTGCCAACCTATCTCTCTTCTCCACCTATTTTTGCCACCTCATCCTAAATTTACTTTCCCTGAGAATTTCCCATTCATTTACCTTTAGAACTCCCAAGGAAATACTTCTAGCTGATTTATCCAATGGGCTCCCTTGTGCTCACTTTGTGCACCAATCAAAACTGGCTCTACTAGACCATGTTACTCGCTTAGTCATCCTACTTATGCATCATCTTGGGATTTTGAATCACATGTCCTCTAGATCCCATTGAGATTGGACCGTTAGAGTGATGTGTCAAGTGGGGTCCTATTGGGCACAACACAATTTGGCCTAGGTTTTGGCAAAGACTCTAGATTTTTTGGAAAGGAGTGTGGAGTGCAGTTTGCAGTGGAGCGCATTGTGAAGAATACCATGCGGTGTTGTAAGGGCTTCAAGTTGGGTCGAAGCCCCTCCTTTCTTTAAAAGCACGTGATTTTATAAGGGATCAATTGTTTTCGGGCCATATTTTCTTTTTTATAGGATTCCATGGTATTTGGACCATGGTATTCTAATGATGTAACCCTACAATGTAATATTATATATAGGGTAAATAATAAGAAGAAGCTATTCAAATAAATTAGATATGATCGATATCAAAATTATGGGTTAATTATTATTGTGATCTGTATTTTGGTAGGGAAGGAGAGGCTCTATAGCTGAGTACACAGAAGCATGGAGAAGTGTCTACAACTGAGTGCACATATAACCTGCATCTTAGTGCATAGGATAATAACTATTTGTTGTTCAAAGATTCATTATATTAAGCAACAATTACTTGTGGACATCGCCCTACACTGGGATGAACCATGATAATTTGATTTTATTATGTGATAGATGTGTATATCTTATTATTTTCTATTGTAGAGTAGTAGATATTACAATCTCATTTTACTTCAGCGCAATGATGGTTTATGGTTTTATATGGAATGTTTAAGAGATTAATCTAATGCAGCTTAGCGTGCAGGAAAAGAACTGGTTATTGTTCAGATATCCATGATATTAAGCAACAAGTTCTTGTGGATGTATCCCTACAATGGGTGGTGCATGGAAATTTAGTGTTCTTGTGTGATTGATGTATATATTTTCTCAACATATGTTGTAGGGTAGCAGTTATTACAGTTTCATTTTACTTTACCATAATGATGGCTTATGGTTTTATATGTTATGTTTAAGTTATTAATATAATGTTGCAAAGTGATTTATATGTGCTAAGAATAAGATAGCATAATAATACCACATCCCCTAATCCTTTAAGGCTGCATAACCCTGGTTCTGCATAGTCCGATAGTCACTTCGAGTGAGACTGCGATTTTCTTGCAGGTCATTACGGAAAGGACCAATGATTAAGGGTTTTTTTGGTCCACAGTATAGATCGAACCTAGGTCAGCCCAAATTGAGCCAAAAAACATTAGTTGGCTGGATTTGGTTGACCTAGGTTTGAACTATACTGTGCACCAACAAAACCCTTAATCACTCGCCTTTTCCACAACGACCTGCAAGAAGATTGCAGTCTCACCCGAAGTGACTATGGGAGGATGCAGAACTAGGTTTATTCAGCCTTGAAGGACTAGGGGATGTCTTATTATTATGATATATTATTATTATCACTTATAAATTACTTTGGTACATTAGATTAATCAATTAAACTTAACATGTAAAACCCTAAACCATCGCTATGTTGAAGTAAAATGAAACTATAATAATTTCTACTCTACAACATATAATAATAAAATATACACATAAATCACATAAGAACACTGAATTATCATGGTTTTCCCCATTAGAGGGCTATGTCCACAGGAAATTGTTGCTTAATATAATGAGTATTTGAAAAACAACTAGTTCTTGGACTGCGCACTAAGCTATAGGCTGTCTATGCACTTAGTTGCAGACTCTTCTTCAGGCCTTTGTGCACTAAATTGAAGAATATTCTCCAGAAATCTACACAATTAGTTTCAAAGACTCTCATTTTCTACCAAATTAAAGATCATAATAAAAATTCACTCGTAACTCTTAACTGGATCAAAACGGATTGTTTTGACGATTTTATTCTCATTGTTTTACACTATATATATTATTACATTGTAGGATTACATCATCAAAATATCGTGTTCCAAATAATATGGACTCCTTAAAAAAGGAAACTATGGTGCTAAAACCATTGACCCCTCACAAAATCACACGATTTTACTAAAAGGAGGTTCTTTGACCCACCCTGAAGCCCTTACAACATCACATGATATTCCTCAAAATGTGCTCTATTGCACGCTCCCCTATGCACTCCACTCCACAAATTTCAGAGTCTTTTCTAAAATATAGGTCAAGTTGGGATATGCCCAACATGCCCCCAACACTCACATGTGACTTGTCTGAAGTCACTTTGACGATTTTCCTCTCATCTTCCCTACAATGTTTTTTTAGGTGTTGTTTAACTGTTGTAGAATGTCTGTGACGTACTTCTCTTTGCTGGGAACTTCCTCCAATATTTCTTCTGTTTCCAGTCATGTAACCTTCTTCATCAATGCTTCACTCTCTATTGAAGCTCTTGAAGCTTCTCATCCACTACTTGGGATAGTTGGTGAGCCCCATCCTTCCATGGTTGAGTTCTCTCTATAACATTTTTCTCTTCCGTCCATAGTTCCTCTATATTCTTCTATAAGGAATTTCTCTCATTTATCTTTGCGAGATTATATGAGATTGTTAAGGTTCTCACAGTTTCACTAATATCCTCCATATTCTACTACTTCTGTTGAATATTGTCTTGTAGTCTCTGCACGTTTGGATATTCCTAAAACAAAGTCAAAATATGTAAGATCTAATCCAATAGCTTCCCACAATCTACCACTGTTGTGTAGATCTTGGCCACTGCATCCTTTAGGTCAGCCTCCTTCTACTCTTACACTTCGTCTGGTGTGGTTGGTTAAAGCTTCATTTATAGCTCATTGATCTTCATCTCATATGTAAATTTCACATCTGCAGTCTTATCCTTGTATCCTTTTACTATAAGGCTGAGGTTTGGGACCTTGTCCTCCACTGACTCCTATTCTCATACGTCCATATACGGAACCTTGTGGCATGTTTCTTCAACCACCTCCTTCAGATTATGTTGTTGTTGTACTATCTCATCCTTCTCCTGGATTGTTTGGCCGAGCTTCTGCTGCAGCGAAGCTTGCTCTATCTCTGCCTGAATGTTTAACTGTGATCTAGGTGGATATTGGTGGCCACAAACCTATTCTATTTGGACCTACACCATCAGTTCTCTCAGCTTTTCAGTTTCAACACAACTTACTATTTTTAGCAGTTTTTTGGGTCTTGAACTTCCAGAGCCATTTTGAGGCCCTAAACAACGTTTTTTGGGAAAAATAGGAGCAACATGGGTCTATGGACCAATTTTTCTCACATAAATTTTTTTAGTAGTGGCATAGATATTTCTAATGAGGTATGGTGCACATCAAAGGAAGATCGTATGCAAAATTTACATCCCCGGGAAGTTGAAACACAAATTTACCCAAACGGGGCCCATAGTTTTGGCGCTTCATCTCCTAGGGTTAGGTTTTTGGAAGTTTAGGGTTTTACATATTTTCTTAATAATAAATAGGCCCTCGAGCCTCATGTAACACAGCTCAAAGGCCTGTAGCCGCCAACACCCTAGCTAGTTTATTTCCATTATGTCTTGAAGAATATTGCAGTCATTTGATTTTAATGAAACGATTAATGGTTTTAGAGTGATCTTCTCTTTCTCTATTTTTCTTTCCATGTCCCCAACGAGGTTAGGGTATAAGGATTTAGGGCTCGATCTGGGTAAGACCTTGCAAGATCAATCTCGCAAACCCCGAAGACCTCCCATGGTGGAAGAAAATAAAGGCAAGGGACCAGGAGATCTTATCAAAGTATTGCTCAAGGAGGCCCTCGAGAAAAAAAGGAACGCGATGATGGATAAATTTTCTGAAATCCTTCAAAAGATTACCACCTATAGAGCATCTGCATCCATCCATAACTCTGGAGGCGCCACTCCCTTCAAGGTACAGATAAAATTTGACATTCCTGTATTTGAAGGCAAAATAGATGCAAACGTCGTAGATAGATGGTTGAATATGCTAGAAGGGTATTTCTCGGTCGATGATTTCTCCGACCGAGAAAATATTATTTTTTCACCCCTCAAAGCCACCCCCCATGTCAAAGACTGGTGGGAAACCTATTGTGAGAAAAATAACGAGAGGGAACCCTCTCTGTTCTCAGCCAAACCCGCTTGGAATTCATTTAGAGATGGAATCAAGGAAAAATATTACCTCGTGGGGAGCTACGAAGACAAGTACATCCAATGGACCACACTGTGGTAGCAAAGGGACCAAGATGTGCACGAACTGACAAATTTGTTCCATACCTCGAGCACAAAGTTGGGTATGAAATATTCAGAGAGACATTTGGTGCTCAAGTATCGCAACTGTCTGCGCAAACACATTCAGGAGGAAATGGGGTTCCTCAAAATTACCTCTCTTGGCACGAAATATCGCTATGCCATGAAGATCGAGCAAAAATTTAAGTAGAAGAAGCGAGGCTTTGGATCTGCGAACACGAGGCTAGGGAAAGAAGCCCCCAAACCACAGAATAGGGGGAAGAGCCAAACCCGGGCAACTCAGAACACCACCAAAAATCCAAGTAAGGACATGGGGATGTGGTGTGAATTTTGTAACAGCCCCACTCACAACACAAATGAGTGTCGGGCCAAACAATTGCTAGTGGTCGAATTGAAGGCACCCGAATCAGATGCATGTTCTAATCCTGAGCCAGAACTAGACAAGGGAGATGACAAAGGGAAGAAATCATTGGTGCAGACCCCAGTGCCATTGTTTCCACCACCAAGCTCTAGAGGGAGGATCCCCAGGATCCAAAGGAGGGGGAGCGCCTCTTCCATTCCCAGATGTGGGTTAAGGGTTCTCCACTACAATTTCTTGTCAATAGCAGAAGCCAAGAGAACCTCATTTCAGCAGAGGTCATGAAGTGGCTTGGCCTACTAACCATAGAACACCCATAGCTGTATACCATCAGGTGGCTTCAACTAGGGAGATATCTTCCTGTCTGCCAATAGCTCCACCTTGCGTACAGTATCACGCCATTCACGGATGAGGTATTGTGTGATGTTGCTCCTATTGATGTAGCTGATGTATTATTTGACCAACCATAATTGTGGAGGTGACATGCTATGTATGATTCTAGGCCTCGTGCTGTTATTATTACTTTGGTAAATAACTTGTACATGATACAGGAGGGTAATACCTCCTTGTGCGATCTCTCTGACTACTGCAAAACAACGTAGTAAGATTTCTTCCAAAGCTCAGAAATTTATTTGCATTACCATTCACCCACAAGAAAAGAATAATATTGTGGCTACAACCTTGAAACAGGGCTCCCCTACACAGCTACAACATATGGAAAAAGTCGTGGAGGAATACGAGGACATTTTCTCTTCACCCACAGAGGTTCCTCTACACTGTCAAGATAAGCACTCCATAGATATAAACCCTGATGCACTGCCACATGATATTTCCATAGCTTGTGTGATTACACAAACAAAATCCACACATGTACTATCTTAGGAAACCAAATTTATTTAATGCATCCAGCACGTCTGCCAGCATGTCAACGACATCCTCGACAAATCCAATACCAGGTTCAGCAGAATTTTCCTCATGGAGGAACTTAATGAAATGCTGTCAATTTATTCCTAAGGAGGGAGGAATGATCCAGGTGGATATTGGTTGCCACCCACCTATTCCATTTGGATCTGAACCATTAGTTCTTTCAGTTTTTCAGTTTCAACACAACTTACGATTTTTAGTAGTTTTTCGGGTCCTGAACTTCTAGAGCCGTTTTGAGGCCTTGAATGACATTTTCTTGGAAAATTGGGAGCATCATCAATCCATCAACATTTGTATTCCTTGGATAGATATTTCTAACAAGGTATGGTGCATGTCAAATGAAGATCATATGCCAAAGTTATGTCCCTAGGAAGTTGAAACACCAATTACCCAAACGAGGCCCATAGTTTTGACGCTTCATCTCCTAGGGTTAGGTTTTTGGATGTTTATGGTTTTCCATTGCTTCTCAATAATAAATAGGCCCTTGAGCCTCAATGTAACATAGTTCAGAGGCCCGTAACCGCCACATCTCTTCTCATAGATAAGTTACCAACACCCTAGCTAGTTTATTTCCATTATGTCTATAAGCATATTTCAGTCATTTGATTTTAATGAAATGAAGTATTATTTCCACTGCATCTCTTTTTTTATGTCTATTTTTGTATTTTATTTCATTCCTACATAAATCTAGATCA
Source organism: Pinus albicaulis (assembly GCA_034641835.2). Lineage (NCBI taxonomy): Eukaryota > Viridiplantae > Streptophyta > Pinopsida > Pinales > Pinaceae > Pinus > Pinus albicaulis. The sequence continues at coordinate 222,690,082 of CM076581.1, forward strand.
AACTGCGATGTGAGATGTTCATGCTGCTTTAGATCATTTATCATCTCTTGATGCATCTTGTGTAATCTCTAAAATGGAAGTAAGTTGATGTTCATCTTCATGTGCCTCCACCCTTTGGCCTACTCATGTACCTTGACGGAGTCAAACTGTAAGGCTCTGACAAGTATTAGTGCTATCCACATTCCAAGTGTAGGCTCTACTCATATTTCCTCGCCAAGATTCTCATACGCCTACATTGGATGTCTAACCCTATGCTCCAATATGTTTATTGTTGTAATGCACTCTGTGACAATCTGGGATGTGCGGTGGGTGATCCTCTAGCTTGTTCCATGATTATGTTGTTTCTTCCTGAATTCTCTCCCAAATCTGGTCCAAGTCCTCATCAGTGAGGACCAATGGCGGTATGTCCCTTGTATTGCCTACCTTCTGCTTCTTTTTGCTTCTTCTGGCATCTTCAGTATGTTCCTTCATATTCTTTGTGACATATGGGTTTGTCTCTGTCTTCTCATACTCTCTTCTCTACTCCTAACCTCCAAGAGGATCCCGTCGTTCTGACTCTTTCTCATCCTTATCCTTCTCACTCTCTTCCTCAAACTGCTTCGTGTCCTTCTTTGTCCGGTTATCCTTTGTCTTTGTCTCTAGCGCAGTGATGCACTCTACGGGCCATTGTTGTATCTTTTCTAGGAATCATAGATTCTGTTACTAAATATGGCAAGGGTTTCCATGCCTTCCTTGTGTCCTTGAGAGCTTGTATGTAATTTTTGTGGAAGTCAACCTTAAACTTCGTGACAAAGCTATACTGCTTGTATAGGCTCGGTGAAAGGTGAGGGTGCTGGTTCACAAACATGTGTAAGTTCATATGGTAGATAACGAAAAAAATTGTATTATTCTCTGCTTACGTGAGATCAATGGTACACCATAGCGAGCCACATCATGCGGCTTTACAAACTTCTGGGGCTAGCAACAAGAATTGTGAATCTTCCAACTCTTTCAATGAAATCATTGCAATTAACATAATTAACCATGTGTAGTCAAACAAACTATGTTTCTCCTGAGCCTCGCAATAATCATCAATAAATTCTTGGCATAGATATGAAACCCCCCTATGCAAGGACTTAATGAACCTGACACTTCCTCATGATTTTTCCAACCAATATATGTGCTGAAAAGAGAACTCCCTGGTCATTGATCGAGTTTATATCATAACCTCTCTTCCCTTTCATTAGTCCAAACATATCCTTCATGTTTTATGTTATGTCTCTGCCCTGATATTTCCCAAAACATTCCTCTACGGGGCTCAGTCCTTGATAAGGAAGTCTTGTGATTCTCCATATTAACATTGGGTCGATAGGGATCCTCTTCCCCATCCATAGGCATCAATCGTGCACCGGCACAAGCAATTGTCTCACACAAGTTATGATTTCTAGACTTCTACCGAAGTGTAACACATTCAAAATATTCAACAAGCTCAACTATGCCAATCCATCCACCCAATATTGTGGTTCTAACCTTGTCACACTAGTCTCATGGTAGTGGAATTTTTCTAAGTATTTGTTGGGTGGGAACTACAGATATTTCTGTCATTGAAATCATTGTCCACAAACTTCAGCTACAGAATATTTCCAAGGTTTTCTCCAATAAATGGCACTGCCTCTGGTAATAAAGGTGTGAAGGTTCCATACTTTGTGTCCTTTGACTCTGTCACTGGTTTTTCATATAGTTTTATTTGTGGAATATATGATGTGAGAGGTGACGAAAACATTGTGCCATCAATTTCCATTCGCAATTTCTCTGCTTCTTCCTCACTATCTCCCACATGTTCAAGATCTTTCTGAGGTTCAACAGGTTTCTATTCCTATTTCCTCTTTGTTCTCTATTCTTTGGTCATTTTATTTCGTGGAGATCTATGTTGCCCATGTCCAGGTTATAGCGATGCTACTACGACCATTTCAGGTTGTTTTGATACTGATGTGGGCATTTCAAGTGATGCTTCCATAACTCTCGCAAATCCATTCCCACCAAATAGACAAATAAATTCTTCAAAGGCCTCCTCAGGCGACATACAATAGAGAAAATTTTTGAAACTGCTCCATAATTCAAACTCTCATGATAACAGAGTGCCAAAATCTATGAGGGACGTGACTTTTGTAGCAAATATGAATTCCTATCCCCATAATTGTCTCAAATTGTTCTCATTAATTGCATATATATCGCTATATTTGTTCAATCTTTCATTATAACTGCATATTTCCACATGTTTTAATATCAACTCTCATTTTAATGGTCATATTTTCCCAGTGATCTTTGACGCATCCCATATTGTAGCAAATAAACCCCTCTTACATCGAGGATCCTACACCGAATCTCTCTCTGTAGTGTCGTTTATACTCTTGTTCCCACTTTCAACTATAGGTGGCACTAAGACTTTATCCTTTCCTCAGAGAAAATTTGTAGGGTTAGGGATATCCCTGTAAAATTTCAACCTACTTCCATTTACTCTTCCTTGAACTGCACCTCCGTGATTAATATTCTTGATAATATATGGGACCAACCAATTCATATTGAATTTTCTTGGAAAATTTAAAAACTTACTGTTATAAAGGAGAACAAGGTCTCCTACCTAGAACTTCTTCTAATTAATATATATATATCATGCTAGGCCTTTTATCTTTCTTTATGTACCTGCTACTGGAATCCTTCTATAAATTTATCTTCCTTGAAAGAAGGCAAATGCACCAATCTTTCCTCTATTATATCAGGGTCTGACATATCTGTAAAAGTTGCAATCCTCAAGCTAGGAATGATGTAATCCATGGGCATCATAGTTTCTTGCCCATAAAATAACCTGAAGGGTGTTTAACCTTTCAAATTCTTACATGTGGTCCTATAAGCCCATAACACTACTCGAATTCTAAGGCCCCAATCATCTCTACTCACATTTACTACTTTAGTAAGTGCATTCCCCAACAAAATATTAAATGCTTCTATTATTCCATTGGCCTGAGGGTGATAAGGGTTACTCTTCTAATGATAAACTTATAACTCCTAAGCTAATGCTTCAATGGTATTATTTAGGAAGTGTGACCCTTGGTCACTCATCAAAATCTGCGGACATCCAAATCTAGACAATATGTACTCAAAGGTAAACTTCACAACAGTATATGTACTACAGTCCCTTACTTATTGTGCTTCAACCCACCTTTTCAAGTACTTAGTCGATGTAGTTATGCACCTTACAAGAGTCCTCTTTCGAGGTGGTTTGATGTGTCCAAAAATTCAATGACCCACTTATCAAAGGCCTCCAGTGTAACTTGTGGTACCTATTGTATCTTAAGAGGCACTTCCTTGGCTATGGAAAGGAATCAATGCTTAAGACATTTTTTTTAAATGTATCACAAAATTAATTATATCAGGTGGTCTTTGTTCAATCCCCTTGGAAACTAATTCTTTAAAACCGTTAACAATCTGGTGTAATGAAAGACTGTACAATGCCATTAACTGTTGATATCTGAATGGAAGAGAAGAACTGTAGAAGAAACTCAAAATGAAATGATGTAACACATAATATATCACTTTAAATTTTAGAATGAATTTATGGAGAGTGAGGAAACTCAAAATAATATGTTGTAAACAAAGGATCTATTAATTTTAAGTTTCAGCAAGAAATTGTGAAAGGAGAGGAGTTGGAGTGAAGGGGCGCAAATTAAGGTTATTTAAATCTTACTCACAAATGTAATTAAGAGACCGGAAACTACTTTGCTTCACTTCATTCCAGGAAGAAATAACACAAAATGGTATAGGAAAAATGAATCACCATCAACAGTTGTAGGAAACTTTATGCTTCTTTCATAAATTCCACAGAAAAGTAAGTACCAAAGTTTTACTCTTCTAGAGGTCCAAAACTCGAAACGCATTATCTTTCTTTTTGTCTTTCTTAAATACATCAAAAATAATTCGTAACAGATAGAAATTCTTGAAACTACTTCAACTACCAAAACTGTTAAAAATACTTATTACATTGCAATTGAGGAAATCACTATAGCTTCAATCTTAACAAACAAAGAAAAAAAATTAAAACTTGAAATGTTATTCTTTTTGTTGAATCTAATTTGTTGATGATGAGTCTCCCTGATGTGTTGATGCGTTTCCTTGACAGATCAGACCTCCTTGCCCTGCATTTCTTATAGATATCAATATTTGTCTTTTCCACTTGCTGTCATGTATTTTTGGTTTCTGATGTGGTATTCTAACAATTCTGCAATAACGCATCATTTATCGAATTGACCCAGTTGTTGCATTTCCAAAAGTGCCACCATGTGCTCCCTTTTGCCGACTTTTCTTATGCCTCTACATTTCAAACAATGCTATCATGTCTCCTTCTTCCTGACTCTGCCTCTTCTGTTCATGCCTGCAGGGTTCTATCTTCTCTTCTCCTTTGCTCTATGTTGGGTCAGTTACCCAAGTCCGCTCCCCGTGTTCACGTTTATTCATAAAACAATGCAATTGCACATAATATTGGAATTTAAATAAATTAAATATTTTCTTTGAAAACTATCACATTCACCCCTTTACCACATTTTTCATTTCGAAATTTATAACATATTCCTGAGCGCCATTCCTCTTGAGCTTGCGATATGAAATAAAGGTCGGGATGATGTGGCAAGTGGAGGTGGGTCCGATAGAAAATTGCAATTGGTGATATGAAACCTTGTTGCACTTCACATTTCCTCATTTATAGCATATTCTTGAGTTCCATTCCTCCTGAGCTTGCAATGGGCGATAAAGGTAGGGATGACATGGCAAGTGCAGGTGGGCACACCTGACTCCATCATGGCATGTAACGTTATGAACGCGTCCATTGGCCCGACTCTTGAACTATTCTGCACGCGAATAAGCACGATTCGGTCGAGCTTCACATCTTTGCACATAATGTTAATACACAAACATATAAATGAAAAGATATTTTTCGATATACAATTTTTTTACATTTTCTAACATATATTCTTTTTTTGGTGTTTTCAGAAATATTTAAAAAGTAAATGAAAATGAGCCACAATAGTATCAACAAAATCTCATCTATTCTGGAAGGCTTCCCTATTCTTTGACACACATTACATGTTTGATAATACTCCTTCACATCTTTGTGTAGTGTAGGCCACCACAATCCTACTCTCAAAATATTATGCGGAGTAGATTTTCCTGCATAGTGTCCACTAGTTGCACCCCCATGAGCCTCTGCTAAATTGATCTATATTTAATGTTTAGAAAAATATCTGTGCAATATATCATCTGGTCTGATATTATATAATTGTCCTGCTATTGATGAAAATTCAGCTTCCTTACCCACTAAATCTTTCTTTTGCTACATAATATACCTTGAAGGAGCCATTCTTGTGGTAAAAAAGTGAATGATATATGATTAATGGTCATCTATCACTCTAATTGCAAATTATTGTGAATCAGGGAGATTATCCTCTATGTTGGTTGGTTCTTCCCCTATTTCCAGTCTTGACAGATGATCAAGTCCTACATTCAGACTCTCTGGTTCAACAATGATCTCAAAGTCATATTCCTGGAATAATAGTAACCATCTGCAAATATTTCCTCCTAAGATGGGCTTACTAACCAAATAGTGTCTAAACCTCTGCAAAGAAGACACCATGGCGAGTCCTTCCCTTTCTCTAGTGGTGTAATTTTTTTCTTCTTTAGGTAAAATTATATGTGAAAAATATATATGATGATCAATATCTCTTGCACTAGGTTGTGCCAGTACCACTCCCAAAGATATAAAAGAGGCATCCACATCTACATGGAATTCCTTATTCCAATCAGGGAACACTAGTATAGGTGAAACTACCATTTCTTCTTTCAAAATCTTGAGACTCTTTTGACATTCTTCATTCCACTGAAAATTTACATCCTTTTTTTTTTTTTTTTTTTTTGGAATCTAAGCTTCTGTGATCCATATAAAATAGTAGAAATTCTTTCAGTAATAATCACATGCAAAAGAACGAGGTCAGAAATGACGCGTTTCGAACCAACCAGTGTGGTTCATCATCAGGACTATGTGAGAGATCAGATCCAGACAATAAGTATAAATAGATGTAGAGATGGCTCAACTAGCCGTTAGGATAACGGCTAGTTTGATTTAGAAAAAGTAAAAATTTCCATTATATATTTATTTAATTTATTTATATTCTTAATTAATTTATTATTATTATTATTTTAATTTATTATACAATTAATTGACCAATTAAATAATTACCGAAAGAATTTCTACTAATTTACATCCTTCTTTAACAATTTATCCATAGGCATAGTGATATGTGCATACCCCTTGATGAACTTCCTGTAATACCCAATATGTTCCAATGTAGTGGGAAGCTGTCTTACTATCTTAGGTGGATGCAAGTTCACAATAATAGAAATATTAGTAGGTTGAATCATTAGTCCTTGCTTATAGATAATATGTCCCAACCATATTCCAAAAGGTACACAAAATATGCACTTCTTTAGGTTCAAAGAGATTTGATATTGTCTACATGTGTGGAGCACAAGTCTTAAACTTCCAACATGTTTTCTCAATAATCCAAATATTTTCCAATAATCAAAATATACCTCCAAAAACTTGTGGATGTATTCCTTAAAATTTGCGATAACCACCATAGAAAATATCGCAGGGGAATTTTTAAATCCAAAAGGCATTACTGTGTATTGATATGAGTCTCATTTTGTAGAAAATGTGGTCTTATGCCGATCTACAGGTGAAATCCTAATCTGAAAATTACCTGAGAATCCATATGTAAATGAGTAAGCTTCCTGACCTCCTATATTTTCTACTGCTCTATATATGAAAGGGGTAGGGAAGGGATCATGTAAACATAAATCATTGAAATTTATCAAATCAACACAGATTCTAATTTCTCCTTGAGTCTTCTTCTGTTGCACCACCATAGGACTCACCCATTCTCATTCTTATACAAGTTCAATACTTCTTTCTCCTATTATATTATCAAGCTCTGCTTTTAATTTCTCCTTATACTTTGGGTTAGCTTGTAAGCTCTTTGTTTCACTGGCTTCACATGAAGCTTAAGGGGAATCTTCATGACTCCTACATCTCCTATTATACCCTTCATCTCTGAAAACTTGGTAGGAAATAGTTCTTGAGATTCATGAAGTAACTTTGTAACTTTATTGATTGTATCCTCATCCCAGTAGTCTCTTATTGTTGCAAAACTAGGTTCCTTCTCTAATCCTATGTTTCCCTTCTTGGTCTTTAGTGGCTTCGTTATTTTTGGTATCTCTAGCTCCGGTCCACTTACCTCATGGTATCCTTCTGACTCTGCTATGTTGATGATTCAAGGATCTTCTCCTTCATCTATAGTAAGGTTATAACTGTCTTGTGTATTTTCTATCTGCGCAACCCAATCAAGTTGCTGCCATGTGAGTGGGGTTACATTCTCAAAGATCCTCTTCTTGAATGTCTCAAGGGAGAAATATATGTATGGGAAATAATCCTTAAAGTTGAGTGTTAAAATTAAATCAACCATGTCTACCCAATTCTCGGTGCCATGTCAAAGCTCATTTCTAGGTACCAATTCTTAGGGATTGTCTCTAATGTATGAAGGAATCCATGTACCCATTCTTGTTTTGTAATCTCCTTCCATGTTCTACTGCATAGCTCGATATACTTCCTAGGATTATTTTTACCATCATATTTTATCTCCATATTTGTATCTATATGTCCAAACCTTATCCAGACTAGTCTTCAAAATTCCTTCCAACCTCCTATATTATTCTTGTGTGTACTCCACCATCTAGCAGGGGTAGATTTTTGGGATATATCCAAGGCTAAGAACCTTTTATTTTCTGCAACTTGTTCTTCATAACCATTAAGAAAATTATTTACATCACCTATGACATCATAAGAAGGAAGGTTACATACCTCATATATCATACAACGAACTAATTTGGTCATTGTTACACAACGCCTTATGGATACTTCATCTAGCTTAATCTACCAGTTCTCTAACTCTTCTTCTAATTTTTTAGGTACAATAACTATCATGTTCCCAACTCAACTTGCCCTCTACAATAGGGTTAACAAAATCTTGTTCCTTCGTTGTCATTTGATAAATATTGTCTGTGTCAGCTATGTAGTATTCTTCTTTCACTGGTTCTGTGTATCTTACCCCTTATGATGGGTCCAAGGGAAAAATTACTCTGATATTTTTTCCTTAAAACATCATCTATCACTTCTTCATATTAACTATCGACATATTGTCAAATTCTCAGTCAATTCCAAGAAATGCAAGTTAAGGGTTACTTTCATCGACAATCTCTATTACTTCAAAATCAAAAGTAGTGTTAATTCCTTCAATATACACTATGACACCTGGTAGTCTTCCCAGAGGGAATATATTTTGTTGATTTTCCATCCTTAACTGAATATGTAACCACTTTAGCTTCAACTTACCCATTAATTCCCATGTCTGTTTCATTAAGACATTAGCATCAGATCCCGGATCCAGAATAATTTGATCAATCTCGTACTCTCCTATATACACACTAAGCCTCATATCTCTTCCAATTCTCCTATGTCAATTCAAATTATTGACTTTGTGCATCTTACTTCACGGTGTTTCTTTGGATGCGTAGGAATCTATAAACTCTTGAAGCCCTTCTACAACCTTTTGATCTCTTAAAATTTTCGTAAAAGTTTCTAGAAAAGAATATAAAATACGTACTTGATTTTTTGAATCCTAGTCTTGTATTAGAGCTCATTCCTATTTTGGAACTCGATTGTGTATCGAAGTTGATGACACCTCGCAGTTACTTTTCTAATTGGGAATTGGTTGTCCACTAGCGGTTGAAGCTCAAATATCCATAACACTTTGATTCTCTTCCCTAAATACTTCTTTTTACTTCTGAATATAAAAAATAGGAACTTTCTCAGTAGTCTTTCTAACCCATGCACTTTCATACTATTTCTTTTCATGTTGTTTGTCACTACCGGTAGCAGCTCCACTTCTAGTGAAAATACTAACTCGAGATTCATCATTCCTCCTTTCAAAAATAATCATTTGAATAGTCTATGTCAGTTGATTATTACTCTTTACTTGCATATTTTCCATAATTAGAGGACATTACTCAATTACATGGTCAAATGATTTATAGTACTTACATGTCATTGTGGGGTTCTGGCAGTCTCTTGCAAAATGGCCTGGTTGGCTGCAATTATAGGAAATTATTTGTAGATTTCCTCGACCAGCTCCACCACCTCAACCTCTTCCTTTCTAAACTCCTTCTCCACCATGTTGTCCATTGTACTCATGTTTTTAATCTTCTACTTGCATTATATAAGCATCAACACTGCACTCCATCATTAGGTCGTAAGCCCGACAATTATTGTCATCGTGTCCTAATGATTTACATAATTTGTAATATAGATTCCTCGAGGTCTATACATATTTCTATAACAAGTATTATTATTTTTAAAAATTTTGGCCTCTCATCTTACATATTTCGCACCACATGCTAAATCCTACATTTAAGGGATTTAGTGACCCACCAGCCATGTAATCCCTGAAGATAAGAAATTGTTCTTTAGAATGGCCATCCATCTACACTTTGTACACCATACTTATTCTCTAACGTGTTTTATTTTATCGATGTCTTGTATTTGTAGGGTTAGTTTTGTCAATTGATTATGAATCTATTGCATGCCTGCGTTAGTATATTGTATAGATGAAGCTTCCAATTTCATCGCAATTTCTACAACTTCAGCTTGACTTTCTATATTTTGTTGCATTAACGAAAATCTGATATGCACTAGCAACACAAATATAAATCATTCTTTATGTTTTTGTGGAGCTATGTCAAAGCTTACATGATCCAATGACACCTTAAATATGTGATCAAACTCCCAAACAAAGTAAATAGGTTCATGTTTGATCTCTTTCAACTTGGTGATTCACTATGACTCATAATTCAGCTTCTTAAACTCTCTTATCAGTGTTGTTTTAATATCTACATACATTATGTTCTGATTATTTGAATACTTCATATACCATGTTAATGGCCTATCTCACAGCGTCACAACGAGCTACTCTTTCTTTATATTCTCATCGTTGATCTGATTCATTGTCCATACAGCTTCACATAAAAACCAAAATTATTGCAGATCCTCCAATCAAGTTCCTTTGAAACAGGCAGCTTAATATCATCGGCTATACTTCTTCTTAGAGGGGGAAGGGAAGGGGGATGGGGGGTATGAGGGCTAAGGGGAGCAGGAAAGCCACAAACACCCTATATATTACTAGATTCTGACTTTTGCAAACTCTCAGGCTGGGAGGGATAATACTACGAATTTACCTATGGGTTATCAAGGTTTCTTTCTTCTCTTTCACATTTAGATCCACTCAAAAGGGGACTATAATCAATCTATATAAAGGTCTTAGGGTCTTGTCGAAGAGATATCTCTCTAGTATCTATTCTATATCTCTTTCCACTTCACATTATGCTGGTGTCTTGCTTGGATTTATTCTCTCTACTTCCAAACATAAGTAAAATAGAAATCTGATTGCATCCGCAAAAATGCATTTTCACACAGAAGCATCTTAATCTAAAGTTTAAGATATTTTAAATAATTACCTCATGGTCCTTTTAAGAATTTTCATTCTGCTTCATTGTAGGACATAGTTGAGTCTACAAAGAACTCAGTAATGAATCCTCCCAAGATGTTATCAATCTAAAAATTGACAACCCTTAAAATCCTATTGTCAGTGCTCTTGAGTCGACGTATTAGTTCACGAGTCCACACCAATGGTTCTCCACCCTTAAAACAATTATTTTTTTTGGTCAACCTCGATATCCACTCGTACAGTGCAATAGTAAAATAACTAAAGAAAACATCATATTGAGATCTGTAAAAATATACTTCTGTATCTAAGCTTCGGATGCCAGATGAGGGCTTCTATTTTCTTGGTCCAAAAATTATCTCAATTTCAAGTCTATCCAATATTCAATTTCATTCTTTGATGGGTACCATGTCCACATATCCCTCAAAAAAATCTTGGTCCCTACAAAAAATCCATTTTTTGGCTCGATTTGGGTTGACCCATGCTTGATATATACTACGCACCAACAAAGCCCTTGATCACTGACCCTTTTGGCAACAACCTATAAGAAAATCGTAGTCTCACCCAATGTGACTATGGGAGGATGCATAACCAGGTTTTTGCAGCCTTGAAGGACTAGGGTATGTTGTATTATTATAATATATTATTCTTATCACTTATAAATCACTTCACTGGATTAGATTATTCACTTAAACATGCCATATAAAACCATAAACCATCACCGTGCTGAAGTAAAATGAAACTCTAATAATTTCTACTGTACAATAAATAATAAGAAAATATATATATCAATCACACAATAAAACCAAATTAGCGTGGCTCACCCAAGTGTAGGGATACGTCCAGGAGAAATTGTTACCTAATATAATGAATATTTGAACAAAAACTGGTTCTTAGCATGTACAATAAGCTACAAGTTGTCTACACATTTAGTTGTAGAATATTCTCCAGGCCTTCGAGCACTTGGCTTCAAAGCTTCTCCTTCACTACCAAATTATAGATCACAATAATAATTCACTCATAACAATTAGCTAGATCAAAACTGAATGATTTGATGATTTTCTTGTTATTATTGTACCCTATATATACTATTAAATTATAAGCTTACATCATCAAAATACCATGGTTTAAATACCATGTACTCCTTAAAAATGCAAATATGGCCCACAAACCATTGATCCCTTACAAAAACGCGGGATTTTACAAAAACAAGGTGTTTCAACCCACCCCAAATCCCTTACAACATGACATGATATTACTCAAAAAACGCTCCATTGCATGCTCCACTATGCACTTCACTCCACAATATGCAGATTATTTGACAAAATCTAGGCCAAGTTGGGTTGTGCCCAACATGTCCCCTGACTTGGTTGATGTGCACCAATCAATGCTTCCACATACACCAAGTACTTTGCCTCATCACTCAACCATGTCCTCCTAGTTCCATGTCACCCTAGAGAAATAACTTGTTCTTGTCTTAAAAAAATTTGGGGAAAATCCATTGGGGTAACATGTCTTGGGAGGGTACCTTTGTTGACTTGTAATTGGCATTTAATCTTTCGAGGTGATGTGTCGAGAGCACAAACCATCCTAATATTTTTATTGGTCCACATATGGACCTATTTGGATGTGCTTTCAACCTATGCATGTATATTGTGTTGTGGAGTCCTTAGCCCAAACATAATTTTTACTTTTACCTTTAAAACTTTGGCAAACCATATCTTCTGATTTAGAAAGCCTTTTTCGGACTTCAATATAAAATTGGAAATCTCTTTATGATCACTCTCCATATGAGAAATTTCCAAGAGCTGTATATATTATTTTATGAGGAAACATTTACCTCAAATATTATGACATCCAACCACCATGGGTATACGATTTTATAACTTCTTCACATATCCTAATACTATGATGGTTCTCAACTAAAGACTGCAACTACGAGAACACTCCTTACAAACTTCCTTTGACATCAATTACAACACCATTTACATGAATGAATTTTCCATCAAAACCTTTGACATTAATGACAAACACTTTTAACACTGATACATATTTATGCAGGAATGCAACAGAATACACACGTAACCATAAATACAAATATGTAGTGGAAATAACACTTCATTTCATTAATATCAAAGAACTGAAATTTGCTTACAGATAGAATAGGAATAAAATAGCTAGGGTGTTGGTAGCTTATCTTTGGGAAGAGATGTGGTAGCTACAAGCATTTGAACTGAGTTACAATGAGGCTCGAGGGCCTATTTATTATTTAGAAACAATGGAAAACCCTAAACATCCAAAACCCTAACCCTAGGAGATGAAGCACCAAAACTATTGGCCCCGTTTTGGTAAATTGGTGTTTCAATTTCTTGGGGACGTAACTTTGACATATGATCTTCATTTCATGTGCACCATACCTTGTTATAAAGATCTATCCAAGGACTATAAATTTTGATGCAAGAAAGATAGGCTCGGTTGCTCTCGATTTTCCCAAAAAACATAGTTTAGGGCCTCAAAACGGCTCCAGAAGTTCAGGACCCGAAAAACTGTCAAAAACAGTATGTTGTGCCAAAACCGAAAAAATGAAAGAGAAAATGGTGGGGCTCCAAGTGAAATAGGTGGGTGGCCACCAATATCCACCTAGATCATACACCTAGTGGGGCTTATGCTTAACCTAGTCATTTCAAGACTTCACTATATTTCCTAATTTTAAGAAAGTATGAAATCAACATTAAATTTTACAGAAAAAAAAATAATTCTAAAAAAGAGTACTTTTCATCTACTATGGAAAAATTTTGTTTCAAAAAATTCCATCATTTACATACCAAAATTAGGGTCTAAATCTAACACGTACATTATTATTTAGTGAAAATAACATCACCAATGTTAGAAAAACACCATTATTTTGAGTTATAGCAACATTATTCTTTAGTGAAAAATAAAATTACCAATGTTAGAAAAAAACATTATCTTGATTTATAGAAATTCCACCATTATTTTGAGTTGTAGAAATTCTCCATAAATAAAGGTTATAGAAATTTTGTACATTTCATCTTTGCTGGATCATGTCTTAAAAAGTTGTGTAAGTATCTATAATAATTCTTTTTAACCCGACTATTTCCTAAAAATATGTGTAACTCTAATGTCTTTTTAACTTGTCATAATTGGGTAGAAATATCTTACACTAGTGTAGTTATTTTGTGTTCTATGGTATTCCATAATTTTTTTTTAGCCATTAATAGAAATTGAATTTTCACTACTCTCTATTGTATTTCCATTGCATGTTCCATTTCATTTCCTATCTAAATCTAACACCTGCATTATTGTTTAGTGAAAATAAGATTACCAATGTTAGAAAAACACCATTATTTTGAGTTATAGCAACATTATTCTTTAGGGAAAAATAAAATTACCAATGTTAGAAAATACCATTATTTTGAGTTATAGCAATTCTCCATAAACAAAGGTTATACAAATTTTGTACATTTCATGTTTTATGGATCACATCTTAAAAATTTGTGTATGTAAGTCTAATGATTCTTTTTAATTCGTCATAATTGGGCAAAAATATCTTATACTAGTGTAGTGATTTTGTGTTCTATAGTATTCTAGTATTTTATTTATTAATAGAAGTTGATTTTTCACTACTCTATTGTATTTCCGTGTGTATGTTCCATTTCATTTCTTATCTTTCATTTTGTTGCTTACAAAACCTAGTTCATGTAATAAATGATAGAAATATTGTAAATGATAATATTCTTTGGTTACAATAATAGTTCTAGAATAGGGGATGGCATTGATATCATTGATAACTATAACACATGGTTATAATGGTGATATAAATGAATGATACTTATATACTAGAAAAAACATATAAATTAAATACTTGGTAATTTCTAATATGAGTTAATCCATGATAAACATAAAAAAATTTACTCCATGAGACATCTCACATTGTAAAACTAAAATAATAATAAAAAATAACTAAATTATTATTACTATTTTTAAACGAAAATTCTGGTAGGGAAATAGAAACTTCCTAGATATATGCAAAAATCCTCAAGAAAAATATATTATTAACTCATAGTTAAACCTACGACTGAGACTTTCAGAGACCACCAGAATAGAGCTAAGATCCCAGACTCCAACGAGGAGATTCCTATCCTTCCACCCTTACTATGACAGGTGATGTCTCAGGGAACTCGAACCTGAGTGGTTGGGATAGAAAACCACCATCCCAACCACTCAAGCTAACTAATAGTTGAATCTCTCATGTTTTATTTGATGGAACACCCATGTATTAGGTTCTACATGTTGTAGCCTCAAAGTTCTAGTTCAACCTCTCATAACAGTGCTTGAATCTTCAACTCATTATTTTCCTCTAGTAGAATCTTTTCTGGCTTTCTAGCTAGATCCAAAGTTAAAATGGAATTATGTAATTTGATGGATTAAAAATGTTTTAATTAATATTTAAAATTAGTAAATTTATATTTATATTTTATTCTATTATCTAATTTGACACACTCATAATGTTTACATACAATAACATAACAAAGAATAATATTACATCTCTTCCATACTAGGCTGAAGTGAGCCTCTCTCCACAATTATTAATGCTAAAAAAGATTAATATCTAAGTTAAACATATATATATTTAAAAAATAATATAATAACATTTAAGTCCTAGTCTATAAGTTTTGGAGGGCTTTGGGGCTTTTTTTAAATCTATTTTTTAGAATCTAGTAGAGATTTGTTGGAAACACGTTAAGTTGTGATATCTAGACAATCTAAGTTCCATAAGTCTTTTTAAAGGTGTTGAATCTGTATACAAACCAACTTTGGACAAACAAGATCAATATTTCACCAACAACGATTCCCTAGATTCTTCTCAAAACTCAAAAACTTATAATGTTTAAACAACAATTTTTAACCATGGAGTTACAGCCACTTTGGAGATTCTTAATCTAGATATAAAGTGACACAATAACACAGACCAATACCACATGCCCCAAAAACCATAACTCATTTCATATGACACTTGCTAATATAAATTTTTATAATTAATAAATTTAAATAAAAAAGAAAAAAAATATAACTATTTTCGAAATAATAGTACTAAAAATATTCTAAAATATTATAAGGAGGTAAAATATTTACCATATGCCTAATAATTATTGATAATTAAATTAAAATCCTAAAATGCCAATTCCAAAGAGTACCTAACTATACAAATATTAAATAAGTAGTAAAATATGAATTGAATTTCTTCCTCTAAATTCAATTTTCAAACATAATATTAATTTAAATAATTTCTCATAAATCACAATTCACAAAACACTTCCATTAAGCACATACATCAAATGCATACATGAAATAATATTATAATAAGAATTCATGTATATATAGTAAACTACTCTAAATATAAATATATAATATGATAGTAGTAAGTCATAATATTTTACATAGATAACTCTAGATCCATCTTAACTCTAGATTTCCCAAGCCCCAAGAGGGATCAAATCTCTTTTAATTCAAATGTTCTTATGTCACCCATTAAATATTAATTTATTTTTACAAAAAGATTTTTTTTATCATTACTGAGTGGATGTGTAAGTTTGTCTGCCCATTCCCTTTAACATACAAATAAAAAGTAAAATTTATATGTTCTAAATAGAAAAATAATGTGAGCTATAGTAAAAAAATGAATATTTTTTAAAGTATTTAGAATTAAAAAAAATGTTTGAGTAAGATGATTAGATATTATACTTTTCAAAAATATTTCAACAATACATTTAAATATACTTTTTGAAGATCTATGTTAACTAACTTATGTCGATGTCAACTTCATATATATCTATATATAGAAAAGAGTTTTCAAAATAAAATGAATGTTGTATATAAAAAATACTTAATGTGTGTTATCAATAAAATATTTTAATACGAATTAGTATTCACATATACTTAAAAATACATTAATAATAAAATTCCATTTTAATTAAGTTTTTATGGTTAAAACATTTATTTTTTCATAGAGATACTCTATTTGGCATTCACAAATACAATTTAAACAATGAAAAATAACACATTTAATTTTGCACTCTAAAGAATTTTACACTAGAAGAAATTTGATTTCACTGTGCTCATGTAAGATCCATACTTAAGATGAATCTATGTTGGTTTTAATAGGTCCATACTTAAGATGGATCTATGTTGGTTTTAATAGATCCATTCAACATTATTATACGGTAAGTTCCTCAGATCAAACACCAAAGGTCACCGCTCACAAACAAATCACAAATCAATACACCAATATATCATGTGGTTAAAACCCTCGAAGAGGGAAACAGTCCATGACTTGAGCCAACGCGACCACTTTAGGCAATTTATTAATATAAAAAGAAAATTTACATATGTTTCTCTCATAGATGGTTACTGGACAAATGACCCTCCATGCTTTTTAACTATAGATCATGGGAGAATTAGGTGTTAAGCCACGGATCAAGTGTCGTTCATACCGAGGAGAGAGTGAACCATTAGATCACTACAAATTGTGACTATCAGATTATAAGTTACAAATATACATAGTAAAGAAACACATTTTACCTAACTCTACACTAGACCAAGTTATACTTAACTATTTCCTATGTGTCGAAATATCCTAACATCTCCCCTTAAGAATAACTTATGATAGGATTGAAGGATTTACAAAGGTGACACAAAAGGAGCCTATTTCCTATGTGTCGAAATATGCTAACATCCTCCATTAAGAACAACTTGGGATAAGATTGAAGGATTTACAAAGGTGACACAATAGGAGAAGGAAGGAGGCATTTGAGCCTATCCCCCTTAATGATAACTTTCTTGAACTCCAATCATGGATCGAAGTTTGGTAAACTTCGCTTTTGTGAGAGCCTATGTAAAGATATCGAAAACTTGATCATTGGTTGAACAATAGTGTACTTCAAGAACATGATCATGAATGATATTTCTGATGAAGTGTATATGAAGCTCAATGTGTTTCATACGCTGATGATGAACTAGATCTTTTCATAGCTTAATGACACTTTCATTATCACACTAAAGTGTAGTTGGATGTTGCTGATGAAAACCAAATTCAGACAAGATCTTACGAAGCCACATGGCTTCCTTGCTGGCTTCAACGACACCATGATACTCTTCTTCTACCGAATAAAGAGAGATGGAACTTTGTTTCTTACAAGACCAAGTAATAGGTCCTGAACCAAGAGTGAATACATATCTTGCAGTAGAATTTCTATCATCAGGGTCACCAGACCAATTAGAATTAGTGAAGCCAATCAACAATGGAGATGCCCCTACATTGTAATGAATCCTGAACTAAAATGTACCTTGATATATCAAAGTATTCTCTTAGATGCTTTCCAACGAATTCCATGAGGTTGGTTTATAAACTGAGAAACAAGACCAACGTCAAATGAAAGGTCATGATGGGTATGGGTTAGATATAGAAGTCTACCAACAAGTTGATGGTATAAGGTAGCATCAAATTTAGGGGTAGCGCAAGTGACTTAAATCTTGACTCCAAACTGAAAGGGAGAAGGGGTTGACTTACAGTCTTCCATGTGAAAGTGGCATAGAAGATCACATGCATACTTGGACTAAGAAAGGGTAATACCTTCTTTGGATTGCAAGACCTGAAGACTAAGGAAATAATGAAAGTGTCCTAAGTATGTCATTTCAAACTTCTTTTCGAGGCTATATACTTCACATGGTTTATATGGTTGGGATCACTACCAGTAAGGATAAGATCATCAACATAAAGAATAAGGATGGTGAAGGAATTACCCACTTTCTTAGTGTAGACAGTGCTGTCAAAATGACACCTAGAAAAGCCATTATCTAATAGAAATCTATCCATTTAGGCATACTAAGCCTGAGGAGCTTGTTTGAGACCATAGGGAGACTTCCTAATGTGAAAAACAAGGCTAGAGTTGTTTTGGATAAAGCTAGGGGGTTGTTCCATGTAGATTTCTTCATGCAAATCTCCATGTAAGAAGGCGGATTTAACATTCATCTGATGCACTTCCAATTTAAAGGAGGCAACAAGAGAAAGAACAAGGCGGATAGAATTTATTTTGGCAAAAGGGGAAAAGGTTTCAGTATAGTAAATTCCTTCAACTTGTGAAAATCCTTTAGCAACAAGACGAGATTTATGTCTATGCACTTTTCCATCTGGTCCAAACTTT
This sequence comes from Pinus albicaulis, assembly GCA_034641835.2. Classification (NCBI taxonomy): domain Eukaryota; kingdom Viridiplantae; phylum Streptophyta; class Pinopsida; order Pinales; family Pinaceae; genus Pinus; species Pinus albicaulis. The sequence continues at coordinate 222,708,947 of CM076581.1, forward strand.
TTTTTATAAACCCATATGCATCCGACAACTTTTCTTCCTTTTGGAAGAGGAACAAGATCCCAAGTATCATTTTCCAATAAGGAACGATAATCTTCATTCATAGCTTTATCCCAATCTAGATGAACAAAAGCTTCTTCAAAGGTGTCTGGATGAAGATTTTTTGGAACTTGAGCCAATAAGGAAGAGGCTCTTTCGAACTGAGAAAGTATACATCGTCAATCTGTAGGGTCACCTCCAAGAGAACCTGTTGCATTCCGAGTAGAGCAGACCCATCTTGGAAGATGTGGAGCAGAAGTAATATCTTCAAGAGGTGGAGGAGAATTGTCATCCTCGCTGTCATCATCTGAAATAGAAGGAATGCTATAAAAAATAGAACAGAAAGAGAGAAGTGGCACATATGTCGAATCAGGTTCGCAGGCCAAAGGTGGAACACCTGCCAAACTGCGCTCACAGGACGATATATTTTCATCAAATTTTACATCTCTTCTAGTGATTATATTTTTGGATTTTGGTTTAAGAAGTCTATATCCTTTGACATCTTCAGCATATCCAAAAAACGGAATTTTCACTCTTAGGTTCTAAGGCTTTATGTTTCTCATCTGGAATGTGGGCCCAAGCATCACTTCCAAAAAGATGAAATTAACTTACATCTGGTTTGATTGAGCTCCAAGATTCTTCTGGAGTTATATTCCTTAAAACCTTAATAGGAGTGTGATTTATTATGTAATTTTCATAGTTAATTGTTTCTACCCAAAAATTGAGACTAAGTCCTTTAGATTGAATCATACAATTAGCCATTTCTTTTAAGGTGGGATTATTCCATTCAACTACACCATTTTGTTATGGATTATATGGAACATTATGTTGCAATTGAATGTCATTCTCATTGCATAAGTTGATAATTTTTTTGTTAACATATTCTCCTCCATTGTTTGATCTTAACTTAAGAATTTGATGTCCAAATTATTTCTCAGCAAAGGCCTTAAAGGCCAGGAACATGTTAAAAACTCCACTCTTGAGTTTTAAGAAGTATACCCAAGTGCGTCTAGAAAAATCATCAATGAAAGTTAAGAAGTACTATCGACTAGAGAAAGAAACAACAGGAAGTGGACCACATAAATCACTGTGCACAAGTTGCAAAGGGGCTAAATCATGCCAAGTGGAACCTTATTCAAAACTATCCTGATGATTTTTTATGAGTACACATCCGGAGAAAACACCATCTTGGGAAGATACCATAGGAAGACTTGCCACCATATTTTCTTTACATAGAGTTTGAAGAGAGCGATAGTTTAAGTGACCAAATTTCTCAAGCCAAAGTTTTCTCACTTCATAATTATGAGCAATAAAAATGGAGGGAAGACATGATGACCCAAATTTGTCAAACTTATACAACCTTTTGGAATCATCAGCAATGCGAGTAGCTAAAATATGTCTAGTATCTTTGAGGTCCTTTAATACAACATGATGAGGTGAGAATTCTACTATTTTCCTTTCACCTGAATGAGTTATCTGATAAATAGATAAAAGGTTGCATGAAAAGGTAGGAACACATAGTACATCATTAAACTGACCATTATCTAGATGAATGGTTCCAGATCCTACAACACTAAGAGATATATTATCACCAACATAAATATGTTTGGTGTTATAATCATTTAAAGAAGAAAACATGGCCTTATTTTTAGCCATGTTGTAAGAAGCTCTAGAATCAATGAGCCACTCATGAGAATGAGAAGAAGAAGATACATTTAATGCATAACCAGATGCTTGAAAACCAGAAGCAGAAAGTGCCATTCCTGAAGATGAAGTTGAGGAGGTCCCCAAATTGTTGTGGTGCTTCTTCATTGTTTCTTCCAAGGCTTCCATATTTTTAAAAAATTTAGACTCTACATGGCTATCATGATTACAAAATTTGCAATGTCTCTCTATTTTCTTTCCTTTTTTTGCAGTTGCCTTATCAGTTTGATGAGTTTCTTTCTGAATTTGCGGCTGAAATTGCTTAGGACCCTTGTTTGGTTTAGGACTATACTTTTTAGGATACTACTTCTTGGGATTCTTTTGATATGGTTTATGTTGGGATGCTAAGGCTTTCTTAGAACCGTTTCCAGAAGTGATAAGACCAAGGTGTAAGATTTCTCTTGTTCTCTTATCAAAGAATAAAAAAATGCATCAGAAGAGGGTTTCTTGTAGGTTGTTCTCTGAGAAATTATGGCTTCTCTAGTGGAATGGAAGGTGGAAAAAAAAACAGAGTATGTTATAGATGAGGCTATCATCTTCCTTTTTTACCTTACAACCTTATAAAATAAGTGTAATGGTTTTGAATTTGGACAAAAAATCTTCAATAGAGGAGAAATTATTGGGGTCCAAAGTAAGCAACTCATTTTGAAGCTAGTGGCCCCTGATTTGATTTTGAATGCCAAAAACAGTATTTAGATTTTTCAGGGCTCTATCAGGGTGGTCAATTTCAAGGATATCAAATCGAAGATCTTGAGCAATGGAAATTCCTATAAACCCTCGTGCTTGATACTATTTATTTTCCCATTTAGTGGCTTTACCTACATCGGTGGGTTTAGTTTCTTGTTCTGTGTCTATTCTATAAAGCCCTTTACTTCTAAGTAAATCTACCATGTGAGGTAGTCATTGGAAATAATAGGTGTTGTTAAGAATAACCAGGCAAGCACTTTCCATTTTGTAAAAAATAAAGCTGAAAATTGATGAAACTAACTACTCCAATGGAAAGATCTCAAAAAATTAGGCCGATTCAAAAAAATGGCTCGAAAAATGGCTTCCGGATGAAGAAGTTATGCCTTTTTGAAAAAAATGAGTTGTAGATGCTGAATAGTTACGAGAACGGTTCAAATTTGAAGATGAAGTTCTACTTTTAAAAAAATCCCGCCCCTTTAAGAAAAACTTTTTTAGAAAAAGAAGCTTGAGAGAGAGACTTGAATCCAAGATCTCTATTCTCATAAACAAACTTTACACCGAGTGAGCTAGTAAAAGGGTTCTATAATTGTGTGAAAGGAGGAAGGTTTTTTTTTTTGTACTCTTTGTTTTGCGTGCTTTTTCCTCCAAAGAAAACAAAAAATTCGAGAAAAAAAATAAAAACGAAATACAACACTTGCGGCAAAACATTATATTTTCCATTAATCTTACCAGCAACTATCCCTTTTTTGCTATTTATGATTTCTCGAGATGACACAAAGACGCGAGGAAAGAGCGTACGTAGCAAAAAAAATCTTGTCTTCCTAATTTTGATTTTCCAAGATCGCACACAGTGTAGAGAAAAGATCATACACAGAGAAGAGGGTATAGATCCAGTAACAGAAAAATATAAACCAAAATAAATAGAGGGAACCAAAATAAACAAAATGATTAATAAATGTAACTCCAAAATAGATACTTTATACCTCTAGATCAAAAATGACATAACTTGGGAAACCATAAACCTTTTCGCATGAAACGAAAGGGGTTCCTCATTGTAACAGACGCTCGGGACACAACAGAGCCATTCTCCAAGCCCAAAAAGGTTCATAGATAATAGATCTAAAAAATGACAGTCTCATGCAGTCAAACCGGCTTTAGATTTGGATCAACAACAGATACAACCCTCAAAATAGATCTGATACCATGTAGGAATTTACAGGGTAAGTTCCTTAGATCAAACACCAAAGGTCATCGCTCACAAAAAAATCACAAATAAGTACACCAGTATATCACGTGGTTAAAACCCTCGAAGAGGGAAACAGTCCACGGCCTAAGCCGACGGGGCCACTTTAGGAAATTTATTAATATAAATAGCAAAGTTACATATTTTTCTCTCATAAATGGTTATCGGACAAATGACCCTCCATGCTCTTTAAATAGGGATCATGGACCAATCGGGTGTTAAGCCACGGATCCAGTGTCGCTAATACCGAGGAGAGAGTGAACCATTGGATCACTACAAATTGTGATTGTCAGATTATAAGTTACAAATATACATAGTAAATAAACACACTTTACGTAACTCTACACTAGGCGAAGTTATACTTAACCATTTCCTATGTGTCGGAATATCCTAACATTATACTTTAATAATATTTATAATTCTAATATTACATCTTTAAAGATTTATTATTTCAATATTTTATTTCTAAAGTTTCCTTCCTTGGTTTGGGGAAAGAATAATTGTTAAATATTCTATTAATAAATTAAAACATTTACTTGAAAGATTTTTTTTGATTAATTTTTATCCAAAAAAATATTATCTTAATAATATAATTTTCAATTCTCTTGATTAAAATTTGAATCTCTAACAAATACATGAAAAAATAATCATCTTGAAAAATAGCCTTTACAATTTTAAAATCTATATAAATAATTTTTATTAAAGGATAATGGACTAATAAAAACAATTAAAAATAAAAGTAATATTATTAATTGGATATTCAAGTCTCACGAGCACAATCAGTTGAGGATGGGTCTCCTCAAAAGGGCGACCCACGATAAACCACACTAACGGTGTTGCCCTAGTGCTAGAGTAGGACACAAGTTAAACCCAGTTTTCTTAGTGCTAGTGTGGGCCACGCTGAGTGCTATCCTAGGTGATTTTGACGATTTAGATGTGCGTGGGGTCGTGGTGTCTCAAGCCACAGGTCAAGCCTAATGTCATCTCTAGTAAACTTAGCATGATGTAATCTTTGGTGAACTCATACGAGTTGACAAATATATATATATATATATATATATATATATATATATATATATATATATATATATATATATATATATATATATATATATATGAAATATTTAGCGTTAAAAAATTGAAGAATGAAAGACAAATATATTAAATAAACTAACCTAGATCCATATTAACAATGCTAATTTATTTAATATCTGTGTCCTTCATTACCTAAATTCTTTATGCAAAACATTTTTGAACTCCCTTGAAAAATTCCAAATGTTTGTTTATCACTCAATACATATTTATTTCTATTTATAAGATTTTCTCATCATTATTATAAAACATCCCATTGACTTAATATTTTAAAAAATAAAATAATATATCCCATCGATAATATTATTAATATTTTAATATTTTTAAGTATTAAGTCAATGTTTTTTAATAATATTAAAGATACTAATATTACATTTTTAAAGGTTATTATTTTAATATTTTATTTCTGGAGTTTATTAGGTTATTTTTAATTAATATATATATATATTTTTAATTATTTTAATAATCTAATTTTCACTTCTCTTTTAATGAATTGGTCAAAGTTTGAATCTATATCAATTTTAATGATATACATTTTCCCATTGAAATTTATCAATGTGCTAAAATGAAGAAATAATCATCTTAAAAGATAACTTTTAGAATTTCAAAGTTTATATAAACTTTTTTATTTAAATTAGTTTGAAAAAAGTATACACTATAATGTATTAAAGGTATACAAATTAAAGGTTATTTTTAATTAATATTTACTTTAAAAAAAAACTAATTTTAACAATCTAATTTTCACTTCTCTTTTAATTAATTGGTCAAACTTTGAATCTATATCAAATTTTTTGATATAATTTTCCATAGAAACTTATCAATGTGCTAAAATGAAGAAATAGTCATCTTAAAAGATAAGATTTAGAATTTCAAAGTTGATATAAACCTTTTTTATTTAAATCAGTTTAAATAAAGTATACACTATACTAGTTAAATCTACTCTATGAAACTATAAAATCAATAAATTCATTGTAAACATTGCAATGGGTCAACTTTACCTTATGCAATTTTAAAATTGGTCAATATGGTCATTTTTAGTTAATCATTTTAAAATTGATAGTCATATTTAATTGATCATTTTAATTCTCACATTGAAAGATGTGCACATCTTAAGTGATAAGATAATTTTCTTATTAATGTTTAGCTGTGGCTATATAAAATATATTTTCAATCAACTAAATATATTTTCAAAGATTACAATACTGCACATTTTTCTAAAAAAGTGTGTAAATAATCCCAAATATAAAAATACTTTAAAATTCATAAATAAGTAGTTTCTATTGATTTAAAAAGTATACAATAAAGAGCATGAAAAACGCCTTTTATTTTCTAAATCAACTAAGATGATATACATGCTTCTCTCACTAACTAAACTCATATTTCAAAGGGTATCGCACCTGCTTTAAGAAAAAATGGTAAATAACCCCTAAATATAAAATTACTCAAAAATTTATAAACAATCCCAAAAGATGTGAAAATTATTTTTATTAATTTAAATTTAAAAATTATGCAATATGCAATGCGCAAAATTATTTTATTTCCTAAATAAATAATCAATAATGAACTACGACAGCCATTTACCTAACCCAAAATACTCTTTCTCGTCGAGACATATCCCCTCACTTCTACTACAGAAGGAGAAGACGTTATGTGAAAAATATAACGAAGAACCACCACATGAAAATGAACTTGACAAAAGTGAAATGATCTAAAGAAAGACAAATAAAAGGCTATATGTTTAAAGAAGGACAAATAAAAGGATATAAATACTTGCATGATGAGTGGCCAATGGGATAAGGTGTGTGGGTGATGAAATTACATCACATATTGCAAAGGAAACGTGGTAAGGCTATAGCATAAGAAACACTAGTAGATAAAAAATTTTGTTATTCTAATTCGAATTTTGATCTTGAGTAGGAAGGAAATTTTTTCCTTCTTATGCAACTTTGACATTGGCATTGCTTATTTCAAAACAACCTTTCATGCTTTTGAATGCACAACAAAATAAACCAAGGTGGATGTTTTAGTTGTTGATAGAACAATAGTACTCAACGTTGCTTTCATAATCATGAATGTAGTTTAATCTCATGTTGTAATAGTTCCATTGAAAATGAGAGTTTTCATTCCCATTGTAATGATGTACTATCGCATAGATAAATAAATTAGAAAAGAACTTAATCTTAAACAACTATCAACATATGTGATGTATTACGTCTCAAATATTAGATCCCATTGTATTGATGTTCTATTGAGAAATGAAGAGACAAAAAGAATAAATAACTTAATCAAAAGAATGAAATAAAATATCATATAACCATCACTGAAATTACAATTATTATAGCAAACAATAATCAAATTTAAAATAAAACCTTAAACATAACTAGTCATATCTGAAAATACATAATGATAATGTAATATTAATTTCATTCAAACTTACACTTGAATACTATCAACTACCTCTATAATTTTAAAGCAAGTGTCATTAATAATACCAATTCCATCTATCTAAAATGCACAAATAATAATATGAAAACCATATAGGAACCATACCATGATAATAAATCCTTTTATAAACTTCCATTTTATTTTTAAAAAACATAAAATTTAGTTAATAAAAATAAGAATAGTGTTATTTATAATTTATTATTACATAGTTATATATGTTTAAATTAATGGCCGTTCATTAAAGAATTCATGAATTCATTACTGAAACGTAAGTCCTGTTCTTTTATAAACTTACATTTTATTTAAAAATAAAATAAGATATAAATAATATAAATAAAAGTAGTGTTATTTATAATTTATTATTACATAATTAAATATATTTAAACTAATGGGTGATCATTGAAGAATTCATTACTGTAACGTAATTCATGGCCTTAGGCAGAGACAATGATCACCCATTACTGTAACGTAATTCATGGCCTTAGGCAGAGACAAGTGCTATACTGCATTATTGTTATGTATCCTAACACGCTGTGTACATGAATAATTAATAGCATGCATCACCAAAAATGGTTTCTAATTATAATTGATCAAATAATGGAACGAACCAACCCTAACCTCCAGGGAATATTAACGCTTCCTATATCGATTCCACGACTGTTGCTTCATACAGAATGATTAATTCAAGCACTCGTAAGATTGATATCCTTTAATTCCATCTTTACTCACTATGATTTTGTTCATTATCTACTATACAAGATTGTGCTCCACATATTGGCACAAGAAATATTGGAAGTTTACAGGACAAGATTCTTCACTTGAGAAATATTTAAGAACCTTAAAACCAAAGGGCGCTTGAAAGCCTATCCACAAGAAAACTTGGAAGTTTACAAGAACAAATTCTTCCGTTGAAAGATACTGGAAAAACCTTAAAACCGGAGCTCGCTTTAAAACCTATCATGTCACTTGGACATCCAGGAAAATTAGAAGCTAGAGGAGAGGTAGCATGCTTAATCCAGACCAAGTAGGCGCCTTAGATCCCTTGTTCCAAATTTATCGATTTTAGCCGCCTCTTCACCAGATTTCTTGATCGAGAAGCTGGATAAATGCAAGGATCTTAAACTTGGAGAATTCATAAATGCTGGACCGGCCCATTTCTCTGAAATAAAAGTAGGAAAATTGGGGGTCTTTATGTCGTTTCCTTCCTCGACGATCTCAGTTTCCAGTCCAGGCAGAGCAGCTGCTTTAGATTCTTTTGACGAAACCGATGTTGACTTCACGATTCGACCATGGGAAATAAGTCTCAGATATGGACACATGAACTCACTTGGGGTTACAAAATCGTTACTGTACGAAATTTTTTATAACTAATTTCCAGCACAACATTCTCCACCGTATGTTGATATTAAGGTGGGAATTTCTCTAATCATCTAAAATTTCAGATGAATGGCTCAAAATAATACACATGGGATAGAGGTAAGTTGTTTTCAAATAGTGAAGCCTTACAACGTAATAAATTAACCCAGACACATAATGTCAAAATACTTTGAAGTGTTAAGGTTTGAATGGAAACCGTAACAGATTTTTTTTAAAGTCACTTCTAGGCTTGCTAGGAAAAATCTATATGGATAGAGTGTAATCTAGTAATCAAACTTTAAAACAATTGGCCAATAGGATTGAAATTCTTTATGAAAATATATTTTTATTTTTACAAAAAATTTCATTAGAATTTTATGTTCTCAAATATGCCAAATTAAAAAAAATATTATTGGAAAAACAATAGATTGTCAAAGCCCCTAAGAACAACTAATATTTACGTAACTAGACACTACAAAACATGACTACATTTATTGACTCGATTACACTTACATAAATATCTAACCTATAATATATAATAATAATAAATGTTTGGCAATAAACACAACTAAGTTAACTTAAAAGTAGACTATAACAATAATTTTTAAAATATCATATTCATAACCATAATCAAGTATATATATCAAAGTAGGTAATGAAATATTATAAAATTATATTATATTATAATAAATGATTAATTTATATTAATAGATGTGTTTATTTTTGAAATGCCTTACTGTAATTGTTATATGTTTTAGAAAAATTTTGACATTTTTTTTTTATCAAATTGCTTAAATTTAAATAGAAATCTTGGTGGAATCATAAGTTTAATGTAAATTCTTTATAATCTGAGTGTTTAATTTATGAAGTAGTTTTTAAGTGAGGCTACTTGGAGTTTCGGTTAGAATGAAACTGGCCAAAAAATTTGTGGTCAAATTTTAACCATTAAACTTGTGATTTCAAAAAATCCCCACTAAATTCTATACAAAGTAAATCGAAAAATAAACAAAAAAAACTTTCCAAAAAATAACACTTAAAAATTACTCTTTAATTTAAAAAAAACCAACTCCATTTAAATATAAAAGACTCACTGAAATTTACCATTTATAAATTATTTTTAATAATATAATTTTTTTTATCCACAAAATAGTTATAGTTTTTGGAGTTGTATTTAGTGTGACTTTTTGAAGTTTCAGGTGCCGGAATTCGGTGAAAATTTTGAGGTAAAATCTTGGTTTTTGTTATTCAAACTGATTTTTTGACTCTATATATGGATTCAGCACCCTCAAAAACCTCTAAAGCACTTCGATTGTGCAAAGTTAGCAATCAAACTTCTCTTTTCAATAAATTTCTGCCGAAATTTAGAAAAATTACACCATAAAAAATCACCTTAAAAACCTTAAAAAAATCACACTGAAAACTACTCGATAGTTTTCTCCCTATTAATCAAAATTTATCTCACAAATACTTAAAAAGAAAGTCAAACTCATCTGAGAATATGACACTACTATCGAGATCCTTTGAGTTAAATAAATCCCCACTGCTATCGAGATACCTACTCTTAATTAAAAAATTCCCACGCTTTTCAAAACAATAGTGTATTACACTCCTCACGTAACGATCGCAAACAAAAAAACTCTATACTTCAACATTAATAGCTTCTCGATCCACAAAATGATGTCGGAGATCTCTATCTTCGTGTACAGAGTATGATTTAAATTCATTTCATATCAATACGCAATCTCTCAACAATTATTTTGTTAATAGACACCGCCTGTTTACTGATAACTTCTGTTTGTCTGAGTCGAAAGATAGCGGAGAAACCAATAAATAAGTACCGAGATGCCAATACTCTATGCTTCGCAGAGATCGAAGCATTGGACAGGGCGAACGAAGCAAGTGGTATGTGCTGGCAAGGGTATATTAGGTAATCGAGTCGACGACCTTAGCTACTTATTTGTCCATTTCCTAGCTGATCGGATCCTTTCTGCACCGAAAAAGCCTATCTGGAAAATCACTTTTTAATGAATCTACACTACCACCTTCACAGTTGGTTGCCTATATAAACCATCTCCATCTCTTTCACATTGCACTCCATCATTGCGTATACCTCCTCATGTTGTCAAACATGGCAGGTACTCATTCCGCCTTCCTACTCGCCTTTTTCGCAGTCATATGCCTCCACGCATATAGCTGTGACGCTGCTTACTATCCACCGTCTCCAGTTTCGAAATACCCTCCCAAGCCCGTCGAATACCCCCCTCCGGTGCACAAATCTCCTCCCGCGCCCATATATTCTCCCCCTTTCTACAAATCTCCTCCGAAGCCAACAGTGTCTCCTCCTCCGCTTCACAAATATCCTCCTCCAGAGCACAAATCTCATCATCACAAACATCACCATCATCATCATGAGGAAGAGCATAAATATCCTCCTTTTCACAAGTCTCCACCCAAGCACGTAGTGATTCCTCCCCCTGTTCACCAATCTCCTCCCAAGCCCATAGAATATCCTCCCCCTGTTTACAAATCTCCTCCTAAGCCCATAGAATACCCTCCCCCTGTTCACAAATTTCCTCCCCCGGAGTACAAATCCCCTCCACACTACAAATTTCCTCCTCCTCATCATGCTTACTGATAAAGGTACACATGTCTACTGCATATATTTCATTGATCTCATTGCTTATTTTTATTAAATTGAGTTTAATGATCCTCATTGTATCTAATCTATTATCCCCGAATTGCAGGGGCGATATTATAAAGCTGTTCATTGAATAATCGTTATTATACGATGGTACAATCTGCATGCACTGGTTTAGTTTCATCCTATATATATTGGTCATGTTGGATCAATTCTTCCTCTTGAGTTTGTTAGTGTGTTTCAAGTCTTGAAGTTCGTAGTCTTTCGCATATAAGTTGTAAGCATATGTCTATCTATTTTTTCGCAATAAAATTTCCAGTGCCTCATTTTAGTTTACATTTTCTCTATGGTGAATGAAGCAATGGACTGAGATGGCCAGGGAATAACGTGCATTAAAAGGGAATCTACTGTTCGACTGCGGTTGATATCTTTTCTTTTCCACGATAAAATAAATTGGCATATGTAGAGTGACTGAAATAATTTGCAGCAGCTTAATTGTTGCACTTTTTATTTTATTTTTTGGAAGTCCATAAAATTTTGCAGAGCTTTTTAACAATTTGTAGTTTCAGTTGTGCAATCTCTAGAGATTTAGTGATTCTGTGGTTTTTCAGGGCATTAAATTTATTTATAAATTCAAAACTACACAATTTAAAGAAATAAAATTCTCCATCTTACTCAAAATTATTGGCAGACACTAAAAAGTCTAATAGTTAAACTGCTCTAAATATTTTTCATTGCTCCAATGACTCGCGTTGGTGCAAGTTGCAACAACTGAGTCTGTTTCTTTCGGTATCAAATTCTTTCACTTAATTGTATTTTCATCACGGCAATCACTCACAGAAAAAACAGAACTCCAATCATTGTGCGAAAAGCTCTATTAGTCTAACTGACAGGGTTATCACTTCCAATATATATTTCTGGTGGCTGATCAAATTGTGTTATTAATTACGTTTCATCACGCGAATTTGTCACACAAAATTAAGCGCAATCACTCGATCGGTTTAGTTCGCCGCAAATGCTCTCAGTTGATAATTAATAGATTTATTACACTTTCAAGAAAGGAGGTAAATTGAAAGAAAAAACTACATTTTTTTATGATGCTTGTTTTTGGATAAGGTGTAATTTAGTTGAGGTATCTCTCATGTCTGGTGAACACTTCACCTATTTCCAAGCATACAGTAATTTCAGAGTGATATACCACTCATACATAAAGCAAAGATATAACAGTTTGGAATTAAAATATTTATATAATGACCATTTGTCATTAATAATAGAAATATATAATTAGGTTAAATGGGAATTTTAATAATTTTGTATTAAAATAATATGTTATAGAAGTGAAATTGATTAGGTTTAAATAAAATATAATAAAATGATTGAGAAAATTGGAGTCAGGGAAGGGGTAACAGTTTGAATTGGAATGAACCAATAATTAATAAGTTGAAATAAAGATGTTGATATAAAGGAAATAAAAATTAATTTACAATATTAAATTATTAGATAAAATAATATTTAATAATTAAATTAATTAAAAATAAAAAAATTAGAATTAAGTAATTATTATTAATAATATTTTTTTTATAGAATTAAAATGAGGGAAGTTTAGTTAATTTTACAGAATGATAAGGAAAAACAACGAAATCGTAAACGATTTAAAAAATAAAGGGGAAGAGTTAAATTTTGAGATGTAAAAGTATTGAAATAGATTAAGATAGTAATAATTAGGATGTAATTAAAGTTAGATTTAAATATGGAATAAGAGACTCTCTTAGATTTATAGCAGCTTAGATTTAGTTTATTTTTAAGAGATTAATTTTTTTTTGTTTATTTCAAAAGAGAATGTATTTCAAAAGATTTCATTTCTCTTGGTAGATCTAGAGTTAAAATATTTGAGAAACTAATCACACACCAAAAATTATGTTACATTAAATTAATCATACATATAAATACAACAACTGTTGCTTTAAGATATAAACTCTATCTTAACTATAGAATCAACCAGTTGAGAAAATATCTCAACCAAACACCAAAGTAGGAGCTATATTACTTGGAACAATCAACTAGTTGAGAAAATATCTCAACCAAACACCAAAGTAGGAGCTATATTAGTTGGACTAAATCTCTTAGATCGAAATAATTAAAAATCACACAACAATTACATTTAATGATCAAGAATCTCATTCAGTGTCCATAAGAAAACTAGAAGTTAAATCTCCAAGTCCCTCCCTTAACAAGTACTTGTCTTTGATCTTCATGTCTACAAATTTTTCATTATATTATTAAGACATCTTCAAAATCGAATAGATCAAACTCCATAACAACCTCCCAAGCTATCGCATAAAATTTAAATCTCCATGTCCCTCCCTTAACAAGTACTTGTCTTTGATCTTCATGTCTACAAAGTCTTCATTATCTTATTAAAACATCTTTGAAATCGAGTAGATCAAACTCCATAACAACCTCCAAAGCTATCGCATAACCTTACGAGAAGACCACTCCTATGTCTCCAACAAATGTGAGATGTTTCCATAGATCCACAACTACCAAAATATCTCAATAAAAATCCATATTGAGTTTTACACCACTCGATCTATTAAAATAGTTGTTTCAGACACAATTAATCACCTGTTTGCATTAAGTGAATACTAGTCATTCTATAGATGAGCTCCCATCCACCTAGATAAATCAGTACCAACAACTATACTCGTCATTTATTTAAAATATCCATATAGATACAAAATTCATCTTGAATCAATCATTAGAACATGAATTTCATTTAAAGATCCTTCATCATTTATTGATGAAAACGAATTCTGGGGCCTATCATTTCAAGTTTTCTTATCGTATCGATCCTAGGACTTGTGGGTTATGATTCCACAAACTAAGCTCATCCTTGCATCGACTACAAAAACTAAATAGCTTTGTTGCCTACATGTAATGTTAATTCATCAAATAAAGTCAATAAATCTATGCATCAAGCCATCAATGCATTAAATCACCATGCGAGACACATAGAATTATATAAAGTAGAAATCAAATTTCATTAACTAAACCCACTAAACTATTACATGACATCTATTAGCGCCTTGGTTGGAAATATGTTCATTCTAATGGCCACCTCTTTTCAATGCCCAAAGGCCACAATTTATAGAAGAAATTACAATATTGTGGATCATTTCAAGATCCATGATCTTCTCCATAAAACTATCAACATGATCCCATCCACAAAGCTCTCAACATGATTTTTTTTACAAAACGCTCAACATAATCCCTAATATCCCTCACAAATCTGATCTTTCAATCTTTTTAACAAATCCCTTGCCTTTTGACCTGTTTTTTTCATGTTTGCCTTCAAGAAGTTGTTCTTCCTATTTTTTTTTGAACGATGGTTCGATGCTTCTACATTAGACTCCCAAGGTACAAAAACTTATGACCAACATGTTATTGTAACTCATTATTGACTCGGTGCTTTTTGGTTAAGATTTATTACTATAGAGGCAGGTTATGAAACAACTGATGGAGCTTCATCTATTCAATTTATTGTAACAAGTTGCAACCTGCCTCTATAGTAACAAATCTCTCCACCTTGCTACATGATACCTCACCAAACTGTCTCCTGAGTTTGGGTTATTGGCATCTTCCAGGTTCTTTCCTCTAGAACCATTTCAGCACTCCTTTGTCTAGGCCATTGCAAATCTTCTTAGCTTCCCTCGTGTCAACTACACAAAGAAAACAAATCTCTTACTAGATCTTCAATCACTTGCACCTTCTTTTGTTGCTTCTCCTCCACACTACAAGAAAGAATCTTTTGCGCTTTGATACCACTTGATGAAAACGAATTTTGGGGCCTATCATTTCAATTTTTCTTAAGGTATCGATCCTAGGACCTGTGGTTTATGATTCCACAAACTAAGCTCATCGTTGCATCCACTGCAAAAACATAACAACTTTGTTTCCAACATGTAACTTTAATTCATCAAATAAATTCAAGTCATCAATGCATTAAATCACCATGCCACACACATAGAATTATATAAAGTAGAAATCAAATTTCATTTACTAACCCACTAAACTATTACATAACATCTAATGGCCGCATTTTTTCAATGCCCAAAGGCCACAATTTATAGAGGAAATTACAATATTGTGGATCATTTCAGGATCCATGATCTTCTCCATAAAACTCTCAACCTGATCCTCTCCACAAAACTCAACATGATTTTTTTTCACAAAAATCTCAACATAATCCTTAAGATACTTCACAAATCTGATTTTTCAAGTTTTTTAACAAATAGCTTACTTTTTTATTTTTTTTCATTTTCACCCTAATAAATTATTCTTACCAAATTTTTTTAAATGATGATTCGAAACTCCTATATCATTTATCCCAACAAAATCAATCACAATTCTCATAACAACGGACTACAAAACGAATCATTATTCCTACCATAACAAACTAGCTTTTCACACTCGTGAATATCATATATGAGCAACCTTAAGCCCTAAGAAGACAGATATAGCTTATCACTAGAAGCTAAAGCAGTGACACTTGTTTGACTAAGCCCTAAGTAGACAGATATAGCCTTATCCTAGCCTTATCACCCTATGTGCGAACAGGTAATGGATAATTGGATCAACCCATATATAGCTTAAAATCTATTTGATTTTTAAAATAGAATAATAATTTTGTAACTATATTTAAATTTAATTAATATGTATATAAATTTTTTAATATATATGTTAAAATTATAATATAATAATATGTTTAACTATATATATTTATGTTCATTTTTCCATAGATATTATAAATTGTAAATAGGCTTAACTATAATATCATGGTATCATGGGTCAATACCAAGGTTCATCGATCCAATATGCCCTAAAAACATCTCCTTTTTTCACAATTAAAATAAATTATAAATATTTTATGTAAATTTAATTTTATAATATTTGTTTATTAGATCTAAAAGAAAAAATATTACACCTCTATCACATTAACTGTATAAGATATAAATAGTAGCTATAAATTAACATCCATTTTACCATATAAATTAAAATAATAATTTTGTAACCATATTTAAATTTAATTAATAATCACATAAAAACTTAATATTTTCATTTTTAACAATAAATATTCGCCCCCACTTCACCATGGATATTATTAACCATACCATACCATTGGCCAATATGATCACTCATCAATACCACTTGCCCAAAAACCATCTCTCATTTCACAAACAAAATAATACTTATCATATAACAATATTTTTAACAATAGATACTCACCCCACTTTAACATCTATACTATTAAGCATACCATACCATGGGCCAATGCCCAAAAAAAATCTTTCATATATATATATATATATATATATATATATTATTTTTGGGCAAAGAGGCACTCTCCATTCCAATATGGAAGAGATGTTGTAATCATAGTATTCAAAACCGGAACACACTCAACCCTCTCAGATTTCATTAAAATTATCTCTAATTTCAGAAACAAAATAATACTTATTATATAACAATATTTTTAATCATGTATACTTACCCCACTTTACCATGGATATTATTAACCATACTATTAACATCCATTTTACCATATAAATTAAAATGATAATTTTGTAACGTATTTAAATTTCATTAATAAGCACATAAAATATTAATACTTACAATATAACAAGATTTTTAAGTATAAATATTCACTCCCACTTCATCATTGATATTATTAATCATACCATACCATGGGCGAATTATGTAGGATTTCTCATCCTAAAATTATGTAGGATCTGAACACCTACCCACATAAAAAAAAATGAACAAGGACACATTTTTTTCCTCCAAGTAATTAAATTTAGATTGAAAAATGATATTATAAACCTACATCATATATAGGGGGAAAGAAAATTGATATTTTATTTAAATTATTAATACTATAACAAAATTGTAGCACCTCGATGTGGAGTGATATCCCTCAATCTGATTTTTTCATCAGTTGGGTTATTCACAATTTGGGCTTATTCGTGAACAATGAGAATGTTGTGTGTGATATTTCTCTAGCATTACAATGTATTATAATAACTTCCTCTTCCTCCACCCCTTAGAGGGTCATGTCATATATGTTTTTCCTAGATCAATAAGGATGTGTTTAGACACTTAGCAATAAGAGAAGTTAGTCTTGGTGGCATGTGAACCAAGAAATTACAAGTCAAGCACAAGTTTCATCCTCAATTACGAAATTTTCTGAACTCACTATGAACTTTATTCTTATATATGATTTATTCTCAATTGAAATAATTTTTATTTTATAATTATGAAATTCTCATAAAATAATTATGATAAATTCCTCATTTATGTAATTTTAGCCCTATAAAATCTAATAAACTCCTTGTAATAATTGCATGAGCCAAAAAAATGGTGGAAGGATATAAATTTTAGCCAGTACTAAGTTAAGGTGGAGTAGGGTTTATTTCACTAAAGTGGAGTGGAAAATAGATTTTTAAAGGATACCCCTAATGCATGAGGTTACAATAGAAACTAATAGCTAAATTGCGTTACAAATAGGTATGAAAATTAAAGGAAGGACGGTTGAGCTCAAGAAACCAAATCAAAGAAAAAATAACCACTAGGTCTTAATCATAAATATATCATCCTCGATGCAAGAATAGTCGTGTTCAATATAAATATTATCTAAACATGTCCACCAATACGTTACATTGCAAATCCATGACATGAAATTCTAGGACATGGCAATGAAGGAATACATTGTGGATCCATGCAGTAATTAAATATATAATAGCCACTAGAAAATACAATATGGATTTACGTCATAGTAGATGCTAGTAAGACTATGGACACATGAAAGAGAGATGCCCCATATTAGTCCACAAAGTACATAACATGCTACAAACTCCAACACATCTTAGAACAGGTGTCATATACTTGAGTGGGATGGCCCCAAACCCAAAGTATTCTACTCAACCTTGAAGGTATGAATCTACATCATGTGAATAAATGAGTTCATGTTGATCAAGGTAGAAACTATTTGATTACCAGTCATTGATGTATCCCATTAACATGCATGACTCGACCCAACAGTGGTGAAAATGGACCTTAATATACCTAGTATATTCCACTAAGTGTGAATTTATAATATAGCATTAAAAGCTCATCGAATCTACCAATTAAAATTCAACAAGGTAATCCCATTGTCAATCATGATGAAGCTTGCCACTCATTATTGAAATCTCCATAGTACAACTAGTTCCTAGATCTATCTCCTAGACAGTGAGCTAAGCTTGAGAGGAGAAGATCCATGAAAGGAGACTCGTTATGTGTCTCCCATAATTCTATGTATAAAATAATTATAGTTGATGTAAATTAATTTAATTCACCAAGTACAAATGAAACAGCAATGGTGAATAAAAAATATCAATAAATATTTGAGATGATCGATTGAGGTTTAAAATTACCTTCAATATATATCGAAATGACAAAAAATGGACTTGGAAAAATTTATGAATGAGTGTCATGTGATTTCACAAAACAATGTATGAGGCATTTAATAATGCTTCATAATTATTATAAGAGTAACTATCCAGAGGAATAAAAGACTCACATGTACAGTACAAATATGAGGCAAGCTTAACCCATTTTCAAGATACACTTGAAAACTTGTGTCATGTTCAAGGGTGACAAAATCAATGTTTCCATTTTGAGGATATAATACCAAAATGTTTTCCCTCCCTCCTTTTTTTTCTTTTGTTATCTCCTTCATAGTTTAATGAGCATGAAAGAGAAGATAAATAGGATTGATATTGTTTTTTTTTTCAATTTTAATGAGCTCTAAAAATAAGTAAAAGTATTGTCAATAGTGTGTCTTATTCATGGTTTAATGAGCTCAAAGGATAGGTATTAGTATGGTGGATACAAGGTATATTTCTCATGGGGTTTTAATGAGACCAAAAATGAGAGAAAGGGATGATCAGTACCCTTTATAATTTAATGAGCACGAGAAGAATACTACGGAAGGCCGTCTTGATTGATATAGAAGGTAGAAACAAGTTCCAAATTGATTGAACTCCTTAGCAAAATAAATTAGAGAGGTTGGAAATTAAAACCTCTTCATTGCAGCGATCTCTGAGGAACAATAAGAAAACCAAGAAAAAGCTAGAAATAATGCCAAGGAAATGTGAAAAAAAAAAACAAGGAAGGAAGTTAGTGCAAATCAACATGCATATGTGATTGAGGAAATGGATATAAATAATCAGAAGGTAAAAAGAGATTTTTGAATCCTCCTAGGGTATAACTATATTTCAATAGAAAAAAGAGAGAAAATGAGGCTATTATTTAGAGTCATGTTGGGTCTAAGATATATATTTTGGGGCTATGAAAAGATGTAGCATGAAAAATAAAATGGAAAGGAGGTAATAAACTAAATAATCCATGTAAGGAAAAGCATTACTACAAAAATTAAAATGTGAAAATAATGAATCATTAGTGTCACAACCTAGTAGGATCAGACCTAAGGTTCAATGAAGATGGAATCTAAATTTAATATTTCAACAGAGATAACAAAGAAATACATTTGCATATATTCCAAGTGTTATTTAACCAACTCACAAAATAGAAGAAAAGATAGATCAACGACTTATAAATAAGCTTATTCGAGGGGGAAACCTCCTTTACATTACATAAATGAAGAATTCTTGGATGATACAAATGAAAAAACCCCCTTTCTATATATAGGAGTCCATGGGGTCACAATATAATCCTATCCAACCTAAAAATAATAATGTAAGGGCACAACAAAAAGAATAGTGGGATTTTATGGGGCATAATAATAACAATATTAGGACTACGGGGGTACAAGAATGAAAACAAGGGGGATACACTAACAACAATAAGGGACTACACTAGTAATATAGGGACCTAACATGCCACTCTCCTTCAACAAAATTTTTTCCTCGACAGTTGAGTACTTATGTATGCTTCTGTATAAAATTCTCATCCTCACATGTGGAATATTTAGTGGGAAAGTTCTTTCACTTGATGAGATACTCTGAAATTGATCAATTTCGTAGTTGTCGAGTTCTTGTTTCCGATACTGCTTCAGGTTCCAATATGATTTTTCCTTCCTCATCATGTTCTGGAAATATTGTTTGACCTGGAATTTTCTCACCTATAACCTTATTTAAGCATGAAACATGGAAAACTAGGTGTACTCGAGAAGAAGCAGGAAGCTCCAACTTGTATTCCATAGTACCAATCTTTTGAAACACCTTGTAAGGACCATAGTAATTTGGCGATAATTTAACCATATTACAACACTACTACCATATTTTGATTTAAATGAGAATTGATTGCTTGTTATGCTCAAATTTTTATGTTCTCATTTTATAACGAACACATTTATACTTAGACACCATGTTTTGTCGAAAATTATAACAAGATTTGAAAGTGGAAATATTCCTTATATTTAAGAGGTATATATTTCTGTCTAAATTTCTTTGAGTCGTTTAAATTTGTCAATTAATATTTTCATTGGTGATTATTACTTTCACTATTAAAAAATGAAATGAAAAATCTATGAAAATTATATAAAATATCAATACCTTCACTTAAAATATTTAATAAACAAACATATAGAATTACCATATTTTTTGAAAATGAAAAGAAAAAAAATAAAAGTACTAATATTAATAAACATGTATACACTGAATCATCATAAATTTAATTCTATTTAATTTCATCTCTTAAATTTGGGTCCATGTCTTGTGGTGAAAAGGTGGTGATATGTGATGATTCTAGAATTAAAACAAGTATCATTGCAGTGGTATATACCAACTCTTGCATTGGCTTGCACAAGGAACAACTTGATGCACTTTACAAGTTTGTGGCATCACCACTTACATATTTGGTTTTGATTTCTAGATATGAATGAAAGTTTGATTCTATATGCACCATCTTCCTTTGCATCTTCTTCTTGACTACCAATTGCTACCCACGACTTGTAAAGGGTGAAACTCTACATCATCTGAAGTGGGAGGATTGATTGTGTATTGTTAATTATGGGTAGTTGTGGAAGTTGAAACTAACTTGGATTGGGAGGCACTCAAGTGTAACATTCTATAACCATGTTGTTTGCATGCTGACTAGGTAAAACATTTGGGACAAAATTTGACAAGTTTAGGACAATTTTGACTAGAGACAAAATGAAAACTGACACATCGACACATGAAAAATAAATGGTGAATGTAAATCAAAATTCCAAAGATATATACTTGGGATGGAATCCAAATTGGCACAGACGGTGATGGATCTAATTTTGGTAGTCAACATTGTGAACTACCTTTTAGGTCTATGGTCTAGAGGTTTCAAACCCACCTAAGTCATAGATATAGAGATCAGGCATTTATGCCAAGCCGAGAAGAAAATTATTCGTCACAACACAATCTATTAAATTATTCATCACAACACAATCTACAAAATTATAAGGGAGACTAATCGAGAAGGAATCCAAAAATAACACATGCTTATAAACATATATGTTTATTTTTGGATTTGTGTTATTTTTCTTAGGATATGTAACACTATAGTGAAATAAATTGTCTAGGGATCCATGATAGTGTGCCATATGATGAGAAGGAATCCACATCATCATCATATTCCACATGGACCAATTCTTGAGGTTAACAAGCTGGTTAGAACACATTTTTTAGGGAAGTCAACTTCATGAGTAGCTATATTTTGTAATAATTCCTAAATTTTCATTGAATCTATGCCATTAAATGTAGAATGAATATCATATTTAAAAAATGAGGTCATATTAGAAAATTGGGAAAAAATTGACCTAGTTATGTTGCTACTAAAATTTTTCATAGGAAAAATATTACTATGTTTTGACTACACATCATCCACACATGCGAGTGGGCATATTTTAGAGTTCACTTCTTCTCTTTCACTAGTCCATTTATGTGTTTGAGTTGGTTGAGGTGGTTATTTTAGGACATATTTTTTTATTGCCTCAAAATGGTTTTAGACCATGCAACTGAGAATGCTTCTTGTTTTAGCTCATATTTTTCCTTGAGAAAATTGTATTGGCACATGATATTAGACTATCACATGGTTTTCTAATAATATTTTTGCGAGGCATCATATATATATCATTTTGGTGTTTCATAATCTAATCATTTTGACTCCTCCTATGTGAACGAAAATTGACAATTCATTTGTCTTCCTTTGGCTAGGCTAGCTCTTCACCTAGGCTATATTATATATAATACATAAGAATAATTATATATAATATATTGTATATACTATATTCTATCTTCCACTAGGGCTTATTTCGTGCCATAATCTTCTTTCCTGCTTTATCCTCCTTCCCCCGTAGCCAAACCATCTATCTGGGATTTCAATCACCACAGAGTCATCGACAGACTTCCCATACAGCTCTTTGTCAACATAAACCCCACCCATTCAAGTGTTGAGATATTGATTTTCTATGGTTGCATCAAAGGAGACATTAATCTGATAGGGTCATGTCAAAGGAAACATTAATCTGCTAGGGCCACATTGAAAGGCTAAGAGGCAAAATGGTAATGTGGTTTCTTCATGCTTCAAAATTGTTCAGTTTCTCTTCAAAACTACTGTGCATGTACTCCTCGCATAATTAATTCATGTTCTTATTTAGTTATTTTTATTATCTTTTATGTCTTTCATTTCATGTCTATTTTATGATGATTTTTGGTGATATTTTCTGAGGTATTTAGAGATCTGGAAATCATATTCTTTTTATCTTGAGAGATACATCTAGAGCACCTTCATTTTAGTACAACAATTCCCTTATTTTCACACCTTAGACTGCATGCACCCAAGACACAAAACAATTCTCTTCAGCCATAAGTTTAACCTTTTAACTCTAAATTTGGTAGGAAATGGGTGCAAGTTTGGCCCTTGAAATATATAAATATATTAAGAGGGTTTGATGTTTTGCAAGACAATTCCTAGCCGCCTTTCAGTTGCCATGCAAGTTTGTTGGTTAGATTTGTAGTTGCAGATATCCTAAGCCACATATTTGTATGGAGGACTATTTTGTAAGGCTGCACAATGTAAATATTACATTTCAGACCATTCATTGGGTGGTTGTAACACAAGCCTTTGAAATTAATGAGGTTGCTCACTAATTGTTTGTCTAAATGCCTCTAACAAGATTTCTTTGTTTTATGCCACAAGCTTACTTAAGTTGAATGTTTTTGACTTGTATTCACATTGGCAAGTAGGGTATGCTTTTAAATATTTATTTTTTGGTCTATAAATACATTTTTTATGGGTTGATGTATAATTCCTTCATTTTCTACTACCGTTTATTTGATATAGTTTTGTTGCATGCAAAACGTTTGAAGAAACTCTTGACTTAATTTATAAACATGTAGTAGTGTTCACTTCTTTTCATAGCATGTTAGTTAAAATCTCATATACGAAGACTAAGGATATTCTTTGTGACCTAAAAAAATAAGGAAAACAAGATACATGCATCTACTTCAGATATACCTTATAACTCTGAATTTGAGCTTTGTTTGAGTTTGTCACCAAAGTGTTTGACAAAATATTTGAGTAAACTCTGTCACATGGATGTCAGGCTTGATGGTATTTATGATTACAAAGATTCCTTGTCTTTCCACATGGTTAATTTCACAGAACTTTTCTCCAATATTATTATCACAGAGATGTTCTATTTTTTGTATCAAAAATTGAACATGCCTCTAAATGACCTTGAAAGAGGGTCAGCAGCAATGGAAAGAGGGTCAGTGACATGGGCAATGGAGACAAGTTGATTAAGTGAAGAGTGAACAAAAAATTGGAAAAAGGATTCTAAGTCAAGGGATCTAGGGTTAGAAAAACTTTTCTTTATTATTTATAAAAAATGAGAAGACCGATAAAACAAACCCAAATTTTCCTTCAAGTTAAAATTCAATTTGAATTCAACTTGAGGTTCGGTCATGAAGTTTGAAGAAACTAATCAAACCTAATAATTTTCCTTAGGTTCGTTGAATTTTAAACCTCAAGTTTTAATTTCGACTTTATTATTTAAAAAAAAATTGAGAAAACTGATTAAAAAACCCAAATTTTCCTTCAAGTTCAAATTCAACATGAATTCAACTTGAGGTTCGGTCATGAGGTTTGAAGAACCCAAGTATCATTTTCCAATAAGGAACAATATTCTTCATTCATAGCTTCATCCCAATCTAGATGAACAGAAGCTTCTTCAAAGGTGTCTGGATCGGATTTTGTGGAACTTGAGCCAATAAGGTCGAGGCTCTTTCGAAATGAGAACGTGTACGTCATCGATCTGCAAGGTCACCTGCAAGAGAACCTGCTGCATCCCGAGTAGAGCGGACCCATATTAGAAGATGTGGAGCAGAAGTAATATCTTCAAGAGGTGGAGGAGAATTTTCATCCTCGATGTCATCATCTGAAATAGAAGGAATTCTATCAAAAATAGAAGAGAAAGAGAGAGGTGGCACATATGTCGAATCAGGCTCGCAAGCCAAAGGTGGCGCACCCGCTAAACTACGCTCACGGGCCGATATATTTTCATTAAATTTTACATCTCTTCTAGTGATTATATTTTTGGATTTTGGTTTAAGAAGTCTATATCCTTTGACATCTTCAGAATATCCAAAAAAAAGGAATTTTCACTCTTAGGTTCTAAGGCTTTATGTTTCTCATCTGGAATGTGGGCCCAAGCATCACTTCCAAAAAGGAGAAAGTGACTCACATCTAGTATGATTGAGCTCCAGGCTTCTTCTGGAGTTATATTCCTTAAAACCTTAGTAGGAGTGTAATTTATTATGTAATTTTCACAGTTAATTGCTTCTGCCCAAAAATTGAGACTAAGTCCTTTAGATTGAAGCATACAACTAGCCATTTCTTTTAAGATGGGATTCTTCCTTTAAGCTAAACCATTTTGTTGTGGAGTATATGGAACAATATGTTGCAATTGAATGCCATTCTCATTGCATAAGTTGATAAATTTTTTGTTAACATATTCTCCTCCATTGTTTTATCTTAACTTAAGAATTAGATGTCCAGATTGTTTCTCAACAAAGGCCTTAAAGGCCAAGAACATGTTAAAAATTCCACTCTTCAGTTTTAATAAGTATACCCAAGTGCATCTGGAAAAATCATCAATGAAAGTTAAGAAGTACTTCCGACCAGAGAAAGAAACAACAAGAAGTGGACCACATAAATCACCGTGCACAAGTTGCAAAGGGGTTAAAGCATGCCAAGTGGAACATTTTTCAAAACTATCTCGATGATGTTTTCTGAGTACACATCCGAAGAAAACACCATCTCGGGAAGATACCATAGGAAGACTTGTCACCATATTTTCTTTACATGGAGTTTGAAGAGACCGGTAGTTTAAGTCACCAAATTGCTCATGCCAAAGTTTTCTAACTTCATCATTATGAGAAATAAAAATGGAGGGAAGACATGATGACCCAAATTTGTCAAACTTATACAACCTTTTGGAATCATCAGCAATGCCAGTAACTAAAATATTTCTAGTATCTTTGAGGTGCTTCAATACAACATCATGAGGTGAGAATTCTACTATTTTCCTTTCACCTCAATGACTTATCTGATAAATAGATAAAAGTTTTCATGACAAGGTAGGAAAACATAGTACATCATTAAACTGACCATTATCTAGATGAACGGTTCCATATCCTACAACACTAAGAGATCTATTATCACCAACATAAATATGTTTTGGTGTTACAATAATTTAAAGAAGAAAACATGGCTTTATTTTTAGCCATGTGGTAAGAAGCTCTAGAATAAATGAGCCACTCATGAGAATGAGAAGAAGAAGATACATTTAATGCATAACCAGATGCTTGACAACCACAAGCAGAAAGTGCCATTCGAGAACATGAAGTTGAAGAGGTCTGCAAATTGTTGTGGTGCTTCTTCATTGCTGCTTCCAAGGCTTCCATATTTTTAAAACATTTAGACTCTGCATGGCTATCATGATTACAAAATTTGCAATGTCTCTCTGTTTTATTCCCTTTGTTTGTAGTTTCCTTATCAGTTTGGTGAGTTTATTTTTCAATTTGCGGCTGAAATTGCTTAGGACCCTTGTTTGGTTTAGGACTATACTTTTGAGGATACTACTTCTTGGGATTCTTTTGATATGGTTTATGTTGGGATGCTTAGGATTTCTTAAAAGCATTTCCAAAAGTGATAACACCAAGGTGTAAGACTTTTTCTTGTTCTCTTATCAAAGAATTAAAAAAGGCATCAACAAAGGGGTTCTTGTAGGTTGTTTTTTGAGAAATTATGGCTTCTCTAGTGGAATGGAACGTGGAAACAAATATAGAGTATGTTATAGATCATGCTACCATCTTCCTTTTTTACCTTACAACCTTATAAAAGAAGTCTAAGGGTCTTGAATTTGGACAAAAAATCTTCAATAGAGGAGAAATTATTGGGGTCCAAAGTAAGCAACTCATTTTGAAGCTGGTGCACCCTGATTTGATTTTGAATGCCAAAAACAGTATTTAGCTTTTTCAGGGCTTCATGAGGGGTGTCAATTTCAAGGATATGAAATCAAAGATCTTGAGCAATGGAAATTCCTATAAATCCTCACGCTTGATCTTGTTTATTTTCCCATTTAGTGGCTTTACCTCCCTCGGTGGGTTTAGTTTCTTTTCCTGTGGCTATTCTATAAAGCCCTATACTTCTAAGTAAATCTACCATGTGAGGTAGCCATTGGAAATAATAAGTGTTGTTAAGAATAACTGGGCAAGAAATTTCCATTTTAAAAAAAATAAAGTTGAAAATGGATGAAACTAACTACTCCAATGGAAAGATCTCAAAAAATTAGGCCGATTCAAAAAAAGGGCTTGAAAAACGGCTTCCGAATGAAGAAGTTATGCCTTTTTGAAAAAACTGAGTTGTATATGTCAAATAGTTACGGGAACGATTCAAATTTGAGGATGAAGTTCTACTTTTAAAAAAATCCCGCCCCTTTAACAAAAACCTTTTTAGAAAAATAAGCTTGAGAAAGAGACTTGAACCCAAGACCTCTATTCTCATAAACGAAGTTTACACCAAGTGAGCTAGTAAAAGGATTCTATAATTGTGTGAAGCGAGGAAGGTTTTTTTTTTTTTTTTACTCTTTGGTGTGCATGTGTTTTCCTGCAAAAAACAAAAAATTTGAGCAAAAAAAAGCGAAATACAACCCTTGTGATGAAACATTAGATTTTACATTAACCTTACCAGCAACTATCCACTTTTTGCTATTTCTGATTTCCCGAGATCACACAAAGACGCGAGGAAAGAGCATACGTAGCAATACAAAACTCATTTTCCTGATTCTGATTTTCCAAGATCGCACACAGTGCAGAGAAAAGAGAATACAAAGAGAAGAGGGTATAGATCCAGTAATAGAAATATATAAACTAAAATAAATAGACAGAACTGAAATAAACAAAATGATTAATAAATATAAATCCAAAATAGATACTTTATACCTCTAGATCTAAAATGACATAACTTGGGCAACCAAAAACCTTTTCGCATGAAACGAAAGGGGTTCCTCACTGTAACAGACGCTTGGGACACAACAGAGCCAGTCTCCAAGCCTAAAAAGGTTCAGATATAGTAGATCTAAAAGAAGACAGTTGCATGCAGTCAAACTGGCTTCGGATTTGGATCAACAATGGATACAACCCTCAAAATAGCTCTGATACCATGTAGGAATTTACAGGGTAAGTTCCTTAGATAAAGAACCAAAGGTCACTGCTCACAAACAGATCAAAAATCAATACACCAGTATATCACGTGGTTAAAACCCTCGAAGAGGGAAACAGTCCACGGACTGAGCCAACAGGGCCACTTCAGGCAATTTATCAATATAAAAAGAAACGTTACATATGTTTCTCTCATACACGGTTACCAGGATAATGACCCTCCATGCTCTTTAAATAGAGATCATGGACCAATCGGGTGCTAATCCATGAATCAAGTGTCGCTAATACCGAGGAGAGAGTGAACTATTGGATCACTACAAATTGTGACTCTCAGATTATAAGTTACAAATATACATAGTAAAGAAACACACTTTACCTAACTCTACAATAGGCCAAGTTATACTTAACTATTTCCTATGTGTCAGAATATCCTAACATTATCCTTTAATAATATTTATAATTCTTATATTACATATTTAAAGAGATATTATTGCAATATTTTATTTCTAAAGTTTCCTTCCCTAGTTTGGGGAAAGAATAATGGTTAAATATTCTATTAATAAATTAAAACATTTACTTTAAAGTTTTTTTTGATTAATTTTTATCTAAAAAATATTATCTTAATAATATAATTTTCAATTCTCTTGATTAAAATTTGAATCTCTAACAAACAAATGAAAAAATAATCATCTTGAAAATTAGCCTTTACAATTTTAAAATCCATATAAATAATTTTTATTAAAGGATAATGGACTAATAAAAAAAATAAAAAATAAAATTAATATTATTAATTGGATATTCAAGTCTCACAAGCACAATCAGTTGAGGATGGGTCTCCTCGCTCACCCGCGGCCCGTGTTGGTATTTAGCTCTGTTTTTAATCTTTACGCTTGCATTTTCTGTCTAAGTGTTAGGGCTCACCGATCAATGGAGCCTTTCTCGTCAATGATTTGTTTATCATCCCGACACTCTGTCGCTATTCCCAGAAATCGAGCAGGGTGGCCTCAAGCTGTTGTTCTGTCTTTGTTTTCATGTCAGTTTGTATTGCACTGTAGGTGGAAAGATAACATGGGGAAGCGACGGTCAGTTGCTCAGGCTTCTAGAGGGAAGCAGGTCTAACCCGAACAACCTCCAAAGAAACGTGGGCGGAAATCAAATTTAGAGCATATTCAGAAGCTGACAACGAGTTATGTCATGGGAAAATCGGTAGCTGTCTGTCAAGAAATTAGAGGATGGGAACGAGACATCCAAACAGACCCGGAGGATAATGAAACAGAGACATAAATCTTGGACTTCATCACCGATCCTGGCAACACCAGAGGTCGCCTCACATTATTCCAGCAAACCATTCACACATACTGGATCCTCAAAATCCTTCTAGCAAAGGCTATTCAGAGTATACATCCCATTCATACTGAACAGAACCCAACGAAGACTGAAATCCACTTGCTGGACAGCATGAACCACATGGAGGATCAGCTACAACACATTAAAATCACCCAATACCAGGCCACTGAAAGAATAAGCAGAGTAGATGATCGATTTGGTCGAATTGAAAAGCAACTCCAGCAATTACAACAAGTAGATATGCCAAGATCGACCCGGAAAGCTCCAGCTCCTGTCTCTTCGGATTAAGAGTAGTTCTTTTCAGCATTCTGTGCCCTTAGGGAAGTTTTGGACTTAGAATAGTCTCTTCCTGATTATGTGTCTTTATGATAGTATTGGTTTTATATGAACTTGGTTTAATTTTCCAGAATGTAGATATATCGAAAGTAGAACAGATAGCACATGCAAGAAGTAGAAGAATGAAACTATTTCAGTTCTGGTTTGCTTTCCATGCATTGAGATGGCCAACATACCTAGTCCTGTGGGCAGGTTGAGGCTTTAAACTATTTTATAATTTTGTAACCTGCTTTACAAGTATAAATAGAAAAAGAAAGGCACTACCAAATTCACAAAAAAAGAGAGGATGGGTCTCCTGAAAAGGGCGACCCACAATAAACCACACTAACGGTGTTGCCCTAGTGCTAGGGTAGGACACAAGTTAAACCCAATTTTCTTAGTGCTGGTGTGGGCCACGCTGGGTGCTATCCTAGGTGATTTTGATGATTTAGATGTGCGTGGGGTCGTGGTGTCTCAAGCCACAGATCAAGACTTATGTAATCTCTGGTGAACTCATACTAGTTGACAAATATATATATATATATATATATATATATATATATATATATATATATATATATATATATATATATATATATATATATATTGAAATATTTAGCATAAAAAATTGAAGCTTAAAGACAAATATATTAAATAAACTAACCTAGATCCATATTAACAATGCTAATTTATTTAATATCTTTGTCCTTCATTACCTAAATTCTTTATGCAAAACATTTCTTGAACTCCCTTGGAAAATTCCAAATGTTTGTTTATCACTCAATACATATTTATTTCTATTTATAAGATTTTCTCATCATTATTATAAAACATCCCATTGAATTAATATTTTAAAAAATAAAATAATATATCCTATTGATAATATTATTAATATTTTATTATTTTTAAGTATTAAGTCAATGTTTTTTAATAATATTAAAGATACTAATATTACATTTATAAAGGTTATTATCTTAATATTTTATTTCTAGAGTTTCCTTTTGTTGTTTGGTCAAATATTAATGGTTAAATGTTTTATTAACAAATTAAAGGTTATTTTTAATTAATATTTATTTTTTAAGAAATTATTTTAATAATCTAATTTTCACTTCTCTTTTAATTAATTGGTCAAAGTTTGAATCTATATCAATTTTTTTTATATAATTTTCCGATTGAAATTTATCAATGTGCTAAAATGAAGAAATAATCATCTTAAAAGATAACTTTTAGAATTTCAAATTTGATATAAGCCTTTTTTATTTAAATCAGTTTGAAAATAGTATACACTATAATGTATTGAACGTATACAAATTAAAGGTTTTTTTTAATTAATATTTACTTTAAAAAAACCTAATATTAATAATCTAATTTTCACTCCTCTTTTAATTAATTGGTCAAAGTTTCTTTTTAATTAATTAATAAATAGTTTCTATTGATTTAAAAAGTATACACTCAATAGTATGAAAAACACCTTTTATTTTCTAAATCAACTAAGATGATATATCGCACCTGCTTTAAAAAAGAATGGTAAATAACGCCTAAATATAAAAATACTCACAAAATTATAAACAATCCCAAAAGATGTGAAAATTATTTTTATTAATTTAAATTTAAAAAAATATACAATATGCAATGCGCAAAATTATTTTATTTCCTAAATAAATAATCAACAATGAACTAGAAATCCTTCCAGATGCGGATGGTTGT
Organism: Pinus albicaulis; assembly: GCA_034641835.2. Taxonomy (NCBI): domain Eukaryota; kingdom Viridiplantae; phylum Streptophyta; class Pinopsida; order Pinales; family Pinaceae; genus Pinus; species Pinus albicaulis. The sequence goes on from CM076581.1 coordinate 222,740,277, forward strand.
TAGGCCTGATGGGACAACCGGCCCCAGCCATTTCCCAAGGCGCATGGCGTATGGTGGCCACATGGCCCTCCACGGCACCATTATGTTTGCATTCACTCCGCCTGACCGCACAGTTAATTCTCTCCCGCGACGGCGCTTCAACCTCCCTGGTCTGCCTGGTAATTGCATTATGGACACCAATTCAATTTTCGCAGAGCTCTCCGACTCCTCGCGCGGTTGTTTGGCTCCCCTAGGCGGTGCTTGCCCTGTACACTGTGCTGAGCCCAGTGCTCGCACACATACAGGCCGGCGCTGCTCGCTCTACAGTTGCATTGAGACTATTCCTGGTGCAAATTTCTCACACAGTGCCTTCTATCCAGCGTTCATCGTTCCTCAGCTTCCTTCAGGTTCGTTCGTTGCTCCGGCGCTTCTCCAGGTTCACAAGGTTCACGAGATCGAAGCTGCCATACCTAGACTCAGACAGCGCATGACTTGCCGTCGAGGAGGCACTCGTGGAGGCCCTGTGGGTGATCGCCCCTCCTCCAGTAGGCAATTCCCTGATTGTCCCTCTGGTTCTGCCCATGGCCCTCCACCCGCCTCCCCTCCTCATGAAGCTACTCATCACTTTGCCCCTTCTGGCCCTCAGTCCTCTGGTAGCCACTTCATTCGACAGACCACGCAGAGAGCGGAGCTGTATTTTGATAGTGCTTTCAATCGCTCCTCCATTACAGCTTATATCACAATTACCCTGCGCGAGGATGCCACACTTCGCTCTCCTCCCTGGCATGATTCCACTCCTACCTCTCTTGATCCCTATCCCGCCTCCGTCGACCCTCAGTCCACCTCCGCTGCAATGCCTCGTGCTGATACGAGCGAACCACCCGTCAGAGCAACGCCCTCCCTAGGCCTCTTCTCTATGCAGGTGAATGCGGATGCTGTTCAAGGCGCAGGAGCTCAACATGCGGATGCTGATGCTGAAGATCCTGAGGATGACTTCAGATGATCAATTGAGGAGGAACAGCCTTCTCCTGTCAACTCCAATTGACTCTGCTATGACATGGCGCAGTATGGTCTCTGAACTAGTTTACTTTGTTAGAGTTACTGGTCTTTTGTTATCTAGAGCAGCATACTGGTTTTTGTTATCGAAAGTGTTATCTTTTTGTTGTTTTTTCATAACAATTGTCATAACTATTCCACCGGTTTCCCTATACAAGGGCGGTGAGACTATCTTTTTAGAGCTGGTTTCCCTATAGCTTGACCTTCAAGCCCAGTTTCAGGCTATCACAGCTGAACTGAGGCAGTTTTGTACTATAATGTTTACATGAATAGAATTAGCACAATTTAGAATAAAACAAAATGAACTAGAAATCCATTTACCTAACCCAAAATACTCTTTCTCGTCTACACATATCCCCTCACTTCTACTACAAAAGGACAAAAGGAGAAGACCTTATGTGAAAAATATAAGGAAGGACCACCACGTGAAAATGAACTTGAGAAAATTGAAATGATTTAAAGAAAGACAAATAAAGGGCTATATGTTTAAAGAAGAACAAATAAAAGGCTATAAATACTTGCAGGATGAGTTGCATGATGAATGGCCAATGGGATAAGGTGCGTGCGTGAGTAATATTTATAAATTAGAAATTGCACCACATATTGCAAAGGAAACATGGTAAGGCTATAGCATAAGAAAGACTAGCAGATAAAATATTTTGTTATTCTAATTTGAATTTTGATCTTCAGTAGGAAGGAATTTTTTTTCTTCTTATGCAATTTTGACATTGGCATTGCTTATTTCAAACCAACCTTTGATGCTTTTGAAAGCACAACAAAATAAACCAAGGTGGATGTTCTAGTTGTTGATAGAACAATAGTACTCAAAGTTGCTTTCATAATCATGAATGTAGTTTAATCTCATGTTGTACTAGTTCCATGGAAAACGAGGGGTTTGATTCCCATTGTAATGATGTACTATGGCATAGATAAATAAAATAGAAAAGACCTTAATCTTAAACAACTATCAACATATGTGAAGTATTAAGCCTCAAATATTAGATTCCATTGTATTGATGTACTATTGAGAAATAAAGAGGCAAAAAGAATAAATAACATAATCAAAAGAATGAAATAAAATATTATATAACCATCAAAATTACAATTATTATAACAACCAATAATTAAATTTAAAATAAAACTTTAAATATAACTAGTCATATCTAAAAATACATGTAATATTAATTTCATTCAAACTTACACTTAAATATTATCAACTACCTCTATAAATTTAAAGCAAGTGTCATTAATCATATCAATTCCATCTATCTAAAAATGCACAAATAATAATAAGAAAACCATATAGGAACCATACTATGATAATAAATCCTTTTATAAACTTCCATTCAATTTAAAAAAAAAACATAAAATTTAGTTAATAAAAATAAGAATAGTGTTATTGATAATTTATTATTACATAGTTATATATGTTTAAAATTAATGGTTGATCATTAAAGAATTCATGAATTCATTACTGTAACATTACTGTAACTTAAGTCCTGTTCTTTTATAAACTTACATTTTATTTAAATAAAATAAAATTTAAATAATAAAAATAAGATTAGTGTTATTTATAATTTATTATTACATAATTAAATATATTTAAACTAATAAGTGATCATTGAAGAATTCATTACTGTAACGTAAGTTTGGCCTTAGGTAGAGGCAAGCACTATAATGCATTATTGTTATGTATCCTAACACGCTGTGTACATGAATAATTAATAGCATGTATCACCAAAAATGGTTTCTAATTATAATTGATCAAATAATGGAACGAGCCAACCCTAACCTCCAGGAAATATTAATGCTTTCTATATCGATTCCACGACTGTTGCTTCATACAAAATGAGGACTGGTAAGATTGATATCCTTTAATTCCATCTTTGCTCACATTGATTTTGTTCATTATCTACTGTATAAGAATGCGCTCCACCTCTTGGCACAAGAAATATTGGAAGTTTACAGGACCAGCTTCTTCACTTGAAAAATATTGGAAGAACCTTAAAATCAGAGAGCGCTTGAAAACCTATCCACAAGAAGACTCGGAAGTTTACAAGAACAGATTGTTCCCTTGAAAAATACTGGAAAAACCTTAAAACCGGAGCTCGCTTTAAAACTTATCATGTCACTTGGACATCTAGGGAAATTAGAGGCTAGAGGAGAGGCAGCATGCTTAATGCAGACCAAGCAGGCACCTCAGATCCCTTATTCCAAATTTATCGATTTTAGCCACCTCTTTGCCAGATTTCTTGATCGAGAAGATGGATAAAGGCAACGATCTTGGACTTGGAGAATTCATAAATGATGAACTGGCCCATTTCTCTGAAATAAAAGTAGGAAAATTGGGGGTTTTTATGCCGTTGCCTTCCTTGACAATCTCAGTTTGCAGTCGAGGAGGAGTAGCTGCTACAGATTCTTTTGACGAAACCGATGTTAATTTCACGATTAGACCGTGGGAAACAAGTCTAGGATATGGACACATGAACTCAGTTGGGGTTACAAAATCGTTAATGTAACGAATTTTTTATAACTAACTTCCAGCACAACTTTCTCCACCGTATGTTGATATTAAGGTGGGAATTTCTTTAATCATCTAAAATTTCGGATGAATGGCTCAAAATAATACACATGGCACAGAGGTAAGTCGTTTTCAAATTGTGAAGCTTTACAATGTAATAAATTAACTCAGACACATCATGTCAAAACACTTTGAAGTGTTAAGGTTTGAATGGAAACCCTAACACATTTTTTTTCAAGTCACTTCTAGGCTTGCTAGGAAAAATCTATATGAATGGAGTATAATCTAGTAATCAAACTTTAAAACAATTGGCCAATAGGATTGAAATTCTTTATGAAAAGATGTTTTTATTTTTACAAGAATTTTTATTAGAATTTTATATTCTGAAATATGCCAAATTAAAAAAAATATTATTGGAAAAACAATGGATTGTCAAAACCCCTAAAAACAACTAATATTTACTTAACCAGACACTACAAAACATGACTACATTTATTGAGTCAATTACACTTGCATAAATATCTAACATATAATATATAATAATAATAAATGTTTAACAATAAACGCAACTAAGTTAACTTAAAAGTATACTATAACAATAATTTGTAAAATATCATATTCATAACCATAATCAAGTATATATATCAAAGTATGTAATGAAATATTATAAAATTATATTGTATTATAATAAATGATTAATTTATACTAATAGATGTGTTTATTTTGGAAATGTCTTATTGTAATTGTTATATGTTTTAGAAAAATTTTGACATATTTTTTTATATCAAATTGCTTAAATTTAAATAGAAATCTTGGTGGAATCATAAGTTTAATGTAAATTCTCTACAATTTGAGTGTTTAATTTATGAAGTAGTTTTTAAGTAAGACTACTTGGAGTTGCCCGTAGAATGAAACTGGCCAAAAAATTTGTGGCCAAATTTTAACCATTAAACTTCTCATTTGGAAGAATCCTCACTAAATTTTATACAAATTAAATCCAAAAATAAATTAAAAAAACTTTCCAAAAAATAACACTTAAAAATTACTATTTAATTAAAAAAAAAAACTAAATCCATTTAAATGTAAATGACTCACTAAATTTTGCCATTTATAAAATATTTTTAATAATATACTCTCTTTTTTTTTTTAATCCACAAAATAGTTATAATTTTCTACCTATTGATCAAAATTTATCTCACAAATACTTGAAAAGAAAGTCAAACTCATGTGACAATATGATACTACTATCGACATACTTTGAGTTAAATAAATCCCCACTGCTATCGAGATACTTACTCTTAATTAAAAAATTCCCCCGGTTTTCAAAACAATAGTGTATTACACTCAATAGATAACGATCGCAAAAAAAAAAACCTCTATCTTCGTGTACAGAGTATGATTTAAATTCATTCCATATCAATACGCAATCTCTGAACAATTATTTTGTTAATAGACACCGCCAGTTCACTGATAACTTCTGTTTGTCTATGTCGAAAGGTAATGGAGAAACCAATAAATAAGTACCGAGATGCCAATACTCTATGCTTCGCAGAGATCGAAACATTGGACAGGGCGAACGAAGCAAGTGGTATGTGCTAGCAAGGGCATATTAGGTAATCGAGTCGACGACCTTAGCTACTTATTTGTCCATTTCCTAGCTGATTGGATCCTCTCTGCACCGAAAAAGCCTATCTCGAAAATCACTATTTAATGAATCTACACTACCGCCTTCAGAGTTGGTTGCCTATATAAACCATCTCCATCTCTTTCACATTGCACTCCATCACTGTGTATACCTCCTCATGTTGCCAAACATGGCAGGTACTCATTCCGCCTTCCTGCTCGCCTTTTTCGCAGTCATATGCCTCCACGCATATAGCTGTGACGCTGCTTACTATCCACCGTCTCCAGTTTCGAAATACCCTCCCAAGCCCGTCGAATACCCCCCTCCGGTGCACAAATCTCCTCCCGCGCCCATATATTCTCCCCCTTTCTACAAATCTCCTCCGAAGCCAACAGTGTCTCCTCCTCCACTTCACAAATATCCTCCTCCAGAGCACAAATCTCATCATCACAAACATCACCATCATCATCATGAGGAAGAGCATAAATATCCTCCTTTTCACAAGTCTCCACCCAAGCACGAAGTGATTCCTCCCCCTGTTCAAAAATCTCCTCCCAAGCCCATAGAATATCCTCCCCCTGTTTACAAATCTCCTCCTAAGCCCATAGAATACCCTCCACCTGTTCACAAATTTCCTCCGCCGGAGTACAAATCCCCTCCAAAGCCGTTGCCAGTGCCTCCTCCAGTGCATCACTCTCCTCCCTTCTACAACTCCCCTCCACACTACAAATTTCCTCCTCCTCATCATGCTTACTGATAAAGGTACACATGTCTACTGCATATATTTCATTGGTCTCATTGCTTATTTTTATTAAATTGAGTTTAATGATCCTCATTGTATCTAATCTATTATCCTCGAATTGCAGGGGCGATATTATAAAGCTGTTCATTGAATAATCGTTATTGTACGATGGTACAATATGCATGCACTGGTTTAGTTTCATCCTATATATATTGGTCGTGTTGGATCAATTCTTCCTCTGGAGTTTATTAGTGTACTGTTTCAAGTCTTGAAGTTGGTAGTCTTTCGCATATAAGTTGTAAGCATATCTCTATCTATTTTTTCGCAATAAAATTTCCAGTGCCTCATTTTAGTGTACTTTTTCTCTATGGTGAATGAAACAATGGACTGAGATGGCCGGGGAATAACGTGTATTAAAAGGGAATCTAATGTTCGACTGCGGTTGATATCTTTTCTTTTCCACGATAAAATAAATTGGCATATGTAGACTGACTGAAATAATTTGCAGTAGCTTAACTGTTACACTTTTTTATTTTATTTTTTGGAAGTCCATAAAATTTTGCAGAGATTTTTAAGAATTTGTAATTTCAATTGTGCAATCTCCAGAGATTTAGTGATTCTGTGGCTTTTCAGAGCATTAAATTTATTTATAAATTCAAAATTACACAATTTAAAGAAATAAAATTCTCCATCTTACTCAAAATTATTGGCAGACACTAAAAAGTCTAATAGTTAAACTGCTCTAAATATTTTTCATCGCTCCAATGGCTCGCGTTGGTGCAAGTTGCAACTACTCAGTCTGTTTCTTTCGCTATAAAATTCTCTCACTTAATTGTATTTTCATCACACCAATCACTCACAGAAAAAAAACGAACTCCAATCATTCTGCGAAAAGCTCTATTAGTCTAAATAACACGGTTATCACTTCCAATATATATTTCTGGTGGCTGATCAAATTGTGTTGTTAATTACGTTTCATCACGCGAATTTGTCACACAGAATTAAGCGCAATCACTCGATCGGTTTACTTCGCCGCAAATGCTCTCAGTTGATAATTAATAGATTTATTACACTTTCAAGAAAGGAGGTAAATTGAAAAAAAAACTACAATTTTTTTTTTTTTATGATGCTTGTTTTTGGATAAGGTGTAATTTAGTTGAGCTATCTGTCATGTCTGGTGAACACTTCACCTATTTCCAAGCATACAGTAATTTCAGAGTGATATACCACTCATACATAAAGCAAAGATATAACAGTTTGGAATTAAAATATTTATATAATGACCATTTATCATTAATAATAGAAATATATAATTAGGTTAAATGGGAATTTTAATAATTTTATATTAAAATAATTTGTTATATAAGGGAAATTGATTAGGTTTAAATAAAATTTAATAAAATGATTGAGAAAATTGGAGTCAGGAAAGGGGTAACAGTTTTAATTGGAATGAACCAATAATTAATAAGTTGAAATAAAGATGTTGATATAAAGGAAATAAAAATTAATTTACAATATTAAAATATTTCATAAAATAATATTTAATAATTAAATTAATTAAAAATAAAAAAAATAGAATTAAGTAATCATTATTAATAATATTTGTTTTTATAGAATTAAAATGAGGGAAGTTTAGTTAATTTTATAGAATGATAAGGAAAAAGAACGAAATAGTAAATGATTTAAAAACTAAAGGTGAAGAGTTAAGTTTTGGGATATAAAAGTATTGAAATAGTTTAAGATAGTAATAATTAGGATGTAATTAAAGTTCGATTTAATTATGGAATAAGAGACTTTCTTAGATTTATAGCAGCTTAGATTTATTTTAATTTTAAGAGATTAATTTCTTTTGTTTATTTTAAAAGGGAATGCATCTCAAAAGATTTAATTCTTCTTGGTAGATCTAGAGTTAAAATATTTGAGAAACTAATCACACACCAAAAATTATGTTGCATTAAATTAATCATACATATAAATACAACTGTTGGTTTAAGATATAAAAACTATCTTAACTATACAATCAACTAGTTAAGAAAATATCTTAACCAAACACCAAAGTAGGAACTATATTAGTTGGAACAATCAACTAGTTGAGAAAATATCTCAACCAAACACCAAAGTAGGAGCTATATTAGTTGGACTAAATCTCTCAGATCCAACTAATTGAAAATCATCAAGAATCTCATTCAATGTCCACGGGACAACTAGAAGTTAAATCTCCAAGTCCCTCCCTTAACAACTACTTGTCTTTGATCTTCATGTTTACAAATTCTTCATTATCTTATTAAAACATCTTTGAAATCGGATAGATAAAACTCCATAACAACCTCTCCATGTCCCTCCCTTAACAAGTACTTGTCTTTGATCTCGTCTACAAATTCTTCATTATCTTATTAAAACATCTTCAAAATCGAATAGATCTAACTCCATAACAACGTCCCAAGCTATCACATAACCTTATGAGAATACCACTCCTATGTCTCCAACAGATGTGGAATGTTTCCCTAGGCCCACAAGTACCAAACTGTCTCAATAACAATCCATATTGAGTTTTACACCACTCGATCTATTAAAATAATTGTTTCAGACACAATTAATCACCTGTTTGCAATAAGTGAATACTAGTCATTCTATGGATGAGCTCCCATCCACCTAGATACATGAGTACCAACAACTGTACTCGTCATTTATTTAAAATAGCTATATAAATACAAAATTCATTGCAAATCAATCATTAGAACATGAACTTCATTTAAAGATTCTTCATCATTTATTGATGAAAATGAATTCTGGGGCCTATCATTTCAAGTTTTCTTATGGCATCGATCCTAGGACATGTGGGTTATGATTCCACAAACTAATCTCATTCTTGCATCCACTACAAAAACTAAATAGATTTGTTGCCTACGTGTAACATTAATTCATCAAATAAAGTCAATAAATCTATGAATCAGGCCATTAATGCATTAAACCACCATGCGAGACACATAGAATTATATAAAGTAGAAATCAAATTTCATTAGCTAAACCCACTAAACTATTACATAACATCTATTGGTGCCTTGGTTGGAAAGATTTTCATTCTAATGGCCACCTCTTTTCAATGCCCAAAGGCCACAATTTATAGAAGAAATTACAATATTGTGGATCATTTCAAGATCCATGATCTTCTCCATAAAACTATCAACATGATCCTCTCCCCAAAGCTCTCAACATCGTTTTTTTCACAAAATGCTCAACATAATTCCTAATATCCCTCACAAATCCGATCTTTCAAGCTTTTTAACGAATCCCTTGCCTTTTGACCTACTTTTCTCATGTTTTCCTTCAAGAAGTTGTTCTTCCTATTTTTTTTGAATGATGGTTTGATGCTTCTGCATTAGACTCCCAAGGTACAAAATCTTATGACCAACTTGTTATTGTAACTCACTATTGACTCGATGCTTTCTGGTTAAGACTTATTACTATAGAGGCACTTTATGAAACAACTTGATGAAGCTTGATCTATTCAATTTATTGTAACAAGTTGCAACCTGCCTCTAAAGTAACAAGTCTCTCCACCTTGCTACATGATACGTCACCAAACTTTCTCATGAGTTTGGGTTATTGGCATCTTCCTGGTTCTTTCCTCTAGAACCATTTCAACACTCCTTGCTCTAGGCCATTGCAAATCTTCTGAGCTTCCCTTGTGTCAACCGCACAAAGAAAACAAAACTAGATCTTCAATCACTTGTACCTTCTTTTGTTGCTTCTCCTCCACACTACAAGAAAAAATCTTCTGCGCTCTGATACCACTTGATGAAAACAAATTTTGGGGCCTATTATTTCAAGTTTTTTTATGGTATCAATCCTAGGACCTATGGGTTATGATTCCACAAACTAATCTCATCTTTGCATCCACTACAAAAACTAAACAACTTTGTTTCCGACATGCAACTTTAATTCATCAAATGAAATCAAGTCATCAATGTATTAAACCACCATGCCACACACATAGAATTGTATAAAGTAGAAATCAAACTTCATTTACTAAACCCACTAAACTATTACATAACATCTAATGGCCTTTTCTCAATGCCTAAAGGCCACAATTTATAGAAGAAATTACAATAATGTGGATCATTTCAGGATCCATGATCTTCTCATAAAACTCTCAACATGATTCTCTCCACAAAATTTAGCATGATTTTTTTCACAAAAATCTCAACACAATCTCTAAAATCCCTCACAAGTCTAACTTTTCAAGCTTTTTAACAAATCCCTTGCTTTTTTCATTTTTTTCATTTTCACCTTCATTAAATTATTTTTACTAATTTTTTTTTAATGATGATTCAAAACTCCTATATCATTTATCCCAACAAAATCAATCACAGTTCTCATAACAACGGACTACAAAACTAATCATTATTCCTACCATAACAAACTAGCTTTTCACACTCGATGAGCAACCTTAAGCCCTAAGAACACAGATATAGCCTTATCACTAGAAGCTAAAGCAGTGACACTTGTTTGACCGCGGGCCTCTGTGCTTGGACATGATTGCATCATGTACCAGTAATAATTTTTTAACAAAATCCATTCAGATGTAGACACGCTATCTCACAATAGTAAATATAGTACCAGATTCCTCGTTTCCTCCTCCTAAACTTATACTGAAGTTTGAAATCCGAACAACAATCACCCTATGTGCGAACAGGTAATGGATAATCGAATCCACCCACATATAAGTTAAGATCTATTTTATTTTTAAAATAAAATAATAATTTTGTAATTATATTTAAATTTAATTAATATTCATATAATTTTTTTAATAATAATTCTGTAATTATATTTAAATTTAATTAATAAGTATATAAAATTTTTAATATTTATGTTAAAATTATAATATAACAATATGTTTAGCTGTATATATTTATGTTCATTTTTCCATAGATATTATAACTTGTAAATAGGCTTAACTATAATATCATGGGTCAATACCAAAGTTCATCAATCCAATATGTCCAAAAAACATCTCTCTTTTCACAATCAAAATAAATTAAAGATATTTTATTTAAATTTAATTTTATAATATTTGTTTATTAGATTTAAAAGAAAAAATATTACACCTCTATCACATTAAACTATATAGGATATAAATAGTATCTATAAATTAACATCCATTTTACCATGTAAATTAAAATAATAATTTTGTAACCATATTTAAATTTCATCAATAAGGACATAAAAACATAATACTTTCATTTTTAACCATAAATATTTGCCCCACTTCACCATGGATATTATTAACCATACCATACCATTGGCCAATATGATCACTCATCAATACCACGTGCCCAAAAACCATCTCTCATTTCACAAACAAAGTAATACTTATCATATAACAATATTTTTAACAATGGATACTCACCCCACTTTACCATCTATACTATTAACCATACCATACCATGGGCCAATGCCCAAAAAAAATCTCATATACATATATATATATTATTTTTGGGCAAAGAGGCACTCTCCATCCCAATATGGAAGAGATGTTGTAATCATAGTATTCAAAACCGGAACAAACTAATGTTTCATTAAAATCATCTCTAATTTCAAAAAAAATAAAAATACTTATTATATAACAATATTTTTAATCATGTATACTTACTCCACTTTACCATGGATATTATTAACCATACAATTAACATACATTTTACCATATAAATTAAAATGATAATTTTTTAACAATATTTAAATTTCATTAATAAGCACATAAAAACTTAATACTTACAATTAAACAAGATTTTTTAAGTATAAATATTCACTCCCACTTCATCATTGATATTATTAATCACACCATACCATGAGCCAATTATATAGGATTTCTCATCCTAAAACTATGTAGGATCTGAACACCTACCCACATAAAAGAAATGAACAAGGACACGTTTTTTTCCTCCAAGAAATTAAATTTAGATTGAAAAATGATATTATAAACATACATCATATATAAGGGGGAAACCAAATTGATATTTTATTTAAATTATTAATACTATGACAAAATTGTAGCTCTTGGATGTGGAGTGATATCCCTCAATCTGATTTTTTTCATCTGTTGGGTTATTCACAATTTGGGCTTATTCATGAACAATGAGAATGTTGTGTGTTATATTTCTCTAGCATTACAATGTATTATAATAACTTTCTCTTCCTCCACCCCTTAGAGGGTCATGTTATATAGGCTTTTCCTAGATCAACAAGGATGTGTTTAGACACCTAGATCAACAAGGTAGTGTTTAGACACTTAGGAACAAGAGAAGTTAGTCTCAGTGGCATGTGAACCAAGAAATTACAAGTCAAGCATAGGTTTCATCCTTAATTATGAGATTTTCTGAACTCACTATGAACTTTCTTCTTATATATGACTTATTCGCAATTGAAATAATTTTTATTTTATAATTATGAAATTATCATAAAATAATTATGATAAATTCCTCATTTGTGTAATTTTAGCCCTATAAAATCTAATAAACTCCTTGTAATACTTGTATGAGCCAAACAAATGGTGGAAGGATATAAATTTTAGCTAGTACTAAGTTAAGGTGGAGTAGGGATTATTTCACTAAAGTGGAGTAGAAAATAGATTTTTAAAGGATACCCATAATGCATGAGGTTACAACAGAAACTAATAGCTAAACTACATTACAAATAGGTATGAAAATGAATGGAAGGACGATTGAGCTCAAGGAACCAAATCAAATAAAAACTAACCACTAGGTCTTAATCATAAATATATCATCCTCGATGCAGGAATACCCATGCTCAATATAAATATTATAGGTCTTAATCATAAATATATCATCCTCGATGCAGGAATACTCGTGCTCAATATAAATATTATCTAAACATGGCCACCAATCTGTTACATTGCAAATCCATGACATGAAATTCTAGGACATGGCAATGAAGAAATACATTTTGGATCCATGTACTAAATAAATATATAATAGCCACTAGAAAATACAAAATGGATTTATGTCATATTAGATGTTAGTAAGACTATGGACACATGAAAGAGAGGTGCCTCATAGTAGTCCGCAAAGTACATAAGATGGTACAAAATCCAACACATCTTAGAAGTCGTGTCATATACTTGAGTGGGATGGCCCCAAACCCAAGGTATTATACTCAACCTTGAAGGTATGAATCTACATCATGTGAATAAATGAGTTCATGTTGAGCAAGGTAGAAACTATTTGATTACAAGTCATTGATGTATACAATTAACATGCATGACTCGACTCAAAAGTGATGAAAATGGACCTTAATATACATAGTATATTCCACTAAGTGTTAATTTATAATATAGCATTAAACACTCATGGAATCTAACAATTAAAATTCAACAAGGTAATCCCATTGTCAATCAGGATGAAGCTTGCCACTCATTATTGAAATCTCCATGCTACAACTAGTTCCTAGATCTATCTCCTACATAGTGAGCTAACCTTGAGAGGAGAAGATCCATCAAAGGATACCCTTTATGTGTCTCCCATAATTCTATGTATAAAATAATTATAGTTGATGTAAATTAATTGAAGTCACCAAGTACAAATGAAACAACAATGGTGAATAAAAAATATCAATAAAGATTTCAGATGATCGATTGAGGTTTAAATTTACCTTCAATATGTATCGAAATGACAAAAAAGGGATTTGGAAAAATTTATGAATGAGTGTCATGTGATATCATGAAGCAATGTAGGAGGCATTTAATAATGCTTCATAATTATTATAAGAGTAACTATCCAGAGGAATAAAAGACTCACATGTACGATACAAATATGAGGCAAGCTAAAACCCATTTTCAAGATACACTTGAAAACTTGTGTCATGTTCAAGGGTGACAAAATCGATGTTTCCATTTTGAGGATATAATACCAAAATGTTTTCCCTCCCTCCTTTTTTTTTCTTTTGTTATCTCCTTCATAGTTTAATGAGCATGAAAGAGAAGATAAATAGGATTGATATTGTTTTTTTTTTCAATTTTAATGAGCTTGAAAAATAAGTAAAAGTATTGTCAATAGTGTGTCTTATTCATGGTTTAATGAGCTCAAAGGATAGGTATTATTATGCTTGATACAAGGTATATTTATCATGGGGTTTTAATGAGACCAAAAATGAGAGAAAGGGATGATCAATACCCTTTATATTTTAATGAGCATGAGAAGAATACAACGGAAGGCCATCTTGATTGATATAGAAGGTAGAAACAAGTTCCAAGTTGATCGAACTCCTTAGCAAGATAAATTAGATAGGTTGGAAATTGGAACCTCTTCATTGTAGTGATCTCTCAGGAACAATAAGAAAACCAAGAAAAAGCTAGAAATAACGGCAAGTAAATGTGATAAAAACAACAAGGAAGGGATTTAGTTCAAATCAACATGCATATGTGATTGAGGAAATGGATATAAAAAATCACAAGGTAAGAAGAGATTTTTGAATCCTCCTAGGGTATAACTAGATTGCAATAAAAAAGAGAGAAAATGAGGCTATGATTTAGAGTCATGTTGGGTCTAAGGTATATATTTTGGGGCTATGAAAAGATGTAGCATGAAAACTAAAATGGAAAGGAGGTAATAAATTAAATAATCCATGTAAGGCAAAGAAATACTACGAAAGTTAAAATGTGAAAATAATGAATGATTAGTGTCACATCCTAGTAGGATTAGACCTAAGGTTCAATGAAGATGGAATATAAAGTTAATAATTCAACAGAGATAACAAAGAAATACATATGAATATATTCCAAGTGTTATGAAACCAACTCACAAAATAGAAGAAAATATAGATCAACACTTAGAAATAAGCCTATTCGAGGGGGCAACCTCCTTTACATTACATAAATGAGGAATTCTTGGATGATACAAATGAAAAAACCTCCTTTCTATATATGAAAGTCCATGGGGTCACAATATAATCCTATCCGACCTAAAAATAATAATGTAAAGGCACAACAATAAGAATAGTGGGATTTTATGGGGCACAATAATAACAATATCAGGACTACGGGGGTACAACAATAAAAACAAGGGGGATGCACTAACAACAATGAGGGACTACACTAGTAATATAGGGACCTAACATGCCGCTCTCCTTCAAAAAAGTGTTGTCCTCAATGCTTGAGTACTTATGGATGCTTCTGTATAAAATTTTCATCCTCACATGTGGAATATTTAGTGGGCAAGTTCTTTCACTTCATGAGATACTCTGAAATATATCAATTTCATAGCTGGCGAGTTCTTGTTTTCGTTACTGCTTCATGTTCCAATATGATTTTTCCTTCCTCATCATGTTCTGGAAATATTGTTTGACCTAGAATTTTCTCACCTATAACCTTATTTAAGCATGAAACATGGAAAACTGGGTGCACTCAAGAAGAAGCAGGAAGCTCCAACTTGTATGCCATAGTACCAATATTTTGAAACACCTTGTAAGGACCATACTAATTTGGCGATAATTTATTATCCTTATTAGCTTACTTGAGGGAAATTTTTTTGTATGATTGTAGCCATAAAAATACCCAGTCTCCTAAATAAAAACTTCTCTCCATGTGATGTTTAGGTTATCCTGTAAGAGTTGAAGAACTTGTTGTTGATGCTCGATGTGATCTTCCACTGCGTGAACCTTAGAATTTTATCTTAAAGATGATGTGATGGATGGTTGATGATATCCATAAAGTGCCATAAATTGAGTCATTTTTGTTGCAGTATTGAAGGAATTGTTATACCACCATTCAGCTAGAGGTAACCACTTGAACCAATGTGTTTGTTTATCAGATAAAAAACAACCAAGATATCCTTCCAAACATTTTTTCAATATCTCATTTTTCCCATCCGATTGAGGATGATAAGATGAGATATGAGCTATTTGAGTACCCAAACAAGAAAATAATTCCATCCAAAAATTTCCAGTGAAAATGGGATCTCTGTCTCTTACAATAATCTTTGGGTTTCCATGTAGCTTTTGAATTGTTTCCATAAATGTGGTGGCAACTATACTTGTTTTAAATGGATGAGATAATGCACAAAAGTGTGCATCCTTGGTAAGCCTCTCAACCACCACCATGATGACACTCTTTCCTTTTGACTGAGATAAACCTATGATAAAATCCATTGAAGCCTCCTCCCAATGCTGACTTTGAATCGATAAAGGTTGTAGGGAACCCGGGGTCTTAATTGTCTCAACTTTATTTTACTGGAAAACCAAAATATCAGATTCAATGTCATCTCAAAAAAAATATTTCTCCACCCTATGGTAAGTTTTTAAAAATCCTGAGTGTCCTCCTAAGGGATAGGTGTCAAATTCCAAAATAATGTTTTGTTTTAGTTGTGAATTCTTACAAATATATAAGCGATCATTGTACCATAAAGAATAAATTTTCCAACTAAATGTATCAGAAGTACTAGGATCTTGCTGAAACTTTTGAATGAGTGTGCACACTTCTTTGTCATTCTTCCATTCCTCCCTTGCTTCGTTTATCCAATCTAGTTGGATAATATAAATGGCACAAAGCAATGCTTCTACCTTATCATCCTTTCTTCAAGGTGCATTTGCAACAACATTTAGCTTCCCTTTTTGGTAGATTATTTCAAGGTCATAACCCAACTTGTTTGCGACCCATTTTTTCTGCTCTTGTGAAGATAGTGTTTGCTCCAAAAAGTATTTAAGACTATCATGATCATTTTTTACCTTGAAGTGTATTCCTGTTAGGTAAGGCCACCATTTATTTAGTGCACGTAGTATTGCCAACATTTTCTTCTCAAAAATAGCTTTCTGTAAATACTTTTCTTTGATTGGACTAGTTTCAAAAGAAATGGGTCTTCCTTATTGTATTAAAATAACACCAATTCCATTTCCTGAGGCATCACATTCCACAATAAATATTTTTGTGAAGTATGGCGTAGGTAAGACCTGTTCTTGGCACATTTCCTCTTTAAGATATTTAAAGGCCCTAGTTTCTTTAGGAGTCCATGAAAATGCATATTTATTAAATAATTTTGTTAGAGGTGCTGCTATTCTACCATAATTCTTAACAAAATTGTGATAATACCCTGTTAACTTGGGAAATCCTCGCAACTTATTTATGGTTGTGGGGACTCTCCATTCATTAATAGATCTAATTTGTTACGGTTTACCTTAACACCCTCCTCTGATACAATATGATAGAGATATTCCACCTCTGGTACTCCAAAGAAACATTTGAAGGTTTTTACATATAATTATTTCTCCTTTAATAGTTTGAGCACCTTGTGAACATGTTCATCATGATCCTTCCAATACCTGTTGTAGATTAGTATATCATCAAAAAATAATAACACAAATTTTCTAAGGAAGTGTTTGAAAATGGAATTCATCAAACCTTTAAATGTATAAGGTTCATTGGTAAGGCCAAAAGGAAAAATTCATAATGACCCTCGTAAGTTCGAAATTCTCTTTTCATAATATCTTTAGTATTCATTTTAATTTGATGATATCCTGAATGGAGATCTAACTTAGTAAAAAAAAATTCTCCATGTAATTCATCCAATAATTCATCAATCACATAAATGGGAAATTTATCTTTAATAACAATCTTATTAAGCTCCCTATAATCCAAACACATGCTCCATGATCCATCCTTCTTGTGCACCAATACTACTGGAGCAGAGAAAGAACTTTCACTAGGTTGAATCATACCAGCCTCAAACATTTCTACAGTCATACGTTTAATTTCGCTCTTTTGGATATAAGGATATATGTAAGGTCTGATGTTTGGAGGAACACTTCCTGGAATCAAATGAATGGCATGATCATGATCGCGAATAGGTGGGAGTCATTTGGGAGTTTGAAACACCTTGGAATGATTGTCCAAGAATTTTTGGATATCTGGAGAAATAGATGATTTTGATGTTGGAACTTCTAGTGAGCATAATTGTGCAATTATTCCTTGTTGAAATTTATTCAGAATCTTTTTCATGACATTAGAGCCTATTATCTTCCTTGGCTTCCTTGCGATACCTCGTAATTCAACTTTCCTTCTAAAAAAGAATTCAAGAAAAGTTCTTGAAAAATAAAATCTTCTATCCCTAAAGATTATAACCATTGTACTCCTAGTACAACATAAACGCCTCCCATTGGAATGGAAATCATTGGAATATTCAATACATATCCCCCGATGATTATCTTGATATTATGGCACTTTCCAGAGAAATTTATAGTTCCTCCATTTGCAACCATCACTTGACACTCCAGTTTTGGGTATAACAAGCAATTCAATTCCTTCGCTACCTTACAATGAATAACATTATGTGTACTAACTGAATCAATCAACACTATAATATTTTTCTTCTTGATATGTCTGATCCTGAGAGTTTGAGGAGTGGTAACTCCTACCAACGAATTACAGGATATGGTCAGACTCATTTATTCTTTTTCTAGGGTTGGTTCTTGGTGTATATCCTCTTCTTTTGAATTTTCTTGTTCATTTTCTTCCTCCTCTTCACAATCTATGTAAAAAAATTTCTTCTCAACACATTTATGACCTTTAGTGTATTTGTTATCACAACTATAGAAAATCCCTTTTTCTCTTTTTTCTCCCAATTTTTGTGGTGTCAACCTTGTCGGTTGTGGAAGTATAGGAGTAGAAACACTTCCATATTTATAAATGTGAGTGGTAGGGTTCATTGTCGCCATAATTTTAATTTCAATTTTTCTTGCCAACCTGAATGTGTTCTCCAATTAATCACATTCCCAAAGGAAAAACTCATGTTGGATGTTATCCTTTAAAGTCCTTATGAAGGCACCAATGATCTGTTCCTCTGGAATATGAATTACCCTTATATTCAATTTTTGGAAGTCCTAAATGTCCTCCACCATTGAAGCCTTTCGTTTGATATTTATCAATTGGCTAAATAAGGTGTTGTTCTTTGTATCGTCATAATGTGCTATCATTTCCTCCATAAAAATTGAAGAATTGATAATTTTTTAATGAGATCAAAGTCATCAGTACCATAAAAATGTATTTTGTTCTGAATATAAAGTTTCAATGCATACCTTTGTGTGTTTTCACAGTATGGAAATAAAAATATTGCTCCCTCTATAGTATCCATGATACAAGATCCTTCCCATCAAAATTCATCATATCGATCTTCGGAATATGGTGGGTCTTCAATCCAACATTTTATTTTTGAAATCATGATAAAAAATTATTTTTTTCTCATCATGAGTTTCCTCTACTACCTTTTTTCCATAAGGAATAATTTCTTGTATCAAAATTTTCAAACCTTCCTTCAAACCTTTCATGTCTGCTTTTAGATCATTCTTCATGTCTTCCATGTTGCCTTTCTTTTTTTCATCAATACTAAACTCCATGCCATTCATATTAGCTTCCATGTCATCCATATTAGTTTCCATTTCATTCTTCAAACCATCCATCTTGGCTTCCATGCCTTTCGTCAAACCATCCATCTTAGCTTCCATGCCTTTCTCCAAACCATCCATCTTAGCTTCCATTTCATTTTTTTGTTACTCTTTGTGAGAAAAAAATTGATCCAGGTGGATATTGGTGGTCACCCACCTATTCCACTTGGACCCCCACCATTATTTCTTTCAATCTTTCAGTTTCCTTAATTTTAGCACAATTTACTATTTTTGGCAGTTTTTCGGGTCCTCAACGTCTAAAGTCATTTTGAGGCCCTAAACGACGTTTTTTGGGGAAAGAAAATCCAAGAGAATATGATTCAGAGACTCCATATTCACTGGTAGATGTTTTTGTTCTTGGATAGATATTTTTAACAATTTATCATGTGTGTAAAATGGAGATAATATACCAAAGTTACGACCTCGAGAAATTGATGTACCAGTTTACCCTGGCAGGGCCCATAGTTTAGTGTTTCATCTCCTAGGATTCGGTTTTTGGATTTTTATGGTTTTCCACTGTTTCTAAATAATAAAATTGTCCTTCGAGCATCGTTATAAAACAATTCAGAGGCCTATAACTGCCTCATCTCTTCTCAGAGATAATCTATCATCGCCCTAGCTATTTTATTTCCATTCTATCTGTAACCATATTTCAGTTATGAGACACTAGTACATTTGGTCAAAATTCCAACATTTTTGACATATTGTCAGAAATTTCCCCAAAGTTTCTCAATTTTTTAAATCCCACCAATAACCATCGCTACACCGACATATAGGGACTTCGTCGATATTGCGACATTTAGGAACGTCGTCAGTACACTGATGGTTAGGGACACAACATCGGAAATGTGACATTTCTAATACATGAGTCAGTATTGCCACATTTGGAGTAAACGTTGCTATAGCGATGTTTGGAGACACTTGTCGGTAGTGTGACGGAATGTGGGACAACCATCAGTATTGCAACGTGTGTAGACAACCATCGGTATTACGACGTGTCCCGACAACCATCGGTATTACGACGTGTCCCGACAACCGTCGATATTACGATGTGTCCCGAAAATCGTCGGTATTACGACATTCGTGGACAACCATCGGTATTATGACGTTAAGACGGGTTGCAGAATATTTAATAGATTGTGTACTATATAATACGACAAGAATCTAATACATTGGAGTCAAATTTTTAAATAAACATTTTACAAATGATTTAGATTAAAATATTAAAGTAAATCAATTTTTTATTCAAATCATGTATGGCATTATTTTTTATTAAAA
Source organism: Pinus albicaulis (assembly GCA_034641835.2). NCBI lineage: Eukaryota > Viridiplantae > Streptophyta > Pinopsida > Pinales > Pinaceae > Pinus > Pinus albicaulis. The sequence continues at coordinate 222,760,923 of CM076581.1, forward strand.
TGATGTAGGTTATTATTTATTAAGTTTTAAATATTAATCTATTTTTTTCAATTATTGTCCAAAATATATTATCAAAAAATCCTTTATTATAAACATGTCCTAGGTTATAAATTTAAATTTGGAAAATCCATAGTAATGATTAATTCTTATTATGATTTGTATTAAGCCACTTTCTATTTAATTGTTGTGAAAAAAAAGGGATTCACATGAGAAAATTACTTACATTAAAATAAGTTGAGCATTGTTTCAAACCTCATTTCATATTTCTAAACCAAACCTAATATACAAAGGAGTTTCTTACCCTTACAAAGGTTTAACATTTCATGTGGATGTTGAAATGATTTTTAGCTAGATTACAATATTATTACCATCTTTCTCTAGCTTAAAAATGGTGGAACATTTTGTATCGATGTTGAAATGACTTTTAACCAAATTACAACACTGCTACCATATTTTGATTGAAATGAGAATTGATTTCTTGTTATGCTCAAATTTTGATGTTCTCATTTTATAATGAACAAATTTATACTTAGACAACATGTTTTGTCGAAAATTATAACAAGATTTGAAAGTGGAAATCTTCCTTATATTTAAGAGGTATATATTTTTGTCTAAATTTCTTTGACTCATTTAAATTTATAAATTAATATTTTTATTGGTGATTATTACTTTCACTATTAAAAAATGAAAATAGAAAATCTATGAAAATTATACAAAATATCAATATCTTCACTTAAAATATTTAATAAACAAACATATAAAATTACCATATTTTTTGAAAATGAAAAGAAAAAAAATAAAAGTACTAATATTAATAAATGTGTATACACTGAATCATGATAAAGTGAATTATATATAATTTTGTCTCTTAAATTTGGGTCCATGTCTTTTGGTGAAAAGGTGGTGAGATGTGATGAGTCTAGAATTAAAACAAGTATCATTGCAGTGGTCTATACCAACTCTTGCATTGGCTTGCATAAGGAACAACTTGATACATTTTACAAGTTTGTGGCATCACCACTTACATCTTTGGTTTTGATTTCTAGATATGAATGAAAATTTGATTCTATATGCACCATCTTCCTTTGCATCTTCTTCTTGACTACCAATTGCTAACCACGACTTGTAAAGGGTGAAACTTTGCATCATTTGAAGTGGGAGGATTGATTGTGTATTGTTTATTATTGGTAGTTATGGAAGTTGAAACTAACTTGGATTGGGAGGAACTCAAGTGTAACATTCTATAACCGTGTTGTTTGCATGCTAACTAGGTAAAACATTTGAGACAAAATATGACAATTTTAGGACAATTTTGACAAGAGACAAAATGAAAACTGACGCATCGACACATGAAAAATAAATGGCGAATGTAAATCAAAATTCCAAAGAGATATACTAGGGATGGAATCCAAATTCGCACAAATGGTGATGGATCTAATTTTGGTAGTCAGCATTGTGAACTTCCTTTTAGATCTATGGTCTAGAGGTTTCAAACCCACCTAGGTCATAGATATAGAGATCAGGCAATTATTCCAAGCCCACAAGAAAATTATTCGTCACAACACAATCTACATAATTACAAGGGAGACTAATCGAGAAGGAATCCAAAAATAACACATGCATATAAACATATATGTTTATTTTTGGATTTGTGTTATTTTTCTTAGGATATGTGACACTATAGTGAAATACATTGTCTATGGATCCATGATAGTGTGCTATATGATGACAAGGAATACACATCATCATCATATTCCACATGGACCAATTCTTTATGTTAACAAGTTGGTTAGAACACATTTTTTATGGAAGTCAGCTTCAAGAGTAGCTATATTTTGTAATAATTCCCAAGTTTTCCTTGAATATATGCCATTAAATGTAGAATGACTATGATATTTTAAAAATGAGGACATATTAGACAATTGGGCAAAAATTGACCTAGTTATGATGCTACTAAAATTTTTCATAGGAAAAATATTACTATGTTTTGACTACACATCATCCACACATGCAAGTGGGCATATTTTAGAGTTCACTTCTTCTCTTTCACTAGTCCACTTATGTGTTTGAGTTGGTTGAGGTGGTTATTTTAGGGAATATTTTTTTATTGCCTCAAAATGGTTTTAGACCACGCAACTGAGAATGCTTCTTGTTTTAGCTCATATTTTGTCTTGAGAAAATTGTATTAGCACATGATATTAGACTATCACATGGTTTTATACTAATAGTTTTCTGAGGCATCATATATATATATATATCATTTTGGTGTTTCATAATCTAAGAATTTTGACTCCTCCTATGTGAACCAAAATTGAAAATTCATTTTTCTTCCTTTGGCTAGGCTAGCTCTTCACCTAGGCTATATTATATATAATACATAAGACTAATTATATATAATATATTGTATATACTATATTTTATCTTCCACTAAGGCTTAGTTCATGCCATAATCTTCTTTCCCGCTTTATTCTCCTTCCCCCGTAGCCAAACCATCTATCTGTGATTTGAATCACCACAGAGTCATCGACATACTTCCCATACAGCTCTTTGTCAACATAAACCCCACCCATTCAAGTGTTGAGACATTGATTAGCTACGGTTGCATTAGAGGAGACATTAATCTGATAGGGTCGCGTCAAAGGAAACATTAATCTTCCAGGGCCACATTGAAAGGCTAAGCAGAAAAATGGTAATGTGGTTTCTTCATGCTTCAAAATTTTTCAGTTTGGCTTCAAAACACCTGTGCATGTACTCCTCGCATAATCAGTTCATGTTATTATTTATTTATTATTATTATATTTTATTTCTTGCATTTCATGTCTATTTTATAATGATTCTTGGAGATATTTTATGAGGTATTTAGAGATCTAAAAATCAGATTTTTTTTAGCTTGAGAGGTACATCTAGAGCACCTTCATTTTAGTACAACAATTCCCTTATTTTCACACCTTGGACTGCATGCACCCAAGACACAAAACAAGGCACTTATATGAATTCTCTTCAGCCATAAGTTTAACCTTTTAACTCTAAATTTGGTAGGAAATGGGTGTAAGTTTGGACCTTGAAATATATAAATATATTAAGAGGGTATCATGTCTCCCAAGAAAATTCCTAGTCGCCTTTCAGTTTCCATGCAAGTTTGTTGATTAGATTTAGAGTTGCAGATATCCTAAGCCACATATTTGTATGGAGGACTATTTCATAAGGCTGCACAACGTAAACATTACATTTGAGACTATTCATTGGGTGGTTGTAACACAAGCCTTTGAAATTAATGAGGTTTCTCACAAATTGTTTGTCTAAATGCCTCTAACAAAATTTCTATGTTTTATGCCACAACCTTACTTAAGTTGAATGTTGTTGACTTGTATTCACATTGGCAAGTAGGGTATGCTTTTAAATAATTATTTTTTGGTCTCTAAATACATTTTTTATGGGTTTATGTATAATTCCTTCATTTGCTACTATCGTTTATTTGATACAATTTTGTTGCATGCAAAATGTTTGAAGAAACTCTTCAATTAATTGCTACACATGTAGTAGTGTTCACTTATTGTCATAGCATGTTAGTTAAAATATCATATACAAAGACTAAATCTATTCTTTGTGACCTAAAAAAATAAGGAAAACAAGATACACGCATCTACTTTAGATATGCCTTATAACTCTGAATTTGAGTTTTGTTTGAGTCTCTCACCAAAGTGTTTGACAAAATATTTCAGTGAACTCTGTCACATGGATGTTAGGCATGATGGTATTTATGAACACAATGATTCTTTGTCTTTCCATGTGGTTAATTTCACAGAACTTTTCTCCAATATTATTATCATGAAGATGTTCTATTTTTTGTGTCAAAACTTGAATATGCTTCTAACTGACCTTGAAAGAGGGTCAACAGTAATGGAAAGAGGGTCAGTGACATGCGAAATGGAGACAAGTTGGTTGAGTGAAGAGTGAAAAAAAAAGTGCGAAAATGATTCTAAGTTAAGGGATCTAGGGTTAGAAAAAATTTACTTTATTATTTATAAAAAATGAGAAAACTGATAAAAAAAACCCAAATTTTCCTTCAAGTTCAAATTCAACTTGAATTCAACTTGAGGTTCGGTCATTAGGTTTGAAGAACCTAATCAAACCTAAGAATTTTCCTTAGGTTCGTTGAATTTTAAACCTCAAGTTTGAATTTCGGTGAAAAATTTGACATAGATGGTATCAATGTTTTTATCTTGCGAAAGGGATTGCTAAGCTTCTCAATGCTCATCGTTAAGAGTCTTTAAAAGTTAAACCACAAACATCAATTGCATCATAGGCTGATAAAATATGTTTCCCTTAAGAGGCATTAAGGAAAATTAGACAAATACCACCATCTACCTACAATTCTCTCTGCCTTTTTGCTACTCTTTTACCTTCCAACATGAATCTAAGGTGCTTTATGCACCAACTAGTGGACGTGTAAAATCATAGACTAGTTTGTCTATTACTTGAGATGCTTGCATTAGAATGTTGTTTTTATGGAGGGATATCTGATAGGATTGGTAGAATTGGGTTCATCCTCCCTAATGAGGGTAAATATCCTTGTCTTATAGTTCATTTTACGTTTCAGCTTATTGTATAATAAAAGTGTCCAATATTTTGCCTTATGCTTCAAACTTGATAGATAAATAGGATGGGCCAATGGGATTTCTAACTTCGTCAATGTTGATATAAGGTAGAGGTGTGAAGGTTGCCCCTGATAGAGGATATTAAAAGTATAGGAAGGTTCTCAGCTTGGCATTATAAAGTGATTGCATCCATCTAGAATTCAAAGAATTAAAATTTTTTCTTCTCACTGCATTACAAAGTGTTTACATCCATCTAGAATTTGAAAATTCATAAATATTCCCTTGTCACTTCTTTCCCAGTTAGGTGGGACAATATGGAAGTATGGGGTGTTTCTCTTTAGGGCTTCTTTTTAGGGTATAATTTGAAGAATGATAGATCTTTGATTGTTTCTTGCTGCCCCAAATAGATGCAACAATTGAGAAGTATGAAGTGATCCTCTTCAGGGCATGTGGTTAGGTTGATACAAGTACACATTTATTTTTGTGTCTGAATACTTCCCTTATGAGGAGAGAAAGGAATCATTTTCCAGTGTTGTAGAAAAGCTGGAAAGGGAGCATCCCAAGTCACGAATGTGTGAATCTATTTCTATTTCACTAGGGTAGTAGAAAAAATTGGAAAGGGAGCTTTCCAAGTCATGAATAGGTGAATATATCTCTTGATATTGGGCATTAAAATATGGGATTGTCTGTCAATGGAATAAGTGGAAAATCTTGTTTTGTTGTAGGATGTGGTGATTTGTCTCAATCCAGAGTCTTTGAGAGCCAAATTGAAACCAAGGTCATGTATCTAGTCCTTGTGTATGGAGGTTGGATCATAATGCTATCTTTCAACTCCAGAAAGTGATTAGAGTGGAAGTTATTTACTAGGTCTATTTTCATTGACATACCCCTATGACTCTCTTTTTCTGTGAATAGTTTCTTGCACTGTTTCAGAAATTTGGCTTCCATGTACATCCATCCTTGATCTTTTGATAACAGAAGGTTCAACAGAGGCCAAAGTCTGGTAGTAATGACTTTAACTATGATTCTGTAAACAATGTTTCACAACTATATTGGTCAGTAAGATAAAAATTTACTCACACGATCCTTTTTAGAATGAGAATGAGGAGAGTAGCCTTTAAAGATATTACTAGATTACCTTTATTTTTTTATCTCATAAGAAATATTTTTTATGTTGCTATATTTTTTGGAAGAGAACCACTGGAAAACCATCATGTTTTTGTGTGTTGTTCCTTTTATGGATAATGTAGCTTTATTTAGCTCCTCTGATGAGGCTCAATTTCCAAGGACTCTCCCAATATTTTTTGCATGCCTCTTTCCTTTTTATTTTTTTTTCATCTATATATCATGATTTAAGATGTCTTATTGGGACAAAGAACTATATTGTTGTCAGAAAGTGCAGCCACATAGTATACAAGCTAGTTTATACCCTCAGAGTAATTATCATTGTATCATTCACATCTTACCGAAGAACCGTCTAAATTTATCCCAAATTGCCAACATGTCTAAGTTTTTTTTCTAATGGTTTTGAAGCTTAACCAAACTGACCTAGAAATTCAAAGATGGGAATTTGAGGGAAAAAATAAATGTGAAATATTATGTATCAAAATGCAGTCTGAATATTTCCCAAACGTTATGATTATAGTAACGTATAACTGTTTTTGAGCTAAGTGGGCATGCTATGAGGGGCATCCCTATTCCATCAAAACCAATCAGGAGTTGCACCTGGCCTCATCTACACCCTCTCAAGAGGTTTTGAATGTGGATCTCTGTGTTAATACAAGCCTAATCACCTCACTGTTAGATGCTACGCACCACAGCCATGGGTTTTAGCCTCGATTTTTCTTGTTATGCCCATCAAAACCCATTCTAAATGCCTTAAAATCGTTCAATGTTGGCTCTATACAGCTCCATGGCACTCCCAAGACACCCAATCACTTGATGAAAATATCCTAAGATAAATACCTTTAAGAAAATAAGAACTTTTAGTTGACTAAATATTTTTCCAGCTAAAAATCACCTTAAGGCCAAAAGATTACATCTACCCTGTTAAATCCCTTGAAATTCTCCTTAAAACCCCGAAAATATGCTTGCAAATTGCCCTCAAAGAATTCTAACAAATGAATTTCTGTTCAAGTCAAGGGGTTTCAAAGGAAAAGCCAAGGCGAAAAGCTCCCTCTTATCCCCAAAACTGCCAGCAACATCAAATTTGGATTCCGAGGCTATATGGTAATTTGGAATATTACATTCCCCTTGACCATGATGTTGTACAACACCATAAAACATGAGCATCATATCCAAAAAAAGGGATGAAGGTGTGTGTGACCACAATCTAGCGAAAAATCTATATATAGCATACTGAAACCAATCCATTGTATCAAAAATCACCAGAATCTCATGACATATGTGGTGACTGGTGATAATAGATCCTACTAGTATCATAGTCTTTTATATGTGAAATCCACTTGTTTCCACAATATGAGAGGAACACTCATAACAAAAAAAATACTGGCGAGGTGATTACAGTTAAATTAATTCAATTGTATGCTATGGTGTTGATTCATTTGGAAAAGATATCAGTTAGCTAATTACAAAATCCAAATAGCTATATAGTCATCA